>JARFXV010001062.1:0-280000 GCA_031761425.1 Cosmopolites sordidus | reverse complement strand
TGCCTAACGCTTTGCGCAGATACTTCATTTCTGTGCTTTTTAATATGGTACTTTTCTCCAAGACCCTGATTTTGCAACCAAATTTAAAAACCGGTTTTAAAGACACTCATATTGGTGTTTATAGATTTTTTTTCTTGCTGATGAATTCTCATGCATTTTCAAGCTGTGGTACACTTTTGGGGTATTCGCCATTCTAACATATATTACAGTGTCCTGATATCCATTGTTATTAATGTTCCTTCCGAGATATTTAGTTATCCCCTTGTTCGATATTTTTTCCTTCTAATTGAAAATAGGTTTGAATATTTACTTTTATTTATTTTTTCCTTTTATTTATCCCAAAGCTTTCGAGATCCTCAGCGATTCCGCATTCATTCGTACGGACTGATTCCATATATCTGTGGACATATAGTTTAGTTATTCAATCTCGTGTATCTTTCATAACATCGTCCATAATTACATTGAAAAGCTCTGAATTTAGTACTCCTCCCTACCTCAAACGTTAATTTACCGAAAATTTTTCAGATTGCATGTTATCTATTCTAATGTAATTTTTGTTTTTCCAAATAGGCTCATTATTGCTTGTGTTAGACGTTTCTCTATATTTCAGCTTCCAAGCTAATTTTAATCATCGTCCTCGGTACTTACGGTAAAGACCAGATACGTTTCCATATTTCTCAGCAATTTTCTTGATACTAAATATGCGATCGTGAATGTTGCGTCTCGTTCTGAATTCACCTTGAAATTCTTCAAGGTATGGATCGATTTGGATCATCAGTTTTTTGTTTAAAATTCTTAGTAGTTTAAGCATTTTGTCTCGTTCTCTTTTTGTAAATTAGCCTACAATATCTAATTGCTAGTGTTATGATATTTTAACGTCTTCCAATGCTCTGTTATAAACTTGGGTAAGCATCTCTAGACCCCTCTCATTTTCTTTAGCATTTTACATGGTATTTTGTCGTGGCTTGCAGCTTTTCCTTTCTTGAGTAATTTCACTCCTTTTTATTTCACTCCTATTATTTCCCTCAAATTCATGAACAAATATACCATTGCAGTATAATAAAACCCTCATCCATTTATCTTTGATCTAAAACAGTCGATTAATAATATATTCACCGAAAAGGTAAAAACTTCTTAATCGACAATGCAAATTAGAATTTCTCCAGCAAAGTTTTAAATTATTTTTAATTCACTAAAAGCAGTAACGAAGTTAAAAGATAAATATTATAATCCGAAGCATAATTTGACAATTCGCTTAAAGAGAGCTGAAAAAAAGGAGAGCTTGTCAAGAAATTAAGACTTTTCCCTAAAGTTAATAAGCAATTTCTTCGTCTCCTCCCCCGTTTGTCGACCACTAACATCAACTTAAAACGTTTATCATTCATTATTATTATTTTATTATTTAGAGCTATATGTTCAGTTAATAAACATTCTTTTCATTTTCAGCTTTAAACAGAACTTAGAGAGAACTTGGAAGTTGTCCAAGCATGATCGAAACTGCGTTGTTCTTCGGTGCTTGTTCTTGCATTGTTCTGTTTTGTTCTTCTGTATTACTCATTATAAATTGCTTATATTATTCGTATTAGTGTTATTACTTATCGATTATTATCAATTATATTCTTCTAACGGGTCTTTTAAATTGAGCGGTTTTATTTAATTCTTTAATAAAACACCGGTGGCGTTGTGAATTTGCTTAGGTCTAGACCCATTTCAGAAGTGGGTTATTTATAAAAATACATTTATAAAAATAGAGTCATACACAATACAAAGTGTTTAAATTGTTGAATTATTTTATGAAAATTGGCATTCAGTGAAAAATGTTTTTAGAAAATTACTTGATATTTACGTGAATCGTTCAAAAATGTCAAGAAGTTTGCTCGGTGGACGATAAAAGAACAGTAATATATAGTCGTAGGGGTGAGCATATACAAGAGCATATTAATTTGGTACGTGAAAATGTTGCTGAAGACAGAAATTTCCATTACGTGGCGTTCACAACAATTTGGACTTAGTGCATCCACAACATAGCGTAATTTGCGAACGGATTTAGCTCTGAAGGTACATAAGGTTCAAATAACACGGGAACTAAAACCACTGGATAATTCAAAACGTCGTGCATTTGTTAATTGGATCAAAGAACAAACAGATGTTTTTCTCAAAAAAACATCTTTCTAGATACACACTTTAAAATTGGTGACTATGTTAATAATCAAAATTCCCGCATTTAGGGTGAGAAACCTTTACATCCAAAACTGTCACTCACTGTTTGTCACCGTTTGATGTGGATTATGGTTATTGTGGTCATGGATGATCAGGTCAGGTATTATGATCGTATTTCTTTCAAAATGCTGCTGGTGAAGCTGTAATTGTGAATGGTGTTCGATATCGTGAGATGATAACTGGATTTTAGAGGGCTGAATTAAGTAATATTGATCTGAAGGATATCTGATTCCAACAGGATATCGCTAAACCTCACTTTGCAAATAAAACAATTGATTTATTAATTATTGCAAGAAACAGTGATGTTAATTGACCACCAAGATCATGTGATTTGACACCCTTGGACTATTTTCATTGGATATACGTGAAAAGCTAGGTCTATAAAAACACAGTCTATAAAACACAGGTCTACAGTGGATTTGATACCGAAAAGACTAAAACTGTTTTTGAATATGCTCGTTATGTTGGTTCTAACGGTACATATATTTTTTGAAATGTACTTAGTGTTCGAGATGATAAGTATCGAAAAAAGACGATTATTTCATATTTTTACTTTTTGTTACATCACTGAACCTGATTTCGTGATTTCTTCGAGTGAGTTCCTTCCAGACTCTCACGCTTGATACTCCAGCAGTAATCAGCTATCACATGTACATCCTATCCACCTTGGTGGTTTCTTCGATATTTTTAGGCCCTGATGAAAACACTCCCCTTGTTCCTCACTGTAAGAGCCAAGATTGTCCGCAAATTTGTCCAAATGATTGTGGAGGTAGTGAATTTTAATGCTCATATATTTTCCAATTCGCGATAATTTTCGGACTTAAAAAATTAATTTACGGTCCACCGAAAATAACAGCCTTAAATTTCGTATAATTTTTTGTATAATATACAATATAGTTTGTATAATATACTAGTATAATTACAACAAGGACCATATTCATCCAGTACTTTGACTTACTGTTTCATTAGTCCCAATTTTATGTGCAATGGAGGCAAAGTTATTTTTTTTTCTAATCTGTCAAGTCTTTTCTTTCAGACCAGTTTGTTGTTCTTTTGTGTCGTTTTAATTCAATGCTCGTTTTCAGCTCTGCTATCCCACAAACAGAGAAAATATTGTATACATTTCGTATTGCCGGTTTGTTGACTCAAAAAAAGGTTTACCATTTTTAAATCAACCCACATAACTCACTTGTGAGCATGCTACTTAAGTTTTGCCAATACGCAAGATATGGTTTCATGCTCCTTTAATTTAGTGGAATAAACAATGGAAACCGGACAATACTTATTGCCATTATATAGCAAAACATATTTTAAACTCCGCTTGGAACTGTCTATAAAAAGTCTCCATTCATTTAGCTGGTAGTTCAATAAACCCATGTTTGAAAAAGCCCAATGGCCTCATTACAAAAAACCACATCACTTTCTCAGCAAGAAAAAAACGGAAGCAGTTCTTTATCTCGAGTATGATGACGTAATTTTAGTACCTGGAGAAAGAAAATTTGCCAACAGTTCTGATCTTTCTTTTGAATGGTCGACGTCTCTGAAAAGGTCACTTAAAACATCTTGAGTAAAAAGTAGTGATGTTGATAGCGTTGCTTTAAAATTATCCCTTTCTTCAGTGGTACAAGCTTGCCTATCTTCGGATGTAATACATTCTGTGTCGGAAACATCAGAGAGTCCACGAAAAGCTGAAACAGTTACCTTAACTAAGCAAAAATAACAGTCATCGTAGTGATATTTTGGTTCCCTCCAAATCATAAGCACACCAAACTTCAATGGACCTCTTTTATCATTCGTATATTGCCTTAAATGTTCACTATATATTTTGCGAACATTGTTTGGAATCCATGATTTATGAACGTGTTTGATTTTCAAGTTAAAGTAACTTAAATACGCATTTTGCATAAATTCAGATATAGATTTTTTCAGATATAGATATAGGTGTAAACTTTTTTACCGTAATCTCCGCATCGTAACAAAAAGTGTTCAGATCGTTTATGCGTTATCGTGTTGACGATGACATCTTTCAGGTTTTATTTACTAACTTTTTTAATTGAACAAACAACAAAAATAAACAACGTAAATGGCTACTGAGAAGGAAATATTATCAATGTGAGTAGATTAAAAACTGTACGTACTTTTGTAGACTTGTGCAATCCACAATAGGTTCCTGAACTATAGGATGAAATTATTCAAGTCATTGGTGAGATAGAGCCACGGTTATGCCAAAATGTCAAAGAAAATGTTGACAAAAGAGTGGACGTCCGTGGAGCTGCGTCTTTTAACATAAAATTGTCGGCGAGTTTTTTAAATTTTGTAATACAATTATGATTATTACGCTATAATTTCTAACTTAACAAAGGAAATATTATGAAACTTCTGTGAGATGTCAAGGACAATCATGCCGGCTGTACACCACCTTCTAGGAACTAACAATCCCTGGTTCTAAACTCCCAGTGGAAACAATGGACCTAAAGCTTACAAGCAACCATGACTCGTGCAACTTAGAACGATTATACCGCAGGTGGTAACCAATCCACCCGTCATCAGACGGCAACCGGATACTCGGCTTCTAGGGAACCTGAACTTTCACGATTTCAAAAAAAGTCGGAATTTTCCGGCAAATTTTCACACAAAATACCTACATACATTGGCACCTTCAACGCCAACACGCTGATCCAACCAGGAAAACTTTTCAACCTAACTTCAGAATCTGACAGGCAAAAGATACTTGTGCTTGCCCTACAAGAAACACGCATCACGGATGAGTACACGGTGGACTACGGGAACTATCGCATATTCAAAAGCAGGACAGACAAACGAGTCGCCAAGGGCGCTCCGCTTCTGGGCATGGCCTTTGTTTTACACAAAGGGATAGTTAACTCTATTAAGTAATGGCAAATGTTCCAAAGGATGACATCAAAATTTTACTGTGCAACTTTAACGCACAAATCGATAGAGAAAAAATCCATCAGAAAATCGTAGGCAAATTCCCCGGTCACAAATTTACCAACAAGAACGGCACAAGACTCATCGAACTATACCAACAGAATAACCTGAAGATCATGTCAACATCTCTAAGAAAATCTCCACGAAAACAGAAGACATGGAGATCGTCTATACAACAGATTAGAGAATTCCAGATAGACCACATTGCGATCTCATACCTTCAGCAAAGAGAGATTCAAGATATTCAAGTCCGCATGGGTGCGAACATTGACTCAGACCACTACCTAACACGAATCAAACTCAATTACTCGTGGGACTCGGAATGCGAAAGTGCATTGCAGCGACGCAAACGAGCATTTCAGGAGTACAATACTAAAAAATCTGCAGAAAGTCAGCAGCTTTTTGACGTAACTAGAAAACAGACCGCAAAGGTTATCAGGCAAACTAAGAGGAAGTACATGAAGGAACAACTAGACTCTATACAGGAGAATTTCCGCAATTATAACACGAGAGACTTTTATAGGACTTTCGCAAGAGAAATCCGTGGATAGACACCACTAAATCTTTACTTCAGAAAGCGGAATGGGAGATTAGAGCCAACCAATCAGGAGAATTGTCAGGAGCTGGCACACTATTTCTCTGATCTCCTCAATTGCCCCGAACGCGACACAAAATTTCCTAAGGAAAACTATATCTATACCCACTCAGAATCACCACCACTAACACAGGAAGAAATCCACAGGCACATACGCAAATTAAAGAATAACAGAACATCCGGTGAAGATGGTATCACCGCGGAACTATTGAAAAACCTCGGACCAAATTCACTGCAGGAACTCACACAAATTATTACGAACATTTGGCAAACAGTAAAGTTACCAAATGAAAGGAAATGTGCTCTTATCCACCCGCTGCACAAGAAGGGATACAGAACAGATGTGAACAGCTACAGAGGAATCTCCTTACTATAAGTCACTTACAAAATCCTCTCAGCATGCCTTCTCCAGAGAGCACAAGAACAATTAGAACACAAAATTGGCGAGTACCAGGCAGGCTTTCGCCCTGGTCGCTCATGCACTGAACAAATATTTAACTGAAAAACGAAACTTGGTCCCTGTCGGGAGACGTTTCGCCAAAATCTCATTTGGCACCTTCGGTGCTTACTGTCGCAAAGTTCGTGAATAATATATATATCATCATCATCATCATCATCAGCCCGTATCGATCCACTGCAGGATGAAGGCCTCTTCAGCATGCTTCCAACCTTCACGGTCCTGGGCTTTCCTCTGCCACTCGGGTCCAATATACTTAACGATGTCATCAGTCCATCGTGCTTTCGGTCTTCTTCGCGGACGTTTGCGATCAAGCGGTATCCACTCCAGGATTGCCTTGGTCCATCTGTCGTCCCATCGCCTCGCTATATGGCCTGCCCATCTCCATTTCAACTGTTTTACTCTTCCAATGATGTCACAGACTTTTGTTTGTTCCCTGATCCATGCGCAGGACTTTCTGTCTCGTCTTGTAATGCCAAGCATACATCTTTCCATTCCCCTCTGTGCCACCCAATGTTTTTGAATTGATTGCGATGTGAGTGTCCAGGTTTCACTTCCGTATGTCATAACGGGTAGAACGCACTGATCGAATACTTTTCTTTTCAGGCAAAGTGGGAGTCTGCTCTTAAACACTATGTTGAGCCTACCAAATGCCTGCCAGCCACATTTAACACGCCGTTCCACCTCCCGGGCGGTATTCCCCTCCATGGAAATCCTCTGGCCAAGATATACAAAGCTGTCCACAATCTCTAAATCCCTTCCTAAAACTGAAATTCTTCTGTCCTGAGCGAAGTTATTGAACATAACCTGACTCTTTTTCAGGTTTATTTTCAAGCCAAATGGTTCGCCAGCCCTTTGCAGTTCTTGTATGCGTCTTTGCAGCTCCTCTGGGTCTTGTGAAATGAGAATAATATCATCTGCAAATCTAAGATGGTTTAAGTTTGCACCATTGATCTTTACCCCATCCTGTTCCCAATCCAGTTTACGGAATACTTCTTCAAGGCCAGCCGAGAAAAGAATAGGCGATATTGCGTCACCCTGCCGTACACCTCGTTCTATATTAATTCCCACTTCAAGATCATCAAGGTGAATTGTGGCTGTAGCTCCATCATATATCGATTCTAATAGGTTTACATAGGCTCTCTCTACACCTTGGCTAAGCAGTGCATCCATTATCGCATGCTTTGGATGGATATATATATATATATATATATATATATATATATATATATATATATATATATATATATATATATATATATATATATATATATATTTATATGTTATTTATTGTAGTAAAAAAACATTCACATTAGTTGATGCGTCGTCCTAATAATATGTTGTTCAATAGAAACTCAATTAAAACGAAACAGTAGTTACTCGGTGAAAGCTATTTTAAGGAAACTAACTTAACGTAATTGGCAATTCGCTCAGATAAAGTGGCGCATTATTTCTGGAACAAAACAGCTGATTGCAAAATAAAAGTCCTTATCGCGGTGGGTGGTTTTAACGGCATTTGTCAGATGAGTTTTTCTGAAAAAAGATTAATTCTAATTAAGACCATTCTGCATTCAGCCAGCCGGGTTCGGCTGCGCTCTAAATACATCACGAGAGAATGCAATTCCACTATTGGCGTCGACACGTTGGAAATAATAGAGATTTTTAGCATAACCAGTTCTAAAACCATAATAAAAACGAACAGTTTATCTTTACTTTCATTTATTATACAGATAACCTGTTTTTTGCCTAATATTCCGGTGATAATAAACTAGCTTCAATTTCAGTTTCATTAATTATATTTATATGTCTTTATTTTATGCATTACCAAAGACCGTTATACATTTTTTAAAGTTTCATTTATATACGTGATTTATAGATGATACAGAGTATGTCGGAAAAATAACGGACCTTTTTAAATTTAAAGAAAACTGTCCATCTATTGAAACAATGTATAATCTGAAAATTGTATATTTCCTCTATAACATGCATTTTGGAGGTATCTCCAAAA
Organism: Cosmopolites sordidus; assembly: GCA_031761425.1. Lineage (NCBI taxonomy): Eukaryota > Metazoa > Arthropoda > Insecta > Coleoptera > Curculionidae > Cosmopolites > Cosmopolites sordidus. The sequence goes on along the minus strand of JARFXV010001062.1, from coordinate 271,771 downwards.
CATGCATTTTGCATTTTGAAGACATCAACTGCTTCTTCTGGCGTCGAAAATCGTTAACCACGTAGTTTATTCTTCACGGACGGGAACAAAAAGAAATCATTGGGTACCAAATCAGGACTGTACGGCGGATGACCCATCAGTTCCATGTTTTGACCGATCAAATATTGTGTGGCTCGGTCCGATGTGTGAGAGTTCGCGTTGTCATAGTGAAATCACCGGAGTCTCCGACTCTTTGCACAACCCGAATAAATGATTTCGGCAATGGGTGAACCCGAAAAGGAAATCGTTCAGCATATAGCTGAGAAGCAGCATTGATATTTTGAAAGCACTCTCCATAAATTAAAGCATGTCAACTAATTCACTATTCTCATACAGGTGGGCCATTGTATCTTTCCAAAAATCACGGTAGAAATCGACGTTAAAACTGACAATAAAATACAAGATAAGAAAAATAAATGAAATGCATGATTTACTAAAAAACGATAAACATTGATTACGTTTTCTGTTCGTTTTGAATTCGCGGGCGATCGAAAAAATATATTTAAATTATTTTAAGAGCCGGGCTTAATTTTTTTAATTTTTTTTTTAAATCGCTAGCAGCCTAATTTTAGAAATATTTAAAAAATGGCATTTGAAAAAATGTTTGTTTTGAGTTGTTCTACATAATGTTAAACATAATTTTAATTTAAAAATCACCTTGTATCTAGTACTCATGGCCGTAACTAACTTTTCACGTCGCCTTGTCCTCTGCTAACTTTTTTGCTTCTACTTTTATAAGATCTCTGTGTGCCAGTATCTCGTTAAGCTTCTCCTCACAAGTTTTCCTAACTTGTTCTTTTATCATGTCTTCTTGCTTTCTACACTCTTTTGACCGGTCTATATGTTTTCATCCTTCTAGGATCTCCGAACCACATTAGCTGATAATCTATTATTTTTTAAGTAGCGGTTGAGCTCGTTGTTTCCAAGTTGACGTGTTTCTTATCTTATTATTTCCTGCGTCATTTGTTGTTTTTTCTTATTTCTTCAAAGGCTTCGGGCAAACAAATTATTGCGTACCATTCAGAATTTATTCCAAAAAAACAAACGACCATTTGTTTCGAAGTGTTTCTGGGGCAAACAACTTTTGTTAGGTTTGGCTCATTTTGAAAGATCCATAACAGTCGACTGTTGTTTTCATTTGGGTTCATACTCATAGATCCAAGATTAGTCACCTGTTTAGATGTTATACACAGGTTTTGACGTACCACGATTATATTTTCTGGACATTTCTTTACACCAATCGACACGAGCGTTTTTTGAGCTATTGCCAAATTATGCCGAATCCAACGCGCACAAGTCTTTTTCACGACCAAATGTCCATGCAAAATCTTGTGTTCTGGTACAACAACCGATTTTGGACGTCCTTTAAATTCGTCCATGAGCGAACATGAATTGAATTCACTAAACCAGTGGTATACAGTACGTATGTACTGTATACCACTGGTTTAGGTTTACGTGTGTTCGAGTGGTATGAGCGATTCCAAGGTGGTCGTGATGCTTTTTGTATATTAACTCACTTTGAGTAATTGCTCGCGTTGGGCATTGCAAGGACCATATTAAAACAGCCATACGGAAATGCATATTCCTGGGATCGACTGTAGCTGGTGATGAGACTTGGTGCTTCGTACGATTTTGAAACAAAGCGCCAAAGTGGTACGTGGAAGTTCCCAGGTTCTCCGAAATCGAAAAACTTGCTTTACCAGAAGCCACGAGCGAAGACAATGTTGCTTTGTTTTTATGACTCTAAAGGTATTATTCTTTGAAAATTCCTTTCATAGAGTCAAAATATCGCTGGTGAATGTTATCTGGGTGTTATGGAGCATTTGTGGAGAGAATCGTTCGAATGATGACCGAATATCAAGCGCCGGGGAGTTGGTTTTTGTTGCACGATAATACCCCATCTCACAGGACCGTCGCTGTTCTTGAATTTTTGGCGAAGAAACAAGCATGTGTGCTTCAACGTTCTCCATATTCGATTGATTTATTCCCATGTGACTAGTTCCTGTTCCCGAAATTAAAACTGGCAGTGAAAGGACCGTTTTATGACAGCATTGTACACGTCCAAGAAGCCGTGACGAGGCTCATCGAGCGATCCCGAATAACAACATAAATAAATCTATATAACTGTGGTTGAATACTATCCAGCTGCGAATTAATGCAGAATGGATATTTTTTAAATAAAAAGAAATAATTTTGGCAAAATAACTAATTATTGTTTTTTACTTAAAAGTTCTACGCAGTTTTACGTCAAAATTTAGGTATTATATCGACATACAGTGTATATTATAAAGTAAATTATTAATAAGTCGAAAAACAATTGACAGTTGATATTAAGATTGACATCACTATTCTAGTTTTAGGAACTATATCAGCCGCGGTATCTAAGGCGTAAGCCTGACGATATGGCAGCCTGGCGATATTAGCTTGGAGCGGGTTCGATTCATGTACTAGAAATAGATTTTTTTGAAATGCTTGTAAATGTTTCTAGGTAAGAGTGTAAAATCTGACAAGGAATCACCACTCCCTCATGCCTGTTCGTGGCTGGATAAGATCGGATGCCTTCTGAGAGGTTTCTCTACGTTGGTCACTCGCCAGTCTGTAGGCTTCTCGAGATATTTAAGGTTAAGCACAAAAGGATTGATAGCCCGAGGGTGGTGCTGACCGGTGCTTTCGCTAGCCGATGACCATGGTTCGAAACCCACGTTAAGTTGTAGGTCCAGTCGCTAAATAGTATTTTTAGTTGTTAATGCACCTCTAACCCAAAAACTTTACGTTTACTGATCTAGTTTTGAATTACCCTTCGAATTTGAGGTTTATTATTTCACTGTTGCCAATATTATTTTTATGCAATGTTGCCAATTTATTTAATAATTAGATATGATCTTCTTCTTCTTCCTATTTTTTCTGTGGTGCCACAACCCGTCAGTAAATCTTGACCTCTTTCAACCTCCTTCTCTATCCGGATCGATCTCCAACATCTCTTTGTCCGTTTCTGTTGTGCAGCAGTTCTTCAGCATCTCATCGTACATTTTCTTATCCATTTGTATTTGGCTTACCTCTATATCTTTTACCTTCAATAATTCTTCTTGGTCTTTTCGGTTCTTTTTCGGCATTTTCGCCGCATATTCCACCCACTTGAGTCTCTAAACCTTCTCTACAACCTCTTAACCTCTTAAACCATAATCCACAACATCCCGATTTTTGTATAATTGCTTGAGATTGGTCAGTTATAAAACTGACCTCCAAATTTCCATAATTGTTCAAAGCACTAAAAAATGTTCTCTTACTCTCTTCTATAAAATACTGCCAGCATCTATTATTAGATTAAATCATCTCCTGATGATGCTAACATGGTTAGCGAAACGTGCGTCGAGCAGTTCAAAAAAGCGTTTTGGTGGTTTAGTGGTTGGGAATTTTACGTGGAGCCCAGGAAAAAAACATTTCCTTATTTTTTGAATATTTTTAAAATTCTCCACTAGCCCAGTGTGTATTTTCATGCATTTGTGGTACCTGAATATAGGGCCTGGGTTTGGGTCCGAATGGTTTCAGGCAGTAGTACTGTTACGAACCACCGGATGGCGTGAGTGGCATTTCAATACTGCTTTCATCCGATTTGGCCGATTAATATGGTCAGGACCCTGGTTGTTGTTTTCGAACGTACAACTCGAAGCCCGACTGATGACGCCTTAAGGCCATAAACCGGTCTCGGGAGATGCTTGTTGGCGTTTGATGGCGACTGAAGGATTGGGAATTTTACGTGGAGCGCAGGAAAAAAAAACTTTATTTTTTGAATATCTAGAAATGTACTGAAATATATAGGAAATGAAATAAACCGATTAACAGAGACAAGAATATCTCCCCTCAATGACTAATTTTAGCAATGAAATAAATACTTGTCAACATTATTCCGACGAAATTACAGTGTAAGTGAAACGCATCAATCTGTAATAAATATTAAGATAATAAAGTGAAATTTAGAAAAGGAAAAATTTTCATTAAACATTTTTGATAAAGTTCCATCAAGTAAAAACCAACACCGTCCAGAATTAATATATAATCATTCAAGAGCTATATTACCTGAATTAAACAAACCCAATCTGCTAAACCTCTCCAATCTTGCCGTTTCGATTCTCGACAATATACGTGACTTGTGATAAAATGCCTGGAAATGTCGCCAGATTATGCATCTGCAGTCACGCCAACCAAATGTGCCGGTTGTCGCTAATTCTTAGTTATATATAACATAACATCCTCTCCCCCTATTATGCTTCGATCCAGACTTTTCTGAAACAAGCAGTCGGAATGCCAGAAAAGAAATATCTTCCGGCTTAAACAGATCGTAGAGAAATTAAAAATTCAAATGCGGATATGGAGTTGTTGAACATGGACACGGCTGATTGCAATCAAGGCGATGTTGGTTTAAGGTTGGATTATATCTATAGAATTGAATGCTTGTTTACACTTGACGAGCTACACTAAAATTAAAAACCAAAATCTGGAAATGGTCTAGATATCTCTTATATTTATGCAGTCGATGATATTTTAATAAAAGCTAATTGTGCCATCAAAATTTTACCACATTTAAGGTCAAATATACATATGACTAGCTAAACCCAGACACGATTTACTGTGACTCAGTCTGATGTGAAATGAATAGGGAAGTAAATAAAAGTATTCTAACGAACATAGATTCACCGAGGAAACACATCATTCAATTTAATACCCTGTTTTGTGTTGCTGTGTCTATACAGTGGAATGAAAGGAAAGGAAGATGAAGGAGGGAGGAAAGGATAAGTTTTTTTATTGTAAAGCTAGTGGATGGACTACATTTTTTGCTTGTCCGTTTTCTGCATACACGTAAAAATCAGACGGTTTATCGACTCTGGAGCAAGTCAGATATAAATGTTTTTATCTAAAAAGGTGCGCATCTCGCGCTAATATGAAAACACTTGCGATACAAACCACGTGGGATACGGAAGGAACCTTATTGATAGGAGTTTATAGATAAATTGAGAAAAATTTCTGATAATTCGGACTGGGACTCAAACCCAGATCATTCGATTACATGTCGAGGGCTCGGTCCAGTTAAGCTACAAATTTTCTTTCACTTTTATCTATATCCATCCACATTGTCTAGCGTACGGTAGGTTTTTTAAATTTAAATACTGTAAGCAGAGAAAGATGTAATTAAGGTCTGGAAGTTGATGCGCCACAGCCCAATCTACTGGCGAGGTACAACAAATTGGATAGCGCGATAGTGTTCAAATACCTATGTATAGAAATTTTAATAGCGATCGGTTATATCGTGTAGAAGTTGATGCCCTGCAGCGCCATTTAGTAGCGAGTTACAACAAAATGGATAGCATAAAAACCTTCTTGAAAAAATACTTAGAAGTGGCAACTTTCATGGTGATCGGTCAAACGGTGTCCGAAACAGTTTCATATATACTAACAGACCTTGACGTGGTAAAGGGGTTTGAGTAGGGCAATGAAGCTTTGAGCTATGCCGTCTGGAGTCTATGCTCCTGGGAGGGTCACCCCTGGCGGACAGGTCAAAGCGGAGGCCTCAGACTAACATGATCCAAAATCTGCCAACCCGCATTGGACCAGCGTGGCAGATTACGGTCCATACCTTCAACATGGTATTTCAGTATGTTGAAATATGACAGTACAACCTCAAACACGGCCCTCATTCCCCGGAAGCCAAGGGGCAACTACCTACGGCAGCGGGAAGACCTGCCCCAAGGCAGAGGGTGCTAAGAATCACCGGGTTAGATCAGGCTGCCATTGGACTTTTGACATTGCAACGTTAAATATACGGACTATGAAAACAGAGGCCCGATTGCAAGAACTGTTAATCGAACTTGACAACATACATTGAGATATTATTGGGCTCTGTGAAACACGAAGGAAGGGTGAAGAGTTAATCAAACTGGAACCAACTGGACACGTACTCTACACTCAAGGTACGGAAAATGGCCGATGTGGCGGAATAGGATTCCTCATCAATCGAAAGCTGAAGGACAGGGTGGTAAAATTTGAAAGTACATCCGACCGATTGGCCCAATGCGTCATTCAGCTGAATAAAAAGTTTAGGCTTCAAATCGTCCAAGCTTATGCACCAACTATAAGCCATAAAGATGAGGAAATTGAGGAATTTTATGATGATGTGGCCCAGCTTTTATACAAGGAGAAATGTAGGTACAAAATCCTGATGGGTGATTTTAATGCCAGAATTGGAACAACAAGAACAGACGAAAATGCAACTGGCCCATATGGAACTGGTGAGCGAGACAATAGAGGTGACAGATTAGTTGATTTTGCTGAAGGACAAGAACTATATATTATGAATTCATTCTATAAGAAAAATATCAGCAGAAAATGGACATGGAAAAGTCCATCTGGGCTCACAAGCGAAATTGACTACATCATGACCAACGATAAAACAATATTTACCAATTGTACTGTTCTTAACAATTTTAATGTTGGAAGTGACCACCGAATTGTACGAGCAAGGGTTCGGATTGACTGTCGAAAAGAGCGCGAAAAAATGGTAGGATCAAAGAAGGGCAAGGTGGATTCTGGAAAACTGCTGGAGAGAGGAAGCGATTTTGAGATTGCTTTGTCAAACCGGTTTGCTGCGTTACAAGATCCAGAGGAGGTGGAAATATCAGTTCAATATGAAGAAATCGCCAACAATGTACTTCAAACGGCTGCTTCAATAGCACCAGAGGAAAAATGTCTCAAACAAACAAAAATCTCCAGTGAGACCATTGATTTAATGAAGAAACGGCGAGCAATGAGAAATGCAGGTAGTCCTTTTGGCAGGGTCGAGTACACTGAGCTCTGCAAAACTATAAGAAAACGTATCAGAGAGGACACGCGCCGATTCAATATGCAGCTAGTGCAAAAAACCCTGGAAGAAAACAAAGGAATTAACAAAGCTAAACAGAAGCTGAGAAACAAAAGAACGCAAATATATGCTTTAAAGCGTGAGGATGGCATAGTGTGCAGGACGCGTACCCAAATGTTAGAGATTGTCAGAAGATTTTATTCCCAGTTATATGAAGATCAGAGCCAGTCAGGGACAGCAATACCCACGGAAGAACAATATATAATACCAGATATCCTAGTGGAGGAAGTAACAAATGCTATAGAATTGATGAAGAATGGCAAGGCTCCAGGAAAGGATAGTGTAACTGTCGAAATGCTAAAAGCTGGTGGTCGGACGTTACATAAAACACTGGCAAAATTATACTCAAAATGCCTCAAAGAACAAAAAGTACCTGACTTATGGAAAAATGCAGAAGTGATCCTTTTATATAAAAAAGGAGCACAGGAAGATTTAAAGAACTACCGTCCAATAAGCCTCCTATCAGTGATGTACAAAGTTTTCACTAAGATAATTTCTAAAAGAATATTAAAAAAACTGAATGACGCACAACCAAGAGAACAAGCAGGATTCAGAAGTGGATTCAGTACAATGGATCACATCCAGGTTGTACAGCAGGTCATAGAAAGGCACAACGAATACACCATGCCACTGTGCTTGGCTTTTATCGACTACGAAAAAGCATTTGATTCCATCTCAAAGCATGCGATAATGGATGCACTGCTTAGTCAAGGTGTAGAGAGAGCCTATGTAAACCTATTAGAATCGATATATGATGGAGCTACAGCCACAATTCACCTTGATGATCTTGAAGTGGGAATTAATATAGAACGAGGTGTACGGCAGGGTGACGCAATATCGCCTATTCTTTTCTCGGCTGGCCTTGAAGAAGTATTCCGTAAACTGGATTGGGAACAGGATGGGGTAAAGATCAATGGTGCAAACTTAAACCATCTTAGATTTGCAGATGATATTATTCTCATTTCACAAGACCCAGAGGAGCTGCAAAGACGCATACAAGAACTGCAAAGGGCTGGCGAACCATTTGGCTTGAAAATAAACCTGAAAAAGAGTCAGGTTATGTTCAATAACTTCGCTCAGGACAGAAGAATTTCAGTTTTAGGAAGGGATTTGGAGATTGTGGACAGCTTTGTATATCTTGGGCAGAGGATTTCCATGGAGGGGAATACCGCCCGGGAACGGCGTGTTAAGTGTGGCTGGCGGGCATTTGGTAGGCTCAGCATAGTGTTTAAGAGCAGACGCCCACTTTGCCTGAAAAGAAAAGTATTCGATCAGTGCGTTCTACCCGTTATGACATACGGAAGTGAAACCTGGACACTCACATCGCAATCAATTCAAAAACTTCGGGTGGCACAGAGGGGAATGGAAAGATGTATGCTTGGCATTACAAGACGAGACAGAAAGTCCTGCGCATGGATCAGGGAACAAACAAAAGTCTGTGACATCATTGGAAGAGTAAAACAGTTGAAATGGAGATGGGCAGGCCATATAGCGAGGCGATGGGACGACAGATGGACCAAGGCAATCCTGGAGTGGATACCGCTTGATCGCAAACGTCCGCGAAGAAGACCGAAAGCACGATGGACTGATGACATCGTTAAGTATATTGGACCCGAGTGGCAGAGGAAAGCCCAGGACCGTGAAGGTTGGAAGCATGCTGAAGAGGCCTTCATCCTGCAGTGGATCGATACGGGCTGATGATGATGATGATGATGATATATATATATATATATATATATATATATATATATATATATATATATATATATATATATATATATATATATATCTGGAGTTTTTTGACTTCTTTGAACTACATCCAACGAAACAACAGTAGTCAGGAGTTATACACCCAATCTGCTCTCCAATGTAAGGGATGGGTGGGGCTTCCTCCCGGTCGAGCAACTAACCATTGTTCATTATGGCGGAGACGCAAGTTGTTATGCGTTCCACATAAGATTGTGGAACAGAACGGTCAGGGGTGTATAACTCCTGACTACTGTTGTCTCGTTCAACGCAGTCCAAAGAAGTAAAAAAACTCCATTTATAAGCCATCCGATGAGAAGTCGGCAAAAATATGGGTGGTTTGATTATGGAGAGGGACTCCCTATTCATCTAAGTTCGTATATATATATATATATATATATATATATATATATATATATATATATATATATATATATATATATATATATATATATATATATATATATATATATATAATAAGTTCGTAGTATTTCGCGGATGGAAGAAAACGCTAGACTATTAGTCCGGGGGTACATCCGATCATTTGTGTCCCGTTTGTTGGGAACGTGCAGACGGTTTCGCCAAGGTCACACTTGGCATTCTCAATGCTTGTCTGAAGACAAGCATTGAGAATGAAAGCTGTGGACTACTACTACTACTATCCTGGAGGTTAAGTTGACCCGAAGGTCCTGACTTTTATTCTATTTTTAGGTACCGGATGTCACGACATAGTCGCTTATCCAGCGGGGTTAGTTGCCGTTATTTGGGCAAGGATGTGATGAACGAAGTGAGTGGTCATTTTATGGCAACGGCCGGCAATGAAGCTCCCGTGGCTCTAATCAGCGGATTGTCCGATAAGGACGCCGTCGTTAGGAATTTGTCCATTGGACTGGACCAAAATTCTTGAAATGTTGGAGTGTCAGTCTCCCTATGGATTTGTGAATTCCTCACAAACCAAGGAGCATTGATTATTGTGCGAAGCACACGAGCTTGAAAAGACTGAAGTCTTTTAATCGAAGAAATTGGTAAATAAGGGAACCAGGCCTGGTGTCCATATATAAGGACTGACCGGACCATGGTTTTATACAAGGTAATCTGGTTGTTCAGCGAAAGCATACTTCTTCTGTTAATTAGTGGACATAGCGTGCGGAGCTTTCCGTACGCTTTTCCTTTCGCATTTTTGATATGCGACGTCCATGTCAAAGCCTTGTCATACTAAAGGTCGAGATAGTGTGCCGATTTGGCCCACTTTACAGGGACACCGTTTATTCTGATCGGTTGTGGAATTAGGGGTTGTCTTCTTGTAAAAAAGACGGCCTGGGTTTTGCTGCCGTTGATCGAAAGTCTCCAATCGGTCAACCATCTTCCGCTATCACCGCAGGTCCGTGAGCTGACGTATAGAAAGCCCTGTCGTCAGCATAAAAAGCTGTTTTAACATGCCGGATCTTAGGAAAATCCGCCATGTAAACATTGAAAATTACGGGGGCAAGTGGTGACCCTTGTGGTACACCCGCTTCGATTCGCTGGGCGTTAGATGAAGCAACATCGATGAGCACTTGGAAGGTACGCCCAGTCAGAAATGATGCCAATAATTTGACTAGGTCGGTTGGTATATCTAATCTGAGCATCTTGACTATAAATCCGAGATGCCAAACTCTGTCAAATGCTTGCGAGAGGTCTAAAAAGACAGCTCCCGACTGATGAACAGCGGCGTGACCCCTGCGGAAACCAAACTGTTCGTCCGGCAGAATCTTCTTCTCCGCAATGACGTCGTTCAGAGCGTATAATATCGCTCTTTCCGCGACCTTACCGAGAGCGCTAAGCAAGCTGATTGACCTGTAGCTGCTTGGATGGTGAGGGTTATGACTATTATTTAGGCGTGCTTCTACAACGCCGGGAAGTGTTGGAGTCTGTATATAGCGTTGACGATATTAGTCAACTGAGCTATTTGCTTATTCGGTAGCCTCTTCAGCTGCATCGGCGAGATGCGGTCGCGTCCAAGGGCTTTTCTTACTTTAAGAGCTCGGATAATAATGTGTATTATCTTTGGTGAGACTATCCGGCTGATCAAGTAGCCTGGGTTGGGGGTACCTTGATACGAAAGGATTTCTTGCTTGAATACAACAACTCTGTTCTTCTTCTCGGCCGAAGGTCATCTGTTGTTGATAGGTCTTGGCGAAGAGCTCCGCCTTTTCCTCCCTGCTGACGGCGTACGTTGCACTCGTCCTCAAGGGGGGAACCGGCGCTCTCACCTTACCCACTAGGAATTTGGCCGTTTTCCAAAGCGATCGATCGGCCACTTCTATTGACGCAAGGAAGTCATCCCATTTGCCGTCCCGAACTCTTTGAGAGCCTGTTGGGACTCTCTTTTGGCCTCATTTGCACGACGCCCGAGCTCAGGGTCAGCAGACGAGTGATAGCGTCGATAGAGTCGGTTTTTCAGGCAAATCTTCTCTTTTACCTCGGGCGGAATGTCCAAGGTGGGCCGAGAAGACTCTGGACGGGATGTAGTCGCCACGTTGGTGGCTTCTAAAATATCTTGGGTTAATTTATCAACCGCTTCGTCGAGCTGCTGAATGCAACCGATACGCGGATTAGGTCCGCTATCCTGCAAATACTCTTGGAATTTGCTCCAACAGATATTTGTGACTTGTTTGGGTGGAAGGAAGTCCACCGCTGTACCGATGTTAAGCAGTACCGGGAAGTGATCAGAAGTGAGTTCGTGAACAACCTGAACTGCGACTCGATTGATTAGATTTCTTAAGACGAAGAAATCTAGGAAGCTCTGAAAACGGGATGGCTCGTCTGGGATAAGGAGGCTCAGCCCGTATCTATCCACCATAGACAACAGGTCAGTACCTCTCTTATTTGTCCAGCTGGAACCCCACCTTTGGTTGTGTGCATTGAAATCTCTTCCAATGATGAGTGGAGAGTTGTTAGTCAGGAAACTGTGGACTTCCCCTGAATCGAAGTCGTTACAGCTTCTCTGGTACCATGAAGATAGGTTGACGAGATTTCCATCTAGAGTCACTTGCACCGACATGACCTCTGAGGAAGTAAGGCCGATCGAAGGAAGGAGGTTGTGCTTGATACTCCTCTTGACGAGGATCATCAGGCCACCGCCCGCTCCGCCCTGTCTGTCCTCCCTGTAGCAGTAGAAGTTCCTTATTCCGAAGCGTTCGCTTGGTTTAAGGAAAGTCTCCTGAGTCAGGGCCACATCGATGCCGTCATCTTCTAGAAATGCAGTCAATTCCACTTTTTTGCCAGCTATAGAGTTGGCATTCCATGTTACGACGTTGAATGAATTTTTAGGATTCATTACTGTTCCTAAACATGGCTAATGCAGTCTCTAACTGCTTTGTACCATTGCATCCATCTGCTGCATCATTTGCGCCATCATCTGTGTAAAATCAGGATGGAGTTTCGATACTTCCGTTTGAGAAACAACCTTCTTCCTGGGGGCCGGCACTGGCAACTCCAACTTCCTATTATTTTGTGTGCCCCACACAAATGTTGGGGGCGGAATTCTCGTTGGCGGTTTAGTTACATTTTCGGGTACTACTTTACCCTCATTCCTGTTTAGTGGTTTCTTAGGACAGGTTTTGGCGTTTGCGGGGTGTGGACCTCCGCAGTTCGCGCATTTGCCTGCCTGTTTATTTGGCTTCTTGCAGTCTCTTGAAGCATGACTGCCAGAACATTTCATACATTTGGTGGGCGCGTGGCATTTCTTGGTCACGTGCCCGTAGACCTGGCAGTTGTAACACTGCGAGGTCTCTCCGTTTGATTTCATGTTTTCATTTCATTTCTTCATTTTAATCTTCTGATGAACCAGATATTTTATATTGAAAATTGCTTTTTCCTCTTTTAGCAATATTACATGCACAATAGCAAGAGGTTTACCTTCCTTCATCTTCCACCTTTGAACTCTGGAGGGGTGGAAGCCTGAATCCGTGAGATCTTCGCGGATTTCTTGTTCTGTCACAGTTTCTACAATGTTTCGAATCAAAACATATAGCTGTTTTTCATTTTTGGTGCAATACGTATGGTATGCAGTCTTTTCTTTGTCTAAATACCCCTTCAATTGGCGATAGTCATTAGCCTCCTTCGACTGTACTTTGACACCTTCGGGGCGGTTCATTGCTTTGTCGATGTTGACCTTAGTATTCTTAATGAAGGTCATCACCTTCATGTAGTCTTTTTTAGAGCAGATGACTACTGGAGGGACCTTTTCAGCCTTTCCGGATGGTTTGGTCACCGTTTTGTTCTCTGATTTTGGAACTTGTTTAACGCCACTAGGACCGGCCTCACCGGCGGTCTTTTTCCTCGGCGTTTGTTCAGTTACTTTTTCTTTATCCGAAGAGCGCCTCTGTCTCTTACGAATTGGGACTTTCTTGAACGAGGAATCGCTATCGGAGTCGGAATGGTCCGATCCGATGGATATAATCTCGCTTTCCGACATATCCTCTTCTTCCACCATTTTTACTGCCTCTGGGACAGTTTTCTTGAGGGTGGATACGGTATTTTTCAATCTCATCGCCCGATTCATTGGTGCGGGTGGTCTCGCTACCCGCGTCTAATTCATTGGTGCGGGCGGTCTTGCTACCCGCTTCAATTTTTGCGGTCAGGGAAGCCACCTGACCTTTCAGATCTTTAATGAGTTCTTTTAACTCGTAAATTATCTCATTGAGATCGTGATTGTCTTTGCTCCAGCTCAGCCTGAAGGCTGGCGATCACCACGTCAGGCCCGAGATTCGGACCCGCCGTATATTGTGCCATATCACGCTAACAATATCCAAAAAATATTTAAAAAACACTTCAAAATGAACCAGAATAACAATTTAAAAATGTTAAACAGAAAATCAAAAGTATTTTAAAATATTAAACGCTTATTAAGCCCAAAGACTATCCTGTCACCTACCGGCTAGGAATCTCAAGGTGTCGGATACAGTTGGGGTACCCCTGCAACAGCAAAACCAGCACAGATCACTGCACCCGTTCGCACTGAAGCGAATACCGCACTAAGAACTGTTGAAATTCGGTTAATTCAAAAGAAAAAAACGAAAATCTTGTAAAAACCCGTTAATGACGTCAGCACAGTGATTAACAGCCAACGCCCACTTTTGAAAAGCTCAGAAAAACACGTCCGCACTCTCTGACTAGTTGGGTTGGAATGATGAGAAAGCTGTGGATTTCCTATTTCCTCAGCCAGAGTTTTATGTTAGCCCTAAGGCTCCTACATGTTTCTAATCAGGTTGACTTCCGTGGTGTTGAAGTTTGTTTTGGTTTTTAGGAGGCTTCTATCTAGCCCAAGTAGGTCCGAAATCTTCGCTATTTCGGTGTCGACAGGTATGCTGTGTTGTGACCTCTGTTAATTGCATGATGAGTTTGATTCTCTGCTCCGGATTCGGGCCGCAAGGCCCGAAAACGGTGGATAAAAACGATAGAAACGATAGAATGCGATTCTTCATTTGGGGTTCCGCTGGAGGCGTTTCCTTGGTACCAGTTTTCACTGGCATTGTTGTTTGATTATTGGTTCTAATTGAATTCGCAATTGATTCACTATTCTCTGCAGGTGGCTAGCAAAATCGGGTGAAGACTCGACTTGCTGTTGACTTTTCTCCGCCTGGTAGGCGGGGCTTCGGATGTTTCTTTCGACTTGATCGGAAACTGTCACTGGTTTTGGTTCGGTTCTTTTCTCTTTGGTTTGGCGTTGCGGAATTGAGTATTTCGCAACTGGTCTTCTTTTGTTTTTTTTTCTCTACTTTGACTGGCTGGTAGTAGAGATGTTCTTCATTCAGGATGGATTTCTCATTGCGTGGCACACTTACATGTGCCATTGCAATGGGTTTTCTTTCCTTATTTTGCCATCTTGTGACGGCAATGGGGTGATAGCCTAGGAGTTATAGCTCCTTTCTGATATATTCAGTCGGAAGGGTCTCTAGCACGCCTTTGAATAAGACATGTAGATTCCTGTTGCTTGATTCTGTTGGAGTACGGGTACCGTTTCTTCTCGAAAAGCTCTATCAGAGCTTTTCTATCAGTTTCGGTAACGGGGGCCATGAGAACTCCGTTTCTTAACGTCTTGACTGGCCCGACAGCTACGTTTGTTTTCTTGAAGATGCACATTACCTCTTGGAAAGCTGATTTGTCTTTTAGGACTATCGGCTTTGGTCTGGTGTTGGCGACAGTTGCTGAAGTTGCCGCTTTCTTTACTGGTTTTGGTGCCGTTGTTGTTGGCTGTTCATTGTTTCTGGTTGACGATGTGGGTGGAGGAATGACGATCGATTCTTCCATGGGTTGACTTGCCACGGAAGCTGACGTCTTTTTCCTCTTTCTTTTCGTTGTTCGATTGGACACTTGTTGGTACCCATCCTGTTCGGAAACTTGAGTGCTGTTTCCTTCTTTGAGGTCCGGCTGGACCTCGACTGTTTTTGTTGGCTCTTCTGGGGCGATAGTTTGCGTACCGGCCTCGGAGCGTTCTGTTTGGGTCACTGTTGTCTGTGATCCTTTTACTGAGGTTGGAATCTTGAACGATCTTTGCGTTCCTTTATCTACTTTTGTTGGTGGCGTGATTTTTGTGGTTTGTTTGTTTTTCTTAGCAGAAGCGTCAGCGGCTGCTTTGCTGGTTTTGGTGCTCTTCATTAGGCTTTTATTTGCGTTTTTGGCTTCTTTCGCCTCTTTCTTTGACTGTATGATTTCTTCCTCCAGCATAATAACTTCCTTTTGCAGGTCCTCAATAACTTGGAGGTGATCTATTTGGCACTGCAGGTGGTAGCCATGCAGCATCCCGTAAGTTAACGGGATGAAGCCTTGTGCTTCGAACTCAGCGTTTATTTCTTTAAAATGTTCCATGTCTAACTCCATGTTATCCAAGGTTTATTCGTTTACTTGTCGTTTATCAGACTTATACTTGCTCTCGGAGAGATGTGCACTCTCTGAAGGCTCAGACTAGACTTTTTCAGTTCGTCATTAAAGCTGTGGAAACTGTCTCTTAATATTTATATTCTTCTGGGTCGCAGATTGTGATGGTGCGTACTTCTTATTGATTCTGGTGTTGGCTTCGTTCCCTCGGGCGATGTTTGGCGTGTCACAGTGGTAGTCAGTTGCTCTCCCGACTGCAGCCGGTGAACTTCTGTCTCTTCTGTTTAGGCGTCCGATTTTTTCTATATCTATTGTTTCTGGTATGGTTCTTATTTTGTAGTTAGGGATATTTGCAATTTGTCGGCAACTGTCGAAGTCGATTTTATGTCCTGTTTGTAGATGGTGTTGGAACAGAGCCGATGTGGTTTGTTTGTTTCTAACCGCCAATTTGTGTTCTTCGAACCGGGCTGATATTCTTCTGTTGGTTTGTCCGACGTATGCGATGTTACAAGTCCCGCACGATATGCTGTGTACGCCCGGATTTTCTAGAATGATGTGATCTTTGGGGCTTCTAATGGCTGATTTTATTGTTTTATGTAGCTTGTATGCGGCTGATATATTATGTCGTCGAAGCAGTCGTCCAATGCGGTCTGTGACAGCTTTGATGTACGGCAGAACTGTTACGGGCCTATTTTCATATTCATTTGACTTCTATTGGTTGTTTTGATTGTTAATAGCTTTCTTTATGTTATCCGCTGAGTAACCGTTCTGCTTTAGAGCGTCGGTGATTGTTTTGAGCTCTTTTTCTCGATTGATGTCGTCGGATAGTCGGAGAGACCGAGAAATGAAGGTGTAGACAACCCCTTGAAGTTGTGCTGGATGGTGATGGGACCTTGCATTCAGGTATCTGTTCGTGTGGGTTGGTTTCCGGTAAACAGTGTGCTTTAAACGTCCATCTTGAGACTTGGTTATTAGGATATGTAGAAAGGGGAGTTTTTTGTCTTCTTCGATTTCTAAAGTGAACTGTATTTTTTGGTGGACGGAATTTAAATGGCTGTGAAATTTGGCAAGTTCGTTTTTACCAAAGACCAGATGACAAAAATGTCGTCGAGGTATCAGACCCATAGTTTAGGTTTGAGGTCAGCGCTCTGCAGTGCCATCTTTTCAAAATATATCATGAAGAGGTTGGCCAATACTGGTGATAGAGATGAACCCATTGCTGCACCATCTGTTTGTCGGTATATGTCTTAGTCAAACATGAAGTAAGCATAGTTTAAGCAATGTCTGGCGAAATCTATTACGTGGTTGAGAAGGTCTTCATTCTTCACTATCAATTGCAATGCTTCTTCTATTGGTATGCTGAATTGGTATATATGAATTGATAGTGAAGAATGAAGACCTTTCCAACCACAAACGATATATATATATATATATATATATATATATATATATATATATATATATATATATATATATATATATATATATATATATATAGTTATTATATTATAACCTCCATCATCAGCCCGAGTCCATCCATTGCAAGACAAAGGCCTCTTTAACATGCTTCCAACCATAGTGGTCCTGAACTTGCCTTTGCCATTCGGGTCCAATATACTTAACGATGTCATCAGTCCATCGTGCTTTCGGTCTCCTTTGTGAACGTTTGCGATGAAGCGATATCCAATTCAGGATTGCCTAGATCCACCGATAGATCCATCGCCTCGCAATATGATCTGGCCGCCTCCATTTCAATTTCTTGTTTGTTATCTGATACATGTGCAGTGTTTTCTGTCTCATCTTGCAATACATCTTTCATTCATTTTTCTATTCCCCTCTGTGCTACCCGAAGTTTTTAAACTAATTGCGATTTGAGTGTCCAGGTTTCACTTCTGTATGCCATAACGGGCAGAACGTACTGATCAAATACTTTACCTTTTAGGTAAAGTGGGAGTTTGTTCTCAAACATTATGTTGAGCCTGCTAAATTCCTGCCATCTACATTTAACACGCCGTTTCACCTCCTCCTGTATCCTCCTTCATTGAAATACTGCCCCAAGCTCCTCTGAGTCTTGTGAAAACCGAACGATCTCATCTGCGAATCAAAGATGGCTTTAGTATGCACCGTTGATCTTTATTCAATCCTGTTCCCAATCCAGATTGCGGAATATCTCTTCAAGACAGGCTGAGAAAAGAACAGATCATATGGCATCATCCTACCGTACACCCCGTTCTACATTAATTCCAACCTCAAGGTCGTCATGGTTGAACTGTTGCTATAGCTTCATCATATATCGATACTAATAGGTTTACATAAACTTTTCCACACCTTGGTTAAGCAATGCAACCGGTATAGCCTGCATTGAGATTGAGTCTAATGCTTTTTAATAGTCGATAAAAGCCAACACAGTGGCATGGTATATTCGTTATCCTTTTCTATGTCCTGCTATACAACCTGGATGTGATCCATTGAACTGAATCCACTTCTGAATCCTGCTTGCTCTCTTGGTTGTGCGTCAGTTATTTTTCTTAATAACCTTTTATATATTATCTTGATAAAAACTTTGTATTTTACTGATAAGAATTTTATTGGAGGGTAGGTTTTTAAATCTTTTTCTGTTCCTTGTTTATGTAAAAGAATCACTTCGATATTTTTTGATATGTTGGGTACTTTTTGTTCTTTGAGGCATTTTGAGTACAATTTTGCCAGTGTTTTAAGTAATGTCCGACCACCAGCTCTTAATATTTCAACTGTTATAATATCCTTTCCATTTTTCATCGATTGTACAGCTTTTGTCACTTGCTCCATCAGGATATCTGGCATTTTTTCTTCCATGGGCATTGTTGTCTTTGACTACAATGAAAAGGGCTAATTTACATTTTTTTTTAATTTATAAAAACGACAACATCTACACCACTGTTTCTTTAATTTTTTCAGTAATACCATCAAATTAAATCATTATTTGTTGCGTCGATTAACATTCCATGAGAAACATTAGCATTTGGAAAATCCAGAAAATGGACTAGATATCGATTGCTAATTGCAATTTGATGAGAAATATTGGACGGTCGAGAAAAAAAAAAGGAAAAAATATTGATCATTTCGTTTGAAAACGACGTTCCGAAGCATTAAGCCGGCCTCGTTCGACATTTAATCTGGATCCGGCGCAGGATTTGAATACTGGCAATAAATTCGGATTAAAAACTTAAATAGGAAAAGTTTTCTTTTGAGCCTGCCCAGCTCTAAATACTCGTTTGTTATGGCCACGAATTAGCTCCCGCTACAGATAAACCCATCACATGAATTTTCTTTCTTTTCATCATTAATTTTTTTCGTAAATTGACCTTTAACTCATTCGAAATTGATTATGTGTTATGAAAAGTTGCAAGTAGACATGTGGAGAATATTAAAAATATTTTAAAAAAAAGTTTTTTTGGGCTCCGCATAAAAATTGCTAATTTCGTTATATAACCTCCCCACCCCCCATACCTTATCGTCTCAAGCGTCTCCCAAGCGTCTCCCGAGATTGGTTTCTGACTTTAAGCTATCATCAGTAGAGCGCCAACTGAACGTTTGGAAAGCAAGAAATGACCACGCTATCCTATGGTGAACATCTGCAATAGTCAGGAAGTACAATTTTTCATGCATACCTGGCATCTAGAGAGGGCCTCGGAGAGTCATGGACGGATTCGCGCAGTCTGACTGTTGCGAACGTTCGCCACAATATCCGTATGTCTTTGATTATTATTATGTTTTGATTAAATTATCAAATTTTATATTTTTTTTAAATTTAAACCTCAATCAGTATAGAAAAAGACTATATCTATTGAAGGTGACAAAAAATAGTATTCCTAATACGATCATAAAAAACAGCAAAAATTAAAAAAAAAATTAAAAGGAGGTGTTCTATTCAAACTATCATATCAAGGCGAAATTAATAGATAAAAACGTTCTTCCAACGGTATTTAAAAGGTGACTTAATGTACTTTCAAATACTTATTACATACTTACTAATTCAAATGTAGCTTTATTATAAAAAATATATTTATTTAGTTAGGCAAAGTTCACTCGTATGATGCTCTTCAAAAACCGATTCGGTCTCGTTCTTCATCGTTCTTCATTCTCTTTGTCGTCGAAAAGAACAGCTGCCTCATATAACGCTTCTACTTCAGACGTATAGCGAGTACGAGAACGCGTGTTCATTTTGAGTTAATAAAAAATGAAAGAAACCGATAAATAAATTTAAAAAAAAACTAAAAATCAAAGTTTTCAATAAAAATATTATAAAAAGTATAATATTTATGATTTACTTACCACAAACTGCGTCAAGATAAAAAAAAACACACTATTTGTGCAAAAAGGTTATTTAACGGTTTTTCTTTATTGACAAAACACTGACACAACAACAGCACTGGGTGGCCCATAGACTGACTTATATTTTTATAAGGGCTTATATTTTTGTTAGTATTTACATCTTAAGATGGCTATAGTGGGGATAGCACAATTTTTCCCCACTCAAAGTCATCCCCTCAACGTGACCATTTATAAGGAAAAAACGCTTTTAATTCACCCTTGGGTATCCCTTACCCAGTGCTTCTCTTGAGGTTAATTTATCTTATATAATCCTTTCTTATATAATCCTCTCTTATATAATATCTCTTTCTAACTGCCACGATTCACTTCTCTAAATCAAGATAGATTGTAGAATAGTTTTGTTTATCTTAACCTTGTGTTTTTACTTGCTTCTCGCTAATTTAGAAAACCAGATTTCGGAAGGTTCCTCATTCAGGCTGTTGACGCAATGCGGATATTATCCATATCTCTCACAATCTCTATCTCTCTCACTTTTCACAAATTTTTCGAAACTATAAAACCTACAAACTTAAAATTTGGCAGAAATGTTCCTCATACGTCATAAATCTTAGCTAAGGAAAAGGGTTCTCAAAAATTAACTCTTAAGGGGGGTTGCGGGGGCGTAAAATATGAATATACGCCCGTTTTTGAAATTTAAGTCCCACAAACTTGAAATTTAGCAGGAATGTTCTTCATGCATCGTAAATGTATAGCTAAAGAGGAGGGTTCATAAAAATTACCTCCTAAAGGAAGTTGCGGGGGTGTAAAAGACAAATATACTCTAAAATTTGAAATTTGGCATTGCATCGTTGAGAATCCCTCTCAATTTTGTCTTCATGAAATTTATATAAAAATATTATCAAATAGCAGATAAAAGCTGGGGAATTTTAAAAGTAATATTTATCATAAAAAAATCAATTATTACTAAAGTTTAATTTTTCGCCCAGCGAAATATATATATATATATATATATATATATATATATATATATATATATATATATATATATATATATATATACATATTCATCATTGGACAAGTCCAAGAAAATCTAACAGCACATATATACGCCATCCGACGGGGGGTCGGCGAAAACATGGGTTGTTGGCTGTGGATAGGGTCTCCCTATTCTTGATGGTATGGTATATGTCGGCGCCCTGAAGAGTCTGAATCTCGACAGACGAAACATATGTCATCCAGTTGAAGGAATAGGTGGGACTCCTTCCCGGTCAAGCAACCAACAAAAATGTTTATTTAGGCGGAGACGCAAGTTGTTGTGTGTTCCACATGAGATTGTGGAACCCAACGGTTGGGTGTGTGACGACACTCAGCTACTGCTGTCTCATTGGACGCAGTCCAAGAAATCTAACAGTATATATTCTGTCATGCGATAGCTTGTTCTTCTGGCAATATCATTAGTATCTGAAATGCACAGTACTGGGCTTAAAATATGTGTCCTGTCCTTGTTTTCAAATTAATTTCAAGTTTGCTTTTTCCCGCCTCCTACTGCCTCTAAAATTCATATGATAGTTTGGAGTGGCCCTATTCCTGTGGTTACATTTTATTCCCTTATTTCTCCCAGGACACTTTTTGCTGCTTTTATGGTTGTGATATCTTTTAGTATCTTTTCTTTGGATATGTCGTATGTGTAGTTATTTTTGAATTGCATCTTTCCATATTTTTTTCTTGTCTTTAACAGCCAAGTTTATTTGTTGGTTCCACCGTGGGGTATGCTTTTTTTAATTAGTGTAGCTTATGACTCCATATGTTGTAGCAGCTGACCTTATCATAATTTCTTTGAAAATTTTTCGTTGATTATAGCATTCTTACTATTTTCGATTTTCATCTTTCTTTTTTCAAGTGAAAGTTTCAATCCCCTTAGATTTGAATAGTGTATTTGATTCGTCGAAAAACTTTTATTTTTTGCGATTACAAACCCACAGAGGAATACATACATCAGAACGACCAAATCTTTATTTTTCGATTCGTGCAAAGTTAAAAGCTTAAGGAAACAGGATTTGCCTGTAGCGAAACAGAAAAAAAAACGGATTTAAACTCTTACCCTTACTCCAATACTTTCCCTGCTGCTTCCATCATCGTCATTTCCTCCCTCCCTTTTCTAAAAGAAAAAAAATCCACTGCTCAACCGTTTGTACAACTTTTACCGCGTTATAAATTCTTCAGCGCGATCCCGAACGAAAGTGATAAAACGAAACGTCCGAAACTTTTTTACGCCCAGCTTGGAAAACGGCAGCAAATTCCAAATCCGTCCGGAGAGTGGGGGAGAAGAGATCACCCCGGCACCCTTAAGCCAGCCACTTTATTATCTTTAAACGTTTTAAATAAAATACAAGTTGGAAGTCACGGAAGAGGATTTATAAATCAAAAGAAGGGTCCGAAATCCTTCTAAAGCGCGTAGGTGGTGGGCCTGACGCAGCTATGGCGGAGAAAGGGAAAGGAGAAAGTCTCCCTCTTCTTCATCTTTACCATTTCTTATTTCAATAAAGTAGCAACTTTTTTCTTTTCGGTTTTTTTGGGTGCTTTGCGGGTTCAATTTAAGTAACCGGGCCCAATCTTTCCCCAGCATAATTTTAATAATAACTAAATTAAATTTATTTTGTGAAAGGGAGATAGGAATATTTGGGGGGAGAAAGGAACTGAGATTCGCGTATGCAGAGGGAAATCAAGCAGATTTTGAAAGTTTGAAGGTTGTAATTAAAAAAATTTAGATCAATTTGCACTGGAAAGTTTGTAATGAGAATGTAGTCAGAATACATCACCTTCTTCATATTACGAGGATTGCTATTTATGTATCCGGAATATCAAACAAAAACAAATATTTATTATTGAAAATGGTTTTATTGCTTTTCAGAATATTCTCCGCGATAATCGATACACTTTTGCATACGTTTGAACCAATTTCCATAGCACTTTTTCCACCCCAATTGAGGTATCTCCAAAACATCCATTTTGAACGCATCAACCGCTGCTTCTGCCGTCGAAAGTTGTTAACCGCATAGTTTATTCTTCACGGACGGGAACAGAAAGAAATCATTGGGTGCCAAATCAGGACTGTACCACGGATGAGCTATCAATTCAATGTTTTGACCGGTCAAATATTTAGTGGTTCGGTCCGATGTGTTAGAGCTGGCGTTGTTATGGTGGAGAATGAGCCTGCCTCGCTGGTTGTTTTTGTTATTTATTTAAAGACTTCTGGCAAACAAATGGTTGTATAATATTCATAACTGACAGTTCTATGATTCTCTAGTGGTACTGTAGCCACATGCCAATTTATCCTAAAAAATCAGGCAACCAACCTTTGCTTCGAAGTGTTGGGTTTGGTTCATTTTGAAAGACCCACACAGTCGACTGCTGTTCACTTTCGGGTTCATACTAATAGTTCCAAGATTCGCCACAAGTGTGGATGTTATACGACTTTTGATGCACCACGGATCTATTTTTTAAGCATTTCTTTGAACCAATCGACACGAGCCTTTTTTTTAGCTATTGTCAAATTAAATGGAATCCAACGTGCACACATCTTTTTCACGGCTAAATGTGCATCTAAAATCTTGTGTGTGTATATATATATATATATATATATATATATATATATATATATATATATATATATATATATATAAATATATCACATGACGATTTTGTTTTATCAATTCGCGCACTGCATCGATGTTTTCCGGCACAAGAATCGGTTTTAGACAAGCTTCTTTAAATTCGTCCGTGAGCTAAGGACAACCACAATTAAATTCACTAAACCAGTGATATACAGTGGTTTTAGGTGATGCTTCATCGCCAAAAGTCGAAGTGAGTTGATCGTGCACTATTGTTGAGATAAGCTACGTCGCCAATCGTAGTAAATCATCGTACATAAATTCTCACGAGTTAATTACGTTCACTAAACAACACAAATAGCGCCCGTATAACAAAACGTTCTGAGTACGTATACAGTCAACAATATTAAACTTTACAATGTATATGTCAGATGACAACTAACAACAATATTGTTGCCAATTTCGGATACATATATAGCAACCCTCGTAACATTAACAATTTTTACGGCTCCTGACAGAATATTTTGTAAATTATCTGTCATCTGTTTTGTAGCAAGAACATTTCTGTAAAGAAAGCAGTACATATGTGGCATAATGTCTTTTAATTTTACTATCACACCACACCACTGTTCTTCCCCGTTATCGTTTTCGCGACATTAGTACATACCGCAATGCATTTATTAAATTCCAAGTTTTCGTTTTGTGTTGCATCAATAAAAACTTTAAAGTCATTCGCCACTTGCAGATGAGGGATTGTTTTGCAAAATAGCATATTTTCTTTAACTGGCCCCTCACATTCATATAGGATCAAACACAAAAATTTGTGTTTAGTTCGACACGTCTGTTGACTCGTCAAACTGAATAGCAAAAAAAAATCACTTTTAACTTCAACCCTTTCAATTATTTGATCGTGAACATCATTGGCCATTTCATTAATACGTCTCGATATTCTGTCATTTGAAAGTGGTATAGTTTTCAACTCTTTTGCTTCTTCCGGACTTATCATCACATTGACCATATCAATGGCAGCGAATAAAATGAGTTTTTCCGCAATCGTGTGGAGCTTAGGCTCCCTGGCCACTCTTAATGTTACTAAACAGGATGCAATCTCATTACGGCTTAATTTGTTGATAACCATTTGTGGATTTATCAAGACGAGTGATTTACACTCGAAAAATACTAATGGTTTGTTTTCAGATGGCGGCCTAATTTTGAAGGCTTCATGCTTACCGCCTACACAACTTGATAACAAATAATAAATTGCGGCTTGTTATCCAAGGCAATGAATCCATATATTTAAATATGTTTCCAGTGGCGGCTCGTGGGTTTTTAATGTGAGAGGGCGTAAAAGAAAATAGTGCTGCTGAGAATTTTTTTGCTTTTCCCTTCCTTCTTTTTTACTTTGTGCTATTGAAACCCTATACTGGAGGTGAACCAGGAAAATGAGCTAAAAGAAAGAAACTGAACGGAGATAAAATATGGTGTTTTGCTCTGAAGAATTGTTTTATGTGATAAATTTTGGAGAGGCGGCGCTCCAACGCCCTCTCTCAGGGGCCGCCACTGTAATGTTTCATTGTTCAATCTGGTCTTTTTCTTTATTGTTTCACCAGATGTAGATGGTGTATTTTCTTTTGTCACAAATTCGGCCATTTTATTTTATATTATTAATTTATTTAATTACCACATTGTTATTAATTTATTTAACACCGAGTGAGAGAAGAAAGCATCGTATTTAACACTGGATGAGAGAAGAAATCGTTGTACTTGTTTTCGTAAAAACGTAATTAACAATGAAACTCTTCGTCTCGTTCCTTTGATTTTTATTACCAAAGTGCATAGCTTGTACGAACCTGCCTAAGAGCGTTCAGGACGAATGATTCGTTTCGCATGTACGAGCGAGTGGCGCGAGGTGCGCGGGCAGTTCATGTTACAAATGCGTGCAAGTGCAGGGCACAGGTCCGAACTAGTAAAAGAAATATAAGAACAAGGGGTTGCACAAGTTTTGTAGTTACGTATTTGTCGCTGTGTACAGTATTTCGGTATAAGTGTAACGACCCATTCACACATACATTCGTCATTGACGATTTGTTATTTAATATACAGACAAATATATGATTCGTTTTTTTTCACGATTCGTAAGCGTATGTACACGCTCGTAGGAGTTTATAAACCATTTAAAAATAAAAACGTTTTATCATAAATCACGATACTTGAAAAACGACGAATCGTCGCCGTGTTAACTGTCAGATATAAAACTTCGATAAACGTCAAATTAATATATTGCAGTGAGGGAATTGCCACGTTTTAACTTAACTTTTTGGCTATTTAATGGATCGCGACACTAAAAAGTTTGAGAAATAATGTTTTAAAGGATTGTCCATGATAACTAAAAGTGATAAACCGGAAATGTATATTTTATTTTGAAAATCAAATAATGGCATTATATTTTGAAAATAATTTCGTTCGAATGTCGCCCTCAGCTTCATCTGGAGATGAATATTTTCAATTGTGGCTTGAGTGTTTCGTTTATGATCCAGATTTGTGCGGTAATGTCCAGTTGACATTACCATTTAGGGAAATAATGCATCCAAGGGACTTTTCTTGCAATAATGTATTTTTCTGACGAGATATGTAGAAAGTTCAGGTCAAAAACACAATTTTCGTCATCGTCTTCGTCAAAATGACGTGAAAATCTAACTACACCATACAGTCACTTTCTGAGCATGAACAGGTACCTCCTGAATCACTTCAGGATCTTCTTCAGCCTGCAGTGTTTGTTCACAAATCCATTATGCTCGAAGTGCGGTTTATTGGAAAATATTATTTTTTCCCAAAGTGGGTTCTCCTTCCAACTTCCAATTTCTACGTGCTGTTGAATCGGTCATCTTCCATGGGAAACAGATTCAACGTACTGAACACAGCAGTCTAAGAGTGACATTTTCATGTCAAACAGTGTTGCCACTATTACGTTTCAACGTTCTACAACGTTGGAAAACTCTACAAAAAATAGTTCTATATAAGGGTATTGTAGTGGGGGAGGATTGTATTGTATTTAGAAAGAAGATAGGCGCCACCATCCGCGATTTATCACAGTAAAGAATTTTTCAGAGCAAAACACCATATTTTATTTCAGTTCAGTTTCTTTTATATAACTCATTTTAAGATATTATTAAAAATTAAAATCTCCAAATGTAGAAGAACGTCTGTCGACCCATCACACCAAATAATGAGGATACAAATTCCATCCTTTCGCCATAATTTTTACATCGTTGGTCGGACGTTTACTTTCAGCGACCGTACGCTACGTCATCTTATACCGTCGTCGGTATTACATGTTTTGTTGGCTGCCAGAATTCAGGGGTTTAACTGCTTTCTAAAACTCGATATTTAGACATAAATTTTCTGCTACCGAGCATATCGGTAATTAATTTTGTACGGGACATTTGACATGTCTCTTGTCGAGTATTTTGTTCGCCTCGCGAATATTTGTTTTGATTTGGGATTTGCTACGTGTGTACACATTGAGTAGTACTGTTGAAATAAAAAAGAAAATTTAAAATATATTTAAAAAATTCCTGATTTACCTCCGAAATAGGGTTTTAATACCATGAAAAGTAAAAAGGAAAAAGAGGAAAGTAAAAAACTCACGAGCCCACTTTAAAAACTCACGAGCCGCCACTGATAAATGTATTCAAAAATCCTTTTCGAGTGAATCAGTTTCGATAATTTTCTTGTAGATGTTATTGTGTATAATTAAAAAAAAAACTGAGAATATTATGTGTTGGATATCTTTAAAATATCGACTGAAAGCGTCAATATTACAGCTGGTGACTATTGAAAATTAATTTGGCCCTCTGGGAAAGTTTTATTCTTATTCGATCGCATTATCACCCGCTCCAACTGCAAGACAAAACCGACATTAAACTGACATTAGCATCAGCTGGGAACTGGAGCAAAACTATTATCAATATTTAATTGAAAATGGGGCATATTCACCATTTCTGGCAATTAGCGACTCAATTTTGACCCGGCTTATTAGAACTGAATGCCGGTTATCCGCACAATGCCCCACTTCAAATGGTAACTACATTTATGAACTTCAAAAGCACCAGGATGTTTTCTGAAAGACCAAATTAAATGCCCTACAATACGAGAGTTAATAAAAATAAATTTTAATAAAAAATACTTGAAAGTATTTTATGATCTAATTTAAAACATTTTTAGAAAACATATAGATATATAGTAGTAGTAGTAGTAGTATATATATATATATATATATATATATATATATATATATATATATATATATATATATATATATATATATATATATATATATATATATATATATATATATATATATATATATATATACTACTACTACTAAAGTATATATGTATAAATGGTGTTTCGGTTAATAATGTCTATTTTTTCGCAAAATTTGAGCGTTTATTTCAATAACAAAATAATTTACCCTAATAATCAAAGTATTGGACACCGTTAGCTATTACTTTTTCCCATCTTTCTATCGAAGAATGGATTCCTCACCAATAGAACTTTTGGTTTTTTGACGCAACCATTCATCAGCCAAATTTTCACTTCAGAGTTCATAAAAACGTAAGTGTTGTTCTGAAAGTCGGGGCTGCATTGATCGAAATAAATGATGGTCCAAAGTGAGTCCGGTGAATACGGTGGGTTAGGTTTCAAAATTTTTACACAATAAATACGTTTTCCAAATTGTTTTCTTTTACATATTTTCCAACATGGAGCCCATTATCATGATGAAAAATTACTCTATCGTGTGTTTGGGCATATTCTGGTTATTGTTCCTTCAGTGCTCGGGTAATTTGGCTGGCTTGAGTAATTTAGCTTCCCAACATCCCATATCCATCCCAGTCAATTTAAAAAGCTGAGCTTGTGCCAATTTTTAAAGGCGGTAACAGTTCGATCTGTGAGTTATCGATCTATTGCGATTTTGCCGTTATCTAATTATTTAAACAAAATAAAAATTCTTGCAGAAACTCAATACGGCTTTAAGAAAAGTCTGAGAATGAATCCAGCCTTGTTTTGGTTTACCAGTTACTTATAATAAAATACTTAATGAAGGAAAATATGTAAGTGGATAATTTTTGTATATTAGTAAGGCGTTCGATACTGTCTCGCATTCTGTTTTATTAGAAAAGCTGGAAGCATTAAGTTTAAGGAGAACTATCTAAAGTGGTTCCATAGTTATTTATCTGGAAGAACTCAGATTGTTAAAGTGAATTGATATAAAAGAACAGAGAGATCAGTGTTGTGTGGAGTTCCTCAGGGTACTGTGTTAGGCCCAATATTATTTATAATTTATATAAATAACCTTAGTTCCTTAAGAATAAAGGGCCACATTTTTACATTTGCTGATGACACAGCCCTACTATACGCAGAGGATACGAAATTAAAAGTGCTGCAAAATATTTAAAGAGATTTAAAAATATTGAAAAGCTGGTTTGTTGGAAATAAAATGTTCGTTAACGTGGGTTAGACTAGGATGCTTAATTTTGTACTTCAGAAACCCTGGCACTTCGATGAGCCTATTAAATTTTTAACTGTAGAATCATTTAAAGTGTAGAGATGCATCATGTGATTGTATAGAGGTTAAACAGTCTGCTGCTGTTAAGTACCTTGGTATTACTTTGAATGAGCTACTTTCTTGGAAACCTCATATACTTAATTTAAAGAAAAAGCTCTTTGTTGTGATGGCCCAATTTAGGAAAGCATCAGAGTATATGTCAATTTATATATTAAAACATATATACTACACTTGCTAATTCTGTTTTGACATATGGAATAGTTACCTGGGGTGGTACATACAACAGCCACCATGAGTCGATTGAGAGAATGCAAAAAATATTTCTAAGGATAATGTACAGAAAACCGAGGGACCACCCGAGTAGGGAACTTTTTATTATGATGGAAATTCTTTCTTTGAAATGCCAGCATTATGTGGCAATAGCTGTTCTCCTATATAAACATCTTAGCTCTCTGCGGTATACATATAAGCAACACATTCATTATGACACAAGGTTTAGCGATGCGACTGTTTTAAACATTCCATTCACTAATAAAACTGGAGTGAGAAAGTCCTCTTACGTCTTAACCCCTCGGTTATTTAACCTTTTGTCAGAAAACATAAGAGATAACATAACATTGTAAAGAAGAACATCAGTTATCTGGCATTTAAGCAAAATATAAAGGTTAGGTTTCCTTTTTCTTCCTTTTTTTTTCTTATTTCATGTAAAGTGAATGTATGTGCTGAATGTTGTGACGGTTTTCCTTTTTCTAAAATTTGTAGGTTTGACGCACATACAAGCAGTGCTTTGTGAGTTGTAGGCAGTGGCGGCTCGTGAGGGAGGGCGTTTTGGGGCGCTCCTCCAGCATTTATCACAGTAAACAATTTTTTAGAGCAAAACACCATATTTTATTTCCGTTCAGTTTCTTACCTTTAACTCATTTTCCTAGTTCATCTCCTGTATAGGGTTTCAATAGCACGAAAAGTAAAAAGGAGGAAGGCGAAAGCAAAAAGAAATCTTCAGCAGCACTATTTCCTTCTACGGCCTCCCACTTTAAAACCCCACGAGCCGCCACTGTTTGTAGGTTAGTATTCTTATTACATTTGCGTAGGATCTAGACACACAGGCTGTATGGTACTGTATTGAAAATTATTGTATTGTATATTGTAAAGATTGTAATATGAGGATCTTATTGTGAGGATCTTAGCTTATCCAACATGAAAAAAAAATCATTGTTACCGGTATTGATTGCCATTAATCGTTTCACCACGTTTCAGCAGTTCCTAATACACAACTCCCCGACTCTTCCACCAAATGCATAGCAAAACCTTTTTTCAATATAAATTACGCATTGCTTGTAAAGCTGAAGGCTGGCTTGGGTCTACTCATGATTTTTTGCGTTTTGGATTGGCAAAATAGATCCACTTTCAATCACCTGTCACAACTCGATGCAGAAAACCTTTTCTTTTCTGACTGGCAAGAAAAATTTCACAAGTGGTTTTTTGCCTTTCATGTCCCATACCTTCAATTCATATGGAACCCATTTTCCTTCGTTCTGGATCTTTCCAAATGCATGTAGATGTTTGGAAATGATAGGTTGGGCAACATTCAACGCTTCTGCCGATTGTTTCAAAGAATGAGGTGAGTCTTTAGCCAAGAATGCTTGCAAATGTTCACCATAAGCTTCAACCAATAATAGATAACTTTCAGCAGCCGTTTTCTTCAAATTAAATGTTATTAAACTTCCCCGCAAAACGTCTTTTCAGGTATCTAATTCAACATATTCAAAGCTATGAAAAACTATTTTTTTTGCCCAATAACAATTAGTAGCGAATATGCTTTTGATGACATATATTTACACTCCAAAAAGCCATAAACGTCATTAGTTTATACCAACAAATGTATTAGTAACGCCATCTCTTCTTACTCTCGAATTGTTTCTATGGACTCAAAACGTCGTCAACGAAGTGGTTTTTATAATCAAAGGAAAAAAAAATCACACAGTGTCATATCTGGCGAATATGGTGCTTATTATATATTTCGTATGAGAAAAAGAAAGAAGAAAAATAAATAAAAACAAACATAAACTAAGTATTAGTAAATATTAATATATATCACAAAATATAAGATAAATTCTTCCATTGGAACCTTTGGTGTGAAATACTAAACTTGAAGAGATTTACCTCTAAACACCAAATCAATTTTTCTGAACATCTCGACGCACGTTTCGCTAACCATGTTTGCATCATCAGGAGGATCGTCAGGATGTTCAGATTGTAGATAAATTGATTAGAAAACATAAATTCAGAAACTTATTGAAAGAATCTTCGACTTTTCAAAAGAATCAGAACACAAATAAATTAATGGTAATACCATTTGATGCCCAATTAACACGAGGGCGAGACCACATTTTAAAAAAAGGGACATTAAGGTTGCATACAAACCATATAATTAAATGAAAACTCGGGGATTTACGAAATTAGTTGTCAAGACTGTGATCGAAGGTATATTGGGCAAACAAAAAGATCCATATTGACAAGATATAAAGAACATATTGCCCACATTAAATATGGGAGAAAAGAAAAATCTTGAGTTGCCCAACAAGCAATCGAACATGACCACAGTATAGATATTAGTAATTTAAGACTAATTAAAAGAGTTAATAGTAATAGGGCTTTGGATGTATATGGAAGCATTCAAATAGAAAAATGTAAGAAAATCATGAACCGAGATTATGGACCTATTCCATTCAGTTAACTTTTTCAATTATTAATGCAAGGCTTAGGTCGAGGTCGAGATCGTCGAACCATTTCAGTGCAGCCGGCATGGCATCATTGAGTTCACGTAGGCCACCTGGGAAGGTTCTCAAAGGGCAGTCGCCCTTTCACTGGGTCGCCGCAGTCACATCCCGTAGAGGTCGCCGTCTTCCATTTCTGCAACATGCAGTGTCTAATGCTAAACCTGTTCAATCAACTTCAGTTACTCCTAGAGAAGTCTTAACCCAGCATTTCTTTATCCCGCAGAACGATAAGGTCGACATTCCTGATATAGTTGTTTAGAACAAGAGATGTCCACCTTTCATTAATGTCCACGCCATTTTTTATGTCTCTGACTATTCAGATTGGATTGCGCGATTTCAACCTATATCATGGCAGGTGGTTGAGGTCCTTACGTATGGCACTTCTGATACATGTGTATCGTGTATTCTGTTCCATTGTTCTTTTGCTGCCTTCGACATGAGCAGTTCCGGAGGAGCAATATTACACAAAGGGGTGAACCAAGCGGTGTGTGTTGATTTCACGATGCCAGATATAGTTCTCATGATGTCATTCAACTAGACATTCAGTTTATAAGTATGTTTACTTTTCTACCAGGCAGGGGCACTGTACTCTGCAGAATAGTAAACGAATGCTAGCGCAGATGTTCGGGGTGTCTGACCGTTCGCTCCCCAGGATGATCCTGCCAACTTGTGAATAATATTGTTTCGGGTCAACTGTCTGTGTCATCCCGGAGATATGCTGGCTGTAAGTGAGGAATCTGTCCAGGGTGACGCCAAGATTAGTCGTGGTGGGATGGTGTCTTAGTCTGTTTTTTCCAAAAACCACATCAAGTTCAGCATATGCTTGTCTCGTCGAAAGGTGGAAAGCACAGACCTCTGATTTAGAAGGATTAGGTATCAGCCTCCACTTCCTATAGTATGACTCGAGGACTGCCAGGTCAGTTGTGAGGTCTTTGCTACGGGAGACAGGATTCCCGTGTTGTATACTCAGGGCCATATCATTTGCATATATAAATTGACGGGAGATGATATATGGAATGTCATTAGTATATATATATATATATATATATATATATATATATATATATATATATATATATATATATATATATATATATATATATATATATATTGAAAAGTAAGGGTGCTAACCTGATCTCTGAGGTAGACCGTCTTTAATGGTCTTTCCACAGTTTTTCTTATATATTAAGTGGACTGTGATCCTTCTGTTGCTTATCATGTTTTAACTCATGCGGCAGATTTTTGCACATGGGGTCATTTCTAGTAGTTTGAAGACAAGCCTTTTTCCATACGGTGTCATAGGCTGATGTAAGGCCTATAAACGCTGAATATATATATATATATATATATATATATATATATATATATATATATATATATATATATATATATATATATATATATATATATATATTCTAAAATCAGGCTGTTCTGGTATCAGTTTATTCAAGGAGGAGGCGTTCAAGGAGTTTGTAGCACATGTTTAAAAGTGCCTATTGGGCGATAGCTAGCCTAATCTGTCTCCAAATATACCTTTTGTACTTAGGCCTCTTCCTCATAGCCAGTACCGATTGCGCCTTATACCTGAACAACATATTACCATGTGATTCTAATTCTCTATCGGGATCTGATGAATCATCATCCACAACTTCCTAAGAACACCAGTTGCGACCCAACATTTTTAACAACTACCAGTGAACCTCACTTAATAACTCAGAATGAATAAACGATTGAATGAATGAATGATTTGGTACGTGACCTAGGATTGTCAAAACAAAGATCGGGACTACTTGGTTCCAGACTTCAACAGTGGAACCTGTTAGATAAAAATATAAGTGTTTCACTTTACCGAAAATGGAATGTAACATTTTCAAATTTTTATAAAATCGAAGGATCACTATGATTATTGAGCTACACCTAAAATGCCAGGAGGAGCTTCGTCGACAAGTTCATTTTTCATATTTTTTCTCGGAAATATCATCATCGGCTGGACAAACGCCCCAACGGCATTAACACAATAAACAACAGTGCTGTTTATGCCACGCTCTGATTATAACGCCAATTTGCTTCCTTCCTTATCTTTTGGAGTTTTTTGTTTTTGGAGTGCTTGTTGGGATATTGACGGTTTAATAAGTGAGCTTAGTATAGAATATGTTCCTTCCGAGTGGTGTATTTTCATAGATTCGTCGAAATATAGCCTAAAAGCAGTTTTGCTTCATAGTGGAAACAAAAAACGAATCTTGTCATTTAGCCCAAGGGTCTCCAAACTTTCCAGCCTTAGGGCCGTACTGATTAGTCCAGTAAGTTCCAAGGGTCAAAACGGTTTTAATTTTCCTGCCATTATCCATAATTTCTAAACTAGACGCCGAGTACGCGCCCTAAACGATCATACGCTTGCTAAATTCGCTAGTCGCGGGCCATAGTTTGGAGACTTTTGATTTTACCCATTCAGTGACAATGAAAGAAACACATGACAACTGAGTAACCATACTAAATCGCGTTAAATATAAACAGAATCAGTGGGATATTTATAGGAATTTAAAAGTGATAAGAATATTGCTAGGACTTCAAAAGTGTTTTACAAAGTATTGCTGTTTTTGTGTTTATAGGAAAATAGGATCACAAAAGAACATTACAGTAAGAAAGACTGGCATCAAAGAACTTATTTTAAACCTAGTACTTTAAACATAAAATATGCCACCTTTGTTAACCCAAAAAGGTACTTCTTCCACCTCTCCATATTAAGCTTGGACTAACGAAAAACTTTGTCAAAGCCATAAGGAGGTAATGGTAAAGCATATTAATTGAACATCAAATAAGAATGGTTCTAGGTGGTTTCCCTCGAGTGGGACCCGCTGTAACAAAAAAATGTACGTGTTCCAGTAATTAGCTTATCATTTTCGGATTTAGGACTACCAAATTCACTTATTTTCATCAATATTTCGTCAAAAAAGTTTTTAAATTTGTTGACCTGTGTAATACTTCATCAGTGTTTGGAAATGACAATGGAGGAATATTTGGTCTCTCATCTATAATGTTATCAGGAAGCTATTTCAAAGGATAAAAAGTAATAAATATGCACATCACTGTGCTCTATAAGCAGACTATTCATTCCATGAGTGATGATATATGTTCTGGAATATAAGAAATGTGAAGAAAAGCTCGGAGAAATAAGGAAATTATCTTTCCATTTTAACCGTCTTCAATTAAATGATCAATGTATACATATCTAAATTGCAATTATTAGAAATGTTTTTTTCTTCTTCCTGTTGTATTACAACCCGTCAGTGAGTGAGTGAGTTTCCATCAGCCCCTTGCCAGTTTTTAATGTACAAGAGCTCTTCAGCATCTCTTCTTACATTGTCCTACCTTCGTGTCTTCGGTCTACTTCTTTTTCTATTAAGGAAAATACGTACAAAATGACATACGGTTTTATTTTTGGGTTATAACTCTTTATTGGTAATACACAGCACAGCAAACTAACCTTTAGGGGATAAAAATAAGAGAAAAAAAAAATTCTTAGTTTAACTGAAATCAGCGAAAATCCATTTTGTCCCTATGATATGAACAAAATGACATACACGTAAAAACTATACAGTTATTAACAAAGTTCACAAATAAAACGCTTGGTTCTTCTATGAATGTCAGCCCAAGAAACGTGAGCCCAATGCGAACAATTTAAGTCTGCAACTAGCAAATTTAAGTGCAACTAGTCTTCTCCAGGGTTAGATCGTGAAAAAATCCTCTTCATTATCTTAGATGTTCTAGGAAAATTTTCTTCTTCACTGTCGTCTTCAAATAATTTTTTGTGTCATTTCGTCTCCTCTTTGCTGGAAGAGCTTTGGGCGCATTTTTCGATTTAATTTTCGCCATATTAGGAGTAGAAGTTAAATCTAAAGAGGTCTGCCGAGTCTTTGGTTTACGTTGCCCTTATCCACTAATAAAACGTTCTTTTTGGGCTGGAGAAATCTCCTTAATAAGGACACCAAAAATAGAGGATCTTTATTAACACCTGATGAATGATTTTGATTTGAAAGTGGAGTTAAAAGAACTTCTTGACCAATGTTTGCGGCTGGAACCTAAGAAAAATTGTCGGATTGTTGTATGGTCAGTGCTGATATTTCAGCTGCATTATTTTCGTTAGTGTTACGGCACGGGATCTCTGCAGCTGAAATGCCGATTGTGTAGTCGCAACAACCTGAAGAATGTTTGTTAAAGGAAGCAAAAATAAATCGTGTTGTTGCTGTGTAGAGGGTCCAATAATAGAAACATGACCAGGAGTCGTTTACAGGTGAGGTCGCGTATTGGAGGTACCTTCTAACGATATGTTTGTAGTCTCCCTAAGTTCATACTCAGGAAATATTTCAGGATTGAGAGGCCAAATACCAGTGCTTTTAAATCCGTGACAACCATTTTGCACTGTAGCTGCCTTACCGTATGATTTGTTAAACAGACCTGCAATCTGAAGTTGTGTAGAAAGACGTCCAGGATGTGATTTCAGCCACTTGGATATTTCTTGGTTAAAGTAAGATTTCAAGGGCCGCAACAAGAAACATTAAGAGGCTGCATGCGACGAGTGCAAGTGAGGAGGCAGACAAATAATATGAATACCGTTTTGTTTCGCATATTTTAAAGTTTCGACACCTTTGTGACTTACATGTCCATCGACATTCAAAATTACTTTATCGTCAATAGATGCCTTTACTAATCTTTGGAAATGCTTAATCAATTTTAGAAATATTTTAGTTTTCATCCACCCTGATTATTGAGCTACACCTAAAGTGCCAGGAGGAGCTTCGTCGACAAATTCATTTTTTCTCGGAAATATCATCATCGGCAGGACAAACACACCAACACAATACAATTATTGTATTAACAACATTATTGCATTAACACAATAAACAACAGTGCTGTTTATGCCACGCTTTGATTATAACGTCAACTTGCTTCCTTCCAGTAGCAGCCAATATCTTTTGCAGTTTTTTTTACTTTTATTATTATTAGATAGACCTGATTCATCAACATTATAAATTCGACGTGGCCTAACGCCTACAGACTCAATACAGCCGAAAAAACTTTTGAACTTGAGGCCGATTAAAAACCTGAGCATGGGCGGCTGAAATGGCTTCAGGTTTGTGCAGAGAGATATCTTTATTTCGTATCAGAAATCCTTCAATCTATTCTTGTCCAGCTTTTTTTTTGTGGGTTAAGTCTATGAGCGAAACCGTTTTTTCCAGCCAGCTGAAAAGCTAGTTCTTGCATCGATGTTCGCGTCTATTCAAACAACGAGATTCGAGGAATTTCAAATGCTGAACTAATAGCTTTTCCACATCAGATGGAAATGTAAGTTTCCAACATTCTTTCGAATTGGACTCCAAAGTTTTATTACCACCCAAAGCATGGCTTCGGAACTTTGCTTGAAGGATACCATATGTTTTTGATACCAATAACCAGCCCATTTTAATATTTTGAACTGTCTCTTTCTGCATTGAGTCTGCACTCCATGATTGGCGATCAGTCATGCTCTTGTAAGGAATGAACAGTTAAATTACGTTGAACTCCTTGACTGAGCTCTTATGGACGAAGTGAAATACCTATGTCATTGTGTCAGTTGTTTATGTATGTCGTTTTGTTCATACAACGTTTTAAAAAAAAAATTTAGAAATAAATACAAAGAGTATCTTTTTAAAAGAAGTTATTTGAGGACAACAACAAATCCTTGGGAGATAATAAATTCTACATGCATAGCTACAATAGCGAAAAACTTTTTTCCAAATCATTTATACAAAAAAACTCGTAACGTATAAATGCTTTTCGCCGGCCATGACACCAGGACGAATAAGAGGGGCGCGTTCACGTATTGACAGGTTAGTAAAAGCCATTTGGGTCACATGATGCCAAAAAACGAAATTGGCATTATTCCACATATATCATTTTGTACGTATTTCCTCTACCTTCTATTCGTCCCTCTATGTTTTTTATTGATATTCGGTTTTTGGCATTCTTAGCACGAGTTCCTCCCATCTGAGTTGTTGGCTCCTCACATAATCTACAATATCCAGATCTTTATAACATTGCTCGAGTTGGAAGTTATACCTAATCCATTATTTCTACTAACTCCATTGTTATTCACAGCACCAAAATTCTCCTGAGTGCTCTTTTTTCAAATACTGCAAGCATCTTTTCTGTTTTCTGTGTGACGGTCCACATCTCGCAGCCATGAGTGATTACTGGCCGAATGAGTGTTTTATAGAGTCCAACTTTCGTATGCCTTTAAATAAGCTTAGGAGAGGTTAACTCTCCATAATAACATAATTATCCAACCTAGGTTAGAACGGTGGGTAGTTCTTGCGTACTAGTAAATTTGAAGTAGCAGTGAAACTGATGCTGCATTCAAAAGATAACATTTGTAAAGTAAAATGCGGGATATATTTTTTTAAGAAAACATGGCTCGATATTTGTAAGTGATCGCTGAAGATCAACGGCGGTTTGGAGGGGAAAAACAGGTGGGGCACGTATAACTAAATTTTGATATGGGCATAGGGAAATGTGTCGCAATAAAAAAATTTACATTTCTTAGTATCATACACACACTTTGCTGTGTAGACATACGAGTGTAACTGTCAGACATCAAATTTTCAAATTGGTACCTAGATAATAAAATTTAGTTAAACTCACCATAGGACCATGGCCATTAAATCTGTAGTTGTGTGTCTGTGTAAGTTCATCCTCCTAAATTTATAAGCAGCAAAGTGGTCAATGACATGGATCATTAAAATTTAAAATTGATTTCACAAGTTTTTTTTCAATAGATAGCATTCCTAATGCGCACAACCATTCCTGGCCCGTGGTGTTTCTCAGAAATGTATTGATTCGGTTGAGGGTAAAGAAACATCTTTCGCTTTCCACAGCCGTCATAAGGACGGTACACAAAACAGTCAGCAATTCTACAAAGTCACTAAATGTCGATGTTAAATTGTTTTGGATAAACATTTGTAACAGCGACACAGCCCCACTGCGTTTCATAAAATCGTCCCGTGCGTACATTAGCGAAAATTCATTTTGTTATTTTAAGTAATTTACAGTTTCAAATAAATTTGCAACAGTTATACATCGGTATACATCGAAACTAAAACGTTCATGAACCTGTATGGTAAAGGTATCACAGATTTCCTTGTATATCCTGACATTCGGATTGAGGTCCTCCTTGTCAGTAAATTTCCGTTTCTTTCTGCGATTCTCTATGATCGTTATAGATTCTTCACCAGTTAAGTTACCAAATTCTTGATTAATTTATATTTCTATATTGTCTCTAATATTTTCAATGGCTGTTAAAAAAGTTACCAAATTCCTCTTAATTTTAAGTGCATTTCGTTGCCTGCTTTGCAGTTGATTAAAGATAATGTCGCAGTGAGTTATTGAAGAAAGACAACGAAAATTTAAAATTATCATCCACCAAATAATTTTTTAACTCCTGAGCTTGATTAATAGAATTTTTATTCGACTAGGCATCCATAATTTGTTCAAGGCATTTTTGCAATTCTTCTTTGCAAATGTAAACAGTATTCACACATTTAGTTATAAAGTTTCATCTGATAGGGACCGCACGGGGTAGACGCTTTTTCACGATGCTGTCCAGAACAGTTGCCCTTTTGAATGATCGAAAAAAGAAAGCGGTAAATGCAGACAGATTTGCAAAAAACAACTTTACACCTTTTTCTATTGTACGACACCTTTCAATTATTAGATTGAATTGGTGAGCATAGCAGTGAATATACTGTGCATTCTAATAAGATTTTTAATTTTGGCTTGTACTCCTCCGACTGTAGCTTTCATCACAGAAGCACCATCATAACTTTGGGCTATGAGTTTCTTAGGTTCTTTGTCTATTCCTAACTCGCTTAGCACCGTCAGAATTTCGTCTTCAATTCCATCTGCTGTGTAATTTTTTGGTATTAAAAAGTCCCAGAATCCCTCGTAAATTTCGCCATTTTTAAAATATGTGATTATAAAAACCTTCTGCATTTGAGTAGATGTATGGCAACATATTTTGCTGTGTGAATTTCCTTTTTTAATAAATCGCGACAAACATACAACATTGAATCCAGTATTTCGTTTTAAATTTATTTGGAGATGCCTAGAAATAATTTATTAAGGTCTTTTAAATGAGCTTCTAAAATAAAGTCTATTTCGGCGATCAAAATTACTAATCATCTGAAATTCTCAGGATTTTCAGAAGTGTAGGTTTCGTCATGCCACGTAAGGCAAGGCCACACAGAATTTTATACCGTCAATTAACATAGACAATATATAACGATTGCTCCCAACAGTTTTATTGTGCTTTTTAATAGAGTCTAGATTGTACTACTGAGTTGAGAACGAGCGTGAACATAGAAAGAACAGAGAATAAATAATATAAAATCTGAAATTATTTTATTCACTTCATTTTTTAATTTTGTAGGTAGGGCATGTGCCCACCTGCCCTTATGGACCAACAGCCACTGCTGA
Source organism: Cosmopolites sordidus (assembly GCA_031761425.1). NCBI lineage: Eukaryota > Metazoa > Arthropoda > Insecta > Coleoptera > Curculionidae > Cosmopolites > Cosmopolites sordidus. The sequence continues at coordinate 231,430 of JARFXV010001062.1, read as the reverse complement.
AGATTATTACGATCAAATGTGTTAATTTTTAGTTGATGATTTTTTTAATAGTAAAAATCGAATTTAAAACTGCGTTAATACGATATTGTAATTGACAATAGATATATAATGAAAGAAAACAGCTTTTTGCTCGAATTGTGAAATTATATAGCGCGTAACCTTATCGGTAACTTTATAGAGTGTTAAAAATTGCCAGAGCGTGACAGAGTGGCTTTTAACTTTGAAAGCGGCCTGGGATTTTCGGCAGAGTAGGCGAGCGGATGACGAGAGGGGAGGGAGAAAGAGACGGTAGACGAAGACGACCGCCCTTACCCCCGCAGGCCGCCCAAGGGGCCTTCGGTGATGCGACCTGTCAAGGCGTTAATTGACGTGTGGTTGTGCTTTTCGCTTGCGGTTTGCTACTAATTAATTTAGATGGCAGTCGGCTTCTCCTAGAGTTCTAGTCTTCAAGTTAGGCATGCTAGTGCTGACGTGGTGGGGTGAAGGTTGTGAGGAGAAGTAGGAGGAGGTGTACGTGGCGTTTAATTAATATTTTTTTGACTCATCCTGTAAAAATAACTCGTATAGATGGCGTTACTAGTCCAAAATTTTCTGGTAATATAATTGCGCATGCGTTGAAAGGTAATCTTGAAAACTTCAGCCATGTTAGATGCTCAGTTGTAGTTTAAGAAATATTTATGTCAGTCGATGTTTGTGTTTCTGTAAAAATGGAATATCGTATATATATATATATATATATATATATATATATATATATATATATATATATATATATATATATATATATATATATATATATATATATATATATATATATATATATATATATATATATATATATATATATATATATATATATTTATATATATATATATATATATATATATATATATATATATATATATATATATATATATATATATATACATATATATATAAACATTTAAAAATAATACAAAACCAAACTTAAAAATTAACAACTGCTTATAAAGCTTACCTAATAAATCCATCTGTGGAAGCCATTTTCTGATAAAAACATTATCAGGTTTTCCAGGCAAATTATCATTCTCAAACTTCCACAAGATTGTCCGGTTCAATCTAGCAAAAGCGTTCATAAACATCATTTTCTTGTCATCGCGGGTGCGGCAACTTTCAACTAGCGCTTATTGTGCCGCTCATAGCCTCTACAGTAATCTGTCAACTGTCGGAAATTCAGTATTATATTCCCGGTGAACAAAATGAGGGTATACGCTTGATCAACGTTGGGAAATGTTGAAAACTTATTTTTAAAGTAGTGAGTCACTTGACAAAAATTGAGTATAAAATTCGGTGGAAATGAAGCGCCAACTGAGAACGGTGTAAGGAAATTTGACTCGTTTAATGGAAAATATTGCGGCTGTAGCTGAAAGTGTGCGTCAAAATCCGAATACCTCCACCTGCCATCGTTCACAAGAACTAAACATCAGCGCTAGGACTATGCAAAGAATTTTACACAAAGACTTCAGTATGAAGGCCTATAAAGTCCAATTGGTTCAAGAATTGAAGGCGGTTGACCATCTATTGCGTTTTCGCTTCGCTGAATAGGCCAATTATCGGCTGAAAGAAGATGAGCATTTTTAACAAAAAATAATCTTTCGAAGAAGCTCATTTTCACCTCGGAGGTTATGTGAAATTGCCGTATTTTGAACACAGAAAATCCACACGTGACAATTGAGAAGCCAATACACTGAGAACAAGTTAGTTTATGATGAGGAATATGGTGCAATGGTAATAGGGCCATTTTTCTTTAAAAATGAGTAAAGAGCCGCAATAACAGTCAATGGCGACCGTTATCGTGCCATGCTGACTTTTTATTCCCTACGATTGAAGATGAAAACTTGGTCAATAGTTGGTTTCAGCAGAATAGCGCCACTGCCCACACAGCCAACGCTACAATCGACGTTTTGCCCTATCTTCGAAAAATGCATCATCAGACGAAATAGCGATGTCAATTGGTGGTCTAGAAGCTTCGATTTGACTCGACTGGACTGTTATTTGGGGGGATCCATCAAAGACAGATGTTATGTCAATCATGCAGAGACGATTGAGGCTTTAAAAGACGCTATTAAAGTGGTTTTTGGTGAAATAGAGGCTCCAGTGGCGGTTCGTGGGTTTTTTAAAGTTTTTCCCCTTCTTCCTTTTAACTTTTCGTGCTATTGAAACCCTATTCAAGATGTGAACCAGGAAAATAAGTTAAAGGAAAGAAACTGAACGGAAATAAAATATGGTGTTTTGCTCTGAAAAATTGTTTACTGTGATAAATGCTGGAGAAGCGGCATCACAACGCCTCCCTCACGGACCGCCACTGAGAGCCAAAAACGATTGAAACTGTACTGAAAAATTGGGTTGATAGAATGGGCTACCGCAAATTCAGCCGAGGCAGTCATTGAAATGAAATTGTATTCTATTCTTAATCGGTAAGTGAATTCTCGAACATAAAGCATAAATAATTTAAAAATATTTGTTGCATTTTTATTTAATATTCAGTAATAGCCATCTGACGAGAAGCCGGCGAAACAATGGGTTGTTGACTGTAGATGGGGTCTGAGAGCATATGTCGGTACCCTGATAAGTTTAACCATCAATAAAGGAAACATGTGCCCTCTACGGTAAGGGAATGGGTGAAACGCTGCCTACTAACATAATATTCATTTTGGCGGAGACGCGGTTGTTGTGTTTTCCTCATGAGATTGTGGAACCCAGAACCCACCAGTTGAGATATATAATTCCCGACTTCTGTTGTCTCATTAGACGCAGTCGGAAGAAATCTAAAACTATATATATATATATATATATATATATATATATATATATATATATATATATATATATATATATATATATATATATATATATATCATCATCAGCCCGTATCGATCCACTGCAGGATGAAGGCCTCTTCAGTATGCTTCCAACCTTCACGGTCCTGGGCTTTCCTCTGCCACTCGGGTCCAATGTACTTAACGATGTCATCAATCCATCGTGCTTTCGGTCTTCTTCGCGGACGTTTGCGATCAAGCGGTATCCACTCCAGGATTGCCTTGGTCCATCTGTCATCCCATCGTCTAGCTATATGGCCTGCCCATCTCCATTTCAATTGTTTTACTCTTCCAATGATGTCACAGACTTTTGTTTGTTCCCTGATCCATGCGCAGGACTTTCTGTCTCGTCTTGTAATGCCAAGCATACATCTTTCCATTCCCCTCTGTGCCACCCGAAATTTTTGAATTGATTGCGATGTGAGTGTCCAGGTTTCACTTCCGTATGTCATAACGGGTAGAACGCACTGATCGAATACTTTTCTTTTCAGGCAAAGTGGGAGTCTGCTCTTAAACACTATGTTGAGCCTACCAAATGCCTGCCAGCCACATTTAACACGCCGTTCCACCTCCCGGGCGGTATTCCCCTCCATTGAAATCCTCTGCCCAAGATATATAAAGCTGTCCACAATCTCTAAATCCCTTCCTAAAACTGAAATTCTTCTGTCCTGAGCGAAGTTATTGAACATAACCTGACTCTTTTTCAGGTTTATTTTCAAGCCAAATAGTTCGCCAGCCCTTTGTAGTTCTTGTATGCGTCTTTGCCTCTGGGTCTTGTGAAATGAGAATAATATCATCTGCAAATCTAAGATGGTTTAAGTTTGCACCATTGATCTTTAAACCATCCTGTTCCCAATCCAGTTTACGGAATACTTCTTCAAGGCCAGCCGAGAAAAGAATAGGCGATATTGCGTCACCCTGCCGTACACCTCGTTCTATATTAATTCCCACTTCAAGATCATCAAGGTGAATTGTGGCTGTAGCTCCATCATATATTGATTCTAATAGGTTTAGATAGGCTCTCTCTACACCTTGTCTAAGCAGTGCATCCATTATCGCATGCTTTGAGATGGAATCAAATGCTTTTTCGTAGTCGATAAAAGCCAAGCACAGTGACATGTTGTATTCGTTGTGCCTTTCTATGACCTGCTGTACAACCTGAATGTGATCCATTGTATTGAATCCACTTCTGAATCCTGCTTGTTCTCTTGGTTGTGCGTCATACAGTTTTTTTAATATTGTTTTAGAAATTATCTTCATGTGCTCCTTTTTTATGTAAAAGGATCACTTCTGCATTTTTCCATAAGTCAGATACTTTTTGTTCTTTGAGGCATTTTGAGTATAATTTTGCCAGTGTTTTATAGAACGTCGGACCACCAGCTTTTAGCATTTCGACAGTTACACTATCCTTTCCTGGAGCCTTGCCATTCTTCATCAATTCTATAGCATTTGTTACTTCCTCCACTAGGATATCTGGCATTATATATTGTTCTTCCGTGAGTATTGCAGTCCCTGACTTGCTCTAATCTTCATATAACTGGGAATAAAACCTTCTGACAATCTCTAACATTTGGGTACGCGCACTGCACACTGTGCCATCCTCACGCTTTAAAGCATATATTTGCGTTCTTTTGTTTCTCAGCTTCTGTTTAGCTTTGTTAATTCCTTTGTTTTCTTCCAGAGTTTTTTTCACTAGCTGCATATTGAATCGGCGCGTGTCCTCTCTGATACGTTTTCTTATAGTTTTGCAGAGCTCAGTGTACTCGACCCTGCCAAAAGGACTACCTGCATTTCTCATTGCTCGCCATTTCTTCATTAAATCAATGGTCTCACTGGAGATTTTTGTTTGTTTGAGACATTTTTCTTCTGGTACTATTGAAGCAGCCGTTTGAAGTACATTGTTGGCGATTTCTTCATATTGAACTGATATTTCCACCTCCTCTGGATCTTGTAACGCAACAAACCGGTTTGACAAAGCAATCTCAAAATCGCTTCCTCTCTCCAGCAGTTTTCCAGAATCGACCTTGCCCTTCTTTGATCTTACCATTCTTTCGCGCTCTTTTCGACAGTCAATCCGAACCCTGGCTCGTACCAGGGCTCGTAGTGGTCACTTCCAACATTAAAATTGTTAAGGACAGTACAATTGGTAAATATTGTTTTATCGTTGGTCATGATGTAGTCAATTTCGCTTGTGAGCCCAGATGGACTTTTCCATGTCCATTTTCTTCTGATATTTTTCTTATAGAATGAATTCATAATATATAGTTCTTGTCCTTCAGCAAAATCAACGAATCTGTCACCTCTATTGTCTCGCTCACCAGTTCCGTATGGGCCAGTTGCATTTTCGTCTGTTCTTGTTGTTCCAATTCTGGCATTAAAATCACCCATCAGGATTTTGTACCTACATTTCTCCTTGTATAAAAGCTGGGCCACATCATCATAAAATTCCTCAATTTCCTCATCTTTATGGCTTATAGTTGGTGCATAAGCTTGGACGATTTGAAGCCTAAACTTTTTCTTCAGCTGAATGACGCATTGGGCTAATCGGTCGGATGTACTTTCAAATTTTACCACACTGTCCTTCAGCTTTCGATTGATGAGGAATCCAATTCCGCCACATCGGCCTTTTTCCGTACCTCGAGTGTAGAGTACGTGTCCAGTTGGTTCCAGTTTGATTAACTATTCACTCTTTCTTCGTGTTTCACAGAGCCCAATAATATCCCAATGTATGTTGTCAAGTTCGATTAACAATTCTTGCAATCGGGCCTCTGTTTTCATAGTCCGTATATTTAACGTTGCAATGTCAAAAGTCCAATGGCAACCTGATCTAACCCGGTGATTCTTAGCACCCTCTGCCTTGGGGCAGGTCTTCCCGCTGCCGTAGGTAGTTGCCCCTTGGCTTCCGGAGAATGAGGGCCGTGTTTGAGGTTGTATATATATATATATATATATATATATATATATATATATATATATATATATATATATATATATATATATATATATATATATATATATATATATATTTATATATATATATATATATATATATATATATATATATATATATATATATATATATATATATATATATATATATATATATATATATATATATATATATATATATATATATATATATATATATATATATATATATATATATATATATATATAGTAGGTAGTTGCCCCTTGGCTTCCGGAGAATGAGGGCCGTGTTTGAGGTTGTATATATATATATATATATATATATATATATATATATATATATATATATATATATATATATATATATATATATATATATATATATTTATATATATATATATATATATATATATATATATATATATATATATATATATACCCCCTTTGTGGATCAGACCTTGACGTGGTAAAGGGGTTTGAGTAGGGCAATGAAGCTTTGAGCTATGCCGTCTGGAGTCTATGCTCCTGGGAGGGTCACCCCTGGCGGACAGGTCAAGGCGGAGGCCTCAGACTAACATGATCCAAAATCTGCCAACCCGCATTGGACCAGCGTGGCAGATTACGGTCCATACCTTCAACATGGTATTGCAATATGTGGAAATATGACAGTACAACCTCAAACACGGCCCTCATTCTCCGGAAGCCAAGGGGCAACTACCTACGGCAGCGGGAAGACCTGCCCCAAGGCAGAGGGTGCTAAGAATCACCGGGTTAGATCAGGTTGCCATTGGACTTTTGACATTGCAACATTAAATATACGGACTATGAAAACAGAGGCCCGATTGCAAGAACTGTTAATCGAACTTGACAACATACATTGGGATATTATTGGGCTCTGTGAAACACGAAGAAAGGGTGAACAGTTAATCAAACTGGAACCAACTGGACACGTACTCTACACTCGAGGTACGGAAAAAGGCCGATGTGGCGGAATTGGATTCCTCATCAATCGAAAGCTGAAGGACAGTGTGGTAAAATTTGAAAGTACATCCGACCGATTAGCCCAATGCGTCATTCAGCTGAAGAAAAAGTTTAGGCTTCAAATCGCCCAAGCTTATGCACCAACTATAAGCCATAAAGATGAGGAAATTGAGGAATTTTATGATGATGTGGCCCAGCTTTTATACAAGGAGAAATGTAGGTACAAAATCGTGATGGGTGATTTTAATGCCAGAATTGGAACAACAACAACAGACGAAAATGCAACTGGCCCATATGGAACTGGTGAGCGAGACAATAGAGGTGACAGATTCGTTGATTTTGCTGAAGGATAAGAACTATATATTATGAATTCATTCTATAAGAAAAATATCAGAAGAAAATGGACATGGAAAAGTCCATCTGGGCTCACAAGCGAAATTGACTACATCATGACCAACGATAAAACAATATTTACCAATTGTACTGTCCTTAACAATTTTAATGTTGGAAGTGACCACTACGAGCCCTGGTACGAGCCAGGGTTCGGATTGACTGTCGAAAAGAGCGCGAAAGAATGGTAAGACCAAAGAAGGGCAAGGTGGATTCTGGAAAACTGCTGGAGAGAGGAAGCGATTTTGAGATTGCTTTGTCAAACCGGTTTGCTGCGTTACAAGATCCAGAGGAGGTGGAAATATCAGTTCAATATGAAGAAATCGCCAACAATGTACTTCAAACGGCTGCTTCAATAGCACCAGAAGAAAAATGTCTCAAACAAACAAAAATCTTGAGTGAGACCATTGATTTAATGAAGAAACGGCGAGCAATGAGAAATGCAGGTAGTCCTGTTGGCAGGGTCGAGTACACTGAGCTCTGCAAAACTATAAGAAAACGTATCAGAGAGGACACGCGCCGATTCAATATGCAGCTAGTGCAAAAAACCCTGGAAGAAAACAAAGGAATTAACAAAGCTAAACAGAAGCTGAGAAACAAAAGAACGCAAATATATGCTTTAAAGCGTGAGGATGGCACAGTGTGCAGGGCGCGTACCCAAATGTTAGAGATTGTCAGAAGGTTTTATTCCCAGTTATATGAAGATTAGAGCCAGCCAGGGACTGCAATACTCACGGAAGAACAATATATAATGCCAGATATCCTAGTGGAGGAAGTAACAAATGCTATAGAATTGATGAAGAATGGCAAGGCTCCAGGAAAGGATAGTGTAACTGTCGAAATGCTAAAAGCTGGTGGTCCGACGTTCTATAAAACACTGGCAAAATTATACTCAAGGAGCACAGGAAGATAATTTCTAAAACAATATTAAAAAAACTGTATGACGCACAACCAAGAGAACAAGCAGGATTCAGAAGTGGATTCAATACAATGGATCACATTCAGGTTGTACAGCAGGTCATAGAAAGGCACAACGAATACAACATGCCACTGTGCTTGGCTTTTATCGACTACGAAAAAGCATTTGATTCCATCTCAAAGCATGCGATAATGGATGCACTGCTTAGACAAGGTGTAGAGAGAGCCTATGTAAACCTATTAGAATCAATATATGATGGAGCTACAGCCACAATTCACCTTGATGATCTTGAAGTGGGAATTAATATAGAACGAGGTGTACGGCAGGGTGACGCAATATCGCCTATTCTTTTCTCGGCTGGCCTTGAAGAAGTATTCCGTAAACTGGATTGGGAACAGGATGGTGTAAAGATCAATGGTGCAAACTTAAACCATCTTAGATTTGCAGATGATATTATTCTCATTTCACAAGACCCAGAGGAGTTGCAAAGACGCATACAAGAACTGCAAAGGGCTGGCGAACCATTTGGCTTGAAAATAAACCTGGAAAAAAGTCAGGTTATGTTCAATAACTTCGCTCAGGACAGAAGAATTTCAGTTTTAGGAAGGGATTTAGAGATTGTGGACAGCTTTATATATCTTGGGCAGAGGATTTCAATGGAGGGGAATACCGCCCGGGAGGTGGAACGGCGTGTTAAATGTGGCTGGCAGGCATTTGGTAGGCTCAACATAGTGTTTAAGAGCAGACTCCGACTTTGCCTGAAAAGAAAAGTATTCGATCAGTGCGTTCTACCCGTTATGACATACGGAAGTGAAACCTGGACACTCACATCGCAATCAATTCAAAAATTTCGGGTGGCACAGAGGGGAATGGAAAGATGTATGCTTGGCATTACAAGACGAGACAGAAAGTCCTGCGCATGGATCAGGGAACAAACAAAAGTATGTGACATAATTGGAAGAGTAAAACAATTGAAATGGAGATGGGCAGGCCATATAGCTAGGCGATGGGATGACAGATGGACCAAGGCAATCCTGGAGTGGATACCGCTTGATCGCAAACGTCCGCGAAGAAGACCGAAAGCACGATGGATTGATGACATCGTTAAGTACATTGGACCCGAGTGGCAGAGGAAAGCCCAGGACCGTGAAGGTTGGAAGCATGCTGAAGAGGCCTTCATCCTGCAGTGGATCGATACGGGCTGATGATGATGATATATATATATATATATATATATATATATATTATATATATATATATATATATATATATATATATATATATATATATATATATATATATATATTTATATATATATATATATATAAATATATATATATATATATATATATATATATATATATATATATATATATATATATATATATTTATATATATATATATATAAATATATATATATATATATATATATATATATATATATATATATATATATATATATATATATCTATATATATATATATATATATATATATATATATATATATATATATATATATATATATATATATATATATATATATATATATATCTATATATATATAACTATATATATATATATATATATATATATATATATATATATATATATATATATATATATATATATAGTTTTAGATTTCTTTGTTTATATATATATATAAACAAAATCAGAAAAGCATCTTATATTCTTAAAAAATTTTTTTGAACGCACTCCAAAACAATAGTTTTATTTTAAAAGGTTCCAGAACTTTAAATATTTACTACGAAATTTAGAATTAGATTGAACTAATATTGTTAGCATTAGGAGATCCTAATGCTAACAATATTAGCTAAACATGCGTCAAAAAAAAAACATTGGTTTAGCAGTGCTCTTTCAGTTTCATACCTAAAGTTCCACTAGAATAATTGATTTAGGATACCTAGTAATTTTCGGAATTAAAACCGATGCAAACCTTATATTTTGGGAGAGCTAGAGATATTTATCTACGTTTTTGAGCGCCCCGAGCTTTCATCAACTGCAATGCTTGTACCACCATGTACTTTTAGAGACAGAAATCTACTTTTTGTCATTGAAAACGAAGGGAAAGAACTGTTTTGGCCTAATCAATTTTACCCATTTTTTAGAAAATATAACAACTTGTTTGCAAGAAAACCCCATCAAGGAAATACAATTTTCGAAAACTCCCCTCAAAAATTCAAAGATATAAAGCAAAATGGTTTGCGAGGTTATTAAAGTACATAGTTTGGAATGTTAAATATCCGAAAATGAACCAATTTATTTCTGTTTTTAGAATTTTGAACTTTAAACGAAAGAAGCTCAAAGAGGATTCTTTAGGAAAGTTTCTGAAAGTCTATGGTCAGTTAATTTCTATGAAAACATAAGACTAGGCAGAGATAATAATGAGAAATTGAATGGCCGTAAGCGCAGTTTGATGTCTTCAATGCTTACGATATTTACAGAAAATTCATTAATAAACGAAATTTTCGTAAAATCAGTGGTTTGAAGTGAATCAATACATTTTACCAGGTGATGCGGTTAATAATTCTTAATTTTTTCTTAAAAAAAAGATGTTTAATTTGGGCAAAAAGTAAAAAATGGTTTATTCAAAGTATGCGTTATCGTTACTTACACATGTTCCCATTTCTCTGGCAATTTGTGGATGTCCTCCCAGAAAAACTGTACATCTTTTAGGGTGATCCAGTCATCAAGTCGTTTTTCAATATCCGTAATTGTTGAAGTGGTGTTTTATGGAAAGTGCGTGAGACATCGATGAAAGCAAGTGGTAGTCGGAAGGGGCCAAGTCTAGTGGTATGGCGGGTGGGGCAAGAGTTTCCACCCAACTGCAGAAATGGTGTCTCCGACCACTTTCGCTGTATGTGATGGGGCGTTGTGGTGCTGCAGATCACTTTTCCACGTCTTTTAGCCCCTTCTGGTTACTTTTCGATCAATAAAGAGATCAAATCGATCCCCTGGTTTCAGAAGCTCCCACCAAATTGACAGCATTGAATTATTTCTAAAGCGATTCGGTCTTGCGGTCGATGTTGATGGTTATCTTGGATCAACCTACAATTTTCTGCGTTTTGGATTTTTGAAATATATCCATGTTTGCTCCCCAGTCACGATCCGATGCAAAAAAGTATTTCTTTCATCAAAAAAAATGCAAAAATTTGCACCCTTTTTTCGCTTTTTTATCTGTCTGTCGTTCAGCTGAGGTGGTACCCATTTTTCTGCCTTCTGGATCTGTTTCATGGCATGTGGACGATCATTAATGATTCGGTGACAAACATTTAACCTCTTTGCTATTTATTGTTGAGTTTGCATATCGTCTTCTTCCAACAATGCTTGCAATTCGGCATCTTTAATTTTTTTCAGTTGACCTGGACGTTCTTTGTTTTTCAAGTCGAAATCACCACTTTTAAATCACCTAAACCAACGCCCACAAGCGTCTTGCTTTGGGACGTTGTCACCGTAAATTTCGGCAAGAATTCGACGGCTTTCACTCACGTTTTTCTTTTGATTGAACAAGAAAGGTAATACTTGCTGCAAATGATCTTTATTCGGCTCGAAACTCGACAGTTTCTCACAAGAAAAAACTATGACGCTAACTTTAAAGTGTTTAGTCGTCAATGCCTTTTTGAAAGGTACTGGCATAGCAACAAAATGACAGAAAAGATTAGACTCTAAACAGACCATTGTTTCCTGGACCGTCTCTTAAAAAAATTAAGAATTATTTACCGCCACACCTGATAAATTCTTTTATTCGATGGCTTGCTTTAATTCACTTAGTTGTGAATAGTATTTCTCCGAATTAGTGGTGTAGTTTTCAGGTAATAGCTCATAATAAATGATTCCCTTCCAATCCCACCAAATACCTAGCATAAACTTCTTCAGATGAAAACTTTTACGCTGTTTGAATGGGCATCTCAGCGCTTATCCCATGATCTCCTATGCTTAAGAGTATTTTATACAATCCACTTTTCATCACCAATAGCCATCCGCTTCAAAAATGGATATCCCTTAATGTTTCCACGTTAATTCATGCGGCACCCATGCATCGGTGTTCTCAACCATTTTAACATGACTTAATTACTTTAACACTATTGACTCGTTAATTCCAATAATGTGTTTTATGCCGATCACTTTCAATTAGCACCAATATGTCATCGCCATCAGCCTCGGTCGATTATCCAAGACGTGGTCCATCACTTAGATTAAAATTGCTTTCATAAAACTATCTGAACCACTTACCGCACATTGAATCGCCAACGACACCCTCACCGTATACAGTACACACATTCTTTTGCATTTACAATATGTACAGTACATATGTACAATATGTATAGTACAATATGTCGGAAATGTCCCCAATTTTCTGTCATTTTTAATGCTTATCAAAATTTAAAAAACACAAGCAAATAAGACAATTTTTTTATGTTATTGGGTTGCAAGACTTCGGTTCTAGGATGCAAAAGCAACTAGTATCAAAAAAGGGATGAACTTTTGCATCAACCGGATATTTTGAAAAATTAAAACGTAGATAATTTAGTTAGCCAAGAGTATAATTTTTATAAATGTTGTTTACATAATTGTTGCCATGTTTTTAATGTCATGTGTTATAAATAATTTAAAAGGTTATAACTAATAATGTTTTTCAGTAAATCGTTATTTATATCAATTGACTTAAATAGTCAATAATTTATACAAAACTTATAATTAATTATAAATTTATTCACATAATATCTCGACCTAGTATTCGAGAACAAACGTGACCGTCTAAATAGTCCGTTATCTCGTAAAATGGCATTTTAAAAATAAAACTTTTGATAGAAACATTTGTCTACCCGAAATAAAATCAGTTAAATTAAATAAATAAAAATCTAGTTTTTGTCAGATATTAATGCCAAGCTAACAAATGAGAGCGATTAAAGTAAAGATAAACTGCACATTAATTTGAAAAATATTTTTTTATTTTGTGGATATGTTTTTATTTAGTCTATTAAATGTAAACTTTAAAAACGGAGTTATTTAGAAATGATGTTAAAATTAAATTTTTTGTTAAGTCACCGGGAGACAAGACATTACTGAGTAATTAAATCAATGAATTAGCTTTTAAGTTGATATACAAGGTGTAAGAAAGATAACTCTTTAATTTTAAATAACCTTAAAGTTTACTAACGATTCTTCACATCATGTTGAACAAAAAGTTCCCTTAAAACGTGTATCCAAAATGTAACCGTTCCCGCGGAAACAGATCAGAATATTAAACATTCCCTTAACAATTGGCAACGCACGCATCTTTGTGTTTATTTCGATCGAACGGAATTCGGATCTGACTTCTTAAGGTATTATTTAAGGCTGGATTCAGGAAAAATCGAAGCTGCACGAAGCAGGTGGTGGCACTTACCACACACATAGAAGCTGGCTTCCAACGTAAGCTAAAAACTGGTGTAATGTTCGTTGACCTGACGGCAACCTATGACATCGTTTGACGCGAAGGTCTTCTAATGAAATTTATGAAGATCGTCCGCTGCTCTAAAGTGACAAAGCTCCTGAATAACATGCTCTCTAACAGGTTCTTTCAGGTATTCTTGGGCGATAAAAAAGTAGATGGCGTAGGGTCAACCTAAGGCAGTGTTCTAGGGCCAGTGCTTTTTAATCCATATGTAGCTGATATCCCAGAAACCTAATCAAAAATATTTCAATACGCGGATGACCAGGTGCTGACTTATCAAGGAAACACCATCGCAAGCTGTGAGAGGGCACTACAACAGGATATGCAAATTCTAAAATATTACTTCCACAGATGGCAACGCAGCAAATTAGAAGTGTGTGCATTCTACTCAAACAGCAAAGAAGCGCACACTGACTTACAAGTAAGCGTCGACGACACGCAACAGGCGCACAACGAGCAACCTAAATATCTCGGAGTTACACCGAATCCAGCCCTTTCCTATAAACACCATCTAAGTAAAAGTGCTAGGAAGGTCGAGTCCTCTAGAGCCAATATAATCCAGAAATTAGCTGGCACAAACGCTGACGTATTCCGAACTGCTACACTCTCACTGTATACTCGGTTACTAAATACCGCTCACCGGTATGACTTAATAGCGCACACGTATACCTAGTAGACACACAACTGAATAGTGTTCTACGTATTATTACCGACACTCTGAGACCCAAGTCGCTCCAATAGTTCCCAGTTTTAGCCAATATCTCCCCATCTCAAATTAGAAGGCAAGCAGCAGCGGTGGGGGCATTTAATAACAGCCATACCCATGCTAATTCAATTCTTTATGGTGGGCTACAAAATCTTCCCCAAACTAAAACTGCGATTCAGAAAAGTTCCGTGGACTATTAACCCAACTATAACAGGAGAAGAGTTCTACCTGGAGCAGAAATGGAGAGATATGTGGTCTGCCAAAGTCCACCATAATGGATACCTTATACACGATCCATCAGAACATGTTCCCGGCTTCGACCTGCCTTGGCGAGAATGGGTCCGGGTCCTTAATATACCGATGAGGTAGAACCGAGATTTCTTCATGACTGTGGCGCAGACCAGCAGACCACAAACCACATATTACACGAATACCCTCGAAGACTCTTCGTAGATGGTCTTATCGAACTACATCGACCATCTGCCTCAGCTATACAATATATTCTTATTTTAGATTTAGTGTTGTAATAATTTGTATTTCTATGTTTGGTTTGTTATATACTCGATCTTTTATTTCATTCTTGTGATGTCATACTAAATAGTAATAATAGGCATTATTTAACCTTGCGTTAGTCGCAGCCGATCTGAGAGATCAGAAAGGGATATTTTGTTTTGCAAAATTCTTTAGAGTGTCAATTATGTATTCACAGCTCTAGTAGTTTCCTACATATTTAAGTTGTGTGTTGACATTCGTCAAGTCTATTGCAGGTCGAAAATTTGCACTTTTGATCTACCAGATCACCGCGGCCGAGATAGTAAGTTTTTCGTACTCGAATTGTTAATTAATTTAATTAATTAATTATTTCTTCTAGATTACTAGCCATGATTACTAGCTTTTATCTAGATTACCTGCCATGGAAGAAAAAGTATTCTCTTTGGAAAATGAAACTCATGTAGATGAGATCATTCGCATGCTGAACGACCAAGATGAGCAAATTTCAGGCCCTAGCGACGAAGAGACTGATACAAATGAAGATGTTTGTGGGGAAGAAACTATTGTACAAAGTGAACAAAATATTGTACAAAGTGATGAAAAAAAGTCTGGTTCCCAAATTGATCTAGATCGGAATGAGATCTATTATTTTGCTCACCAAATCAGAAAAAATTATAAATACATGGATGTGGAAAAAACACCATACAATCAAGCAATGAAACCGGGCCCACAAAACATTCTTATACGCCTTCCTGGGGTGAAAGGTGTTACTATAAATGTGAATGCTGTTCTGGATGTTTGGTCTCTGTTGTTTGATGGCAAAATTTTGAATATAATAGTAGAATGTACTAATAAATATATTGACAAAATTTGTCACAAATTTTCTAGGTTAATGGATGCGAAACAATCTGATTTAGTTGAAATAAAAGCATATATTGAACTTTTATACCTCGCCGGGTGTATAATGCACATCTAAATCTAGAGGAATAATATAGTATAAATGGTGATGGAGTGGATGGAGCTTTTCAGAGTAACTATGGGCACACGGCGATTCACTTCGATTTTTACTTCGTTGTCTACGTTTTGATGACCATGAAACGAAGCAAGATAGAAGAACATACGACCGACTTGCATCTATTAAAGAATATTTCGAATGTCACATTGAATATTGTAAAAAATATTATAGTCTAGGAGAAAATGGTACGATTGACGAAATGTTGGTTGCCTTTAGAGGAAGATGCGTTTTTCGGCAATATAATCCAAAAAAAAACTGCCAAGTATGGAATCAAAATATTTTATCTTACTGATGCCAGGGTTCCCTATACATACAATATAGAAATTTACGCGGGAACCCAGCCAGAAGGCCTCTTTAGTTAGAACAACTCATTATTTGAAGTTGTGAAACGTTTAGTTCGTCCCATAGAAAATTCCGGATGGAATATAACTATTGACAATTGGCCACAATCTCATTATCGAATTAAAATTTAAAAAATTGTCATTGGTTGGAACATTAAAATCCAATAAACCCCAGATACCACTGGTTTCGAAAGAAAAGGCCAAATTGATGAGACGACAGGCGACCAGAAAAAACCTGAAATAATAACATTTTACAACCAAACAAAATGCGGAATATATATTGTAGATCAAATGTGTACAGCGTACGATATTTCTAGGGCTACAAAACGTTATAGTTTTTTTCTCGATGTTGAACACGATAGGAATTAACGTTGTTATTGTAGGAATAACGATAGGAATTAACGTTAAAATTGTGTTCACGGGCAATAAAAATAAAGTGAAGAACAGGAGAACATTTTTACGCAAATCTGCGGTTTCGTTTATGTAAGACAAGCGAATGCTCAGGTGAAGGAGACAATACTGGACTGCCTACACATATTTCGACTACCTACACAAAAAATAAGTGCCATGTATGCAAGAATCCACTTTGCTTGGAACATCGTAGAATGAGATGTCAAATTGACTGTACAGTTGTCTCTGATTCAATTTCAAGTGAAGGCGAATAATGGACCTGAAATCCGTAAATGACCTAAAATTTGTATTCATCTTAGAAATAATCTTTTAAATCCTTTTATTTTTTGCTCCTTTAATATTTTGCTGTTTGTCATAGCTATAATCCAATTTTAATGATAAATATTAAGTAATCATGGTATATTCACTTTTGTGTAATATATAAATAGGTTTTATTAATTGTTTATCATTTTAACCCAGTCTATATAATCTATATATAATATTTTGTTTGTCCAAAATCCACCTGAACTAAGAATTAATTGTACGTATGTCTGAGTTAGAGCCATCCAGATTACGAGCAGATCGATACCAAGAAAAAAGACTTTCTCGTCGACCGTGGACTTCGACTTATTTATCCAGGTTTTTTGGCTAGCCCTTGCGGCTCTTACCAGTTTCTACTGAACTTTCCGGTCATTCCGGTTTGTGTCACCAAACAATCAGCAAGCTTTCACGGGGTTGAGGGCTTCTATCTAGCCCAGGAGGTAGCGACTAGGTGAACCTTGCTTGGTACACCTATTCGTCTTTTATTCAGGTTGGTAAAAATTCTTCTATTGAATTTTGGATTATTGAAAATAGACGAATTATTTTTCTGCTGCGGAATCGAGTCGCAAGACCCAAAACCGCCGAGATTTACGAGAAATTTCGCGCACTTTGGGATCCGGAGCGGAATGGTTCGACCGTGGATCTTGCATTCTTCCGTCGACTTGAGATTTGTTGAGATTTAGTATGATGAAGATGGGTTTTTCTTCACCTGATTCACTTTGGTGCTGCGGAGATTATATCTTTGCAGTTGTAATTAGGTTGGATTTTTTTCCTTCGTTTCTTGCGGACTATTGCACTAGTTCGTCTTTTCTTTTTTGTTTTCTTCCGGCTATTAATAGCTTTCAGAACTGAATAATCAGTTTGGGAATGCCCGTGGCTGCAATTGGTGGTATTGCCTCCACGTTGGTCGGTCCTTAGGTTGAGTAGACGAAGTACTTGAGTAGATTCGAACTGGCTTCCCCCAAAAGCCGTCGGCACTCTCTTTTCCTCGCGTCTTTTTGCTCGGGAGGATATCTGCTGATGTCCTTCCGTGGTAGAGATTTGATCGTCTCCTTCTTTGGGTGGTGTGGTTTCTGGAGTCTGTTGGTCTTTGTTATTAGACGTTATTTCTAACTCTAATTTTTTAATTATTTTTGTTTCTAGCATTTTATGGTTTTTAACATCTCTGCCAAATCTAAAGTTCGTTACTCCAGATTAAGCAGTTGATTGCTGAATTATTGAAGTTTTTCCTCCAAGGTTCTTTCTGCATTAGCAGTTTGGGTTTTTGATTTGCTCATATTGAACAATTCACGTTACACAACACTAACACTAAACGTTTTACAAACGGTTGCGTAATATTGCGCAATCTTGCCTCACCTTTACTGAGATATAACCTCACTTTGTTTGCTCTTCAGAATACGTGTGCACTCTATGAAGGCAATGACCAGACTATGATTTTTTATTATTTTTATTTCGTCGACCGTGGAGCAGATCGCCGAGCCACCAATCAGATGCCAGCGCTCTAGTTCGCAAATCAGTCAGTAGACCGCCTATTTGTAGATTCTGTAGTTTTAAATAAATAATAATCCAAAACGAATAAAATATTGATAAAACTATAAACTACACAATATATAATGAACATATCCTTATTTTATCACTTAAACTGTGGCATAAATGTTGAAAAACGCTAATACGATACAACTTTTATTACTAAACGACTGAAAATGCCAATAATTTTATGAGGTTATATGAGGTCATATATCTTATCTATGATATGAGGTGACTTGAGACAGGTTTTTTATGGAGGCTCTTACTAGTTTATAATGAGATTACGACCCTGAGGTAGGCACTTTTTGTTTCCTGGGGGTCTCTAGCTGACCCTTGATATGAGGTGAGCAATGGAACTACCATATATGGGACTACACACGAAATTACACGATATAGCTAGGATAAACGGTTTTGTTGCTCCCTCTTTCTAAGTTATATATATATATATATATATATATATATATATATATATATATATATATATATATATATATATATATATATATATATATTATATAAATATATGTTATGTAAAACTGGCCAACTTTATATATGAACTCACTGTAAATATGAAAATATCAAGCTTGAACTCGTACTGCACCCATAAAAGAAGTTTAGCTTCAGGACAATTAGGTAAAAATTTATTCGTTGTCATAACGCCCAACTTTAAGAATTCATTAAAATTTCTTATGACTACGGTTAGAGTCATTAAATACACTAGCGTAAAGTTTAAACGATCGTTAATAAAACTTATCCTTTTTTTCTCGTTTTGTGAAAGGTAAGGGAAGGTTTCGGGGAAGGGGGTTGAGTTATTTATGGAGTAGGTTGAGAAGTTGGACAATCGAGAAGAGAAATGAGGTAAAAAAGCTGTATTCGTTCGAAGAAGCTGAGGTTATATTTGATGATGGATTAAATTATCTGTCCTCTAAAGAAGTTTTTCTGAAATTCTTTAAGAGAAACATTATTGGTAATGGATTGGAAACAGATGGAAGAGAACAAGAGATGGTGAGAAGCCAGGAGTAGAAATAGCTACATAATAGTGGCGTGGTGAAATGGAAATAGCTGATGGTTCAGAAAGTTTCGTGAAAACAATTTAAATCTTAGTGATGCACCACCTTCTTGACAACTAGCTGCGGCTGAGAGTACAACTATAGAACAACTTGAGGAATCGGAAAAATTCATGGGATCCACCAGTCAATAGTGTCAAGGCGGTTACGTCAACTTGGAATAGTTAGCAAAGCCAACAGTATGGGTGCCGCATCAGTTAAAGAACGATAACACAGGTTAACAAATTTCAACTTTTCTTAAGTAACATTGATGAAAATAGGTGTATATGAAGTATTTTATAGTTCTAAATCCAAAAATAATAAGCTAATTACTGTAACACATACAGTTTTTTTGTTACAGGTGGTAGCTGGTGGCCAAAAAAGGAGACGACATATTTTTACAATTTAACATTGATTTAATATAAACATGTAAAACGTATAAAATCTATGCAAAGACATCGCGGAGAATTATGTGAATAAAAAATATATTACGTGATATGTCATATAGTAATAAAAACTTTAACTTTTTCGTCTTGTGTTCAGTAGCATTATATCTTTTTAAAAAACAACAGTAAGCTCTCAACATAGATCGGTTCCAGTATCTTCTTACATCGTCCTGATGTTCTGATAAAACCTCTCTCCTCGTTCGTCGCGTACTACATCCAAACTTTCCAGAAAAGATTCAAATGGGGGTATAAAAATGCTTTTTTAAGAACTTGCGACACACTTGTATTTCATAGACTGTCAAGAATTCATCTATGAGTTTTTATAGTTTTCATCTTTTTTGTTGCCCAGAAATCCTTTCACTACACTTACAAAACACTTCCAAGCTGCCATTTCATTTAATTTTTTTTTTTTTGAAAACGGAAATCACTTTAGCTTAGCTTCCTTATTTGGGATCTAATAAATATGCCTTGTTTTAGTTTTACATCACTTAATTCAGGAAATATTTCTTGTATGTACTTGAAACCATTACCTTATTTGTCCGTGGCTTTGACAACATTTTTCATTAGCTGTAGCTTAATATAGAGAGGCGGAAGAATTACCTTTCTGGATTGACAAGGGGGGTATATTTTATGTTTGAAGTACCAGGTTCAAAAGAAGTTCTATGATACCAATCTTTCTTACCGTTATATTCTTTTCTTGCCCTAATGTCCCATAAACACAAAAAAAAACGGCAATACTTTGTAAAACCCATTTGAAGTCCTAGCAATATACCCGTCACTTTTAAATCCCCACAAATATCCCACTGATACTGTTCATATTTAACACGATTTAGTATTGTTTGCTAAGTTGTCATAGGTTTCTGTCATTGTCACTGAATGGACTAAAGGAATAGATGGGTTTTTATTTCAATTATGAATCTAGGCTGCTTTTAGACTGTATTTCGATGAATCTATGAAAATACGCCACTCGGAAAGTACATGTTCCATATTAAGCTCATTTATTAAACCATCACTATCTCAACAGACATATAGCGATCTTTACATGTTATAAAAATTTGAAAATGTTACTTTCCTTTTTTGGTAAAGTGAAACACTTACATTTTTATCTAACAGGTTCCACTGTTAAAGTCTGAAACCAAGAAGATCCGATTTTTGTTTTGCCAATCCCAGGTCACGTACCAAATCATTTAATTAATTCTGAGTTATTAAGTGACGTTCACTGGTAGTTGTTAAAAATGTTGGATCCTGGTGTTCTCAGGGAGTTCTCGATCAGATCCGATGAAGAATAAAATTACCGGTCAACATGTTGTCCAGGTTTAAAGGCGCAATCGGTACCGATAGTTCCTAACTATTAGAAACTGGCCTGAATTGTGTCCCTTTCCTTTTTTTAAATCCCTAGTAATACAAGAGTTGCAATCATGCATGGTCACATGGTCACATGGTCACATGGTCACATGGTCACATGGTCACATGGTTACATGCCATAAGAACAGCAAACAACATAAAAATTTTCTTGCAATACATCCACTGCACTAAATTTACATGACAACTCACATAGCAAACATGAGGAGCCCAACTTTTATCTTGATCTCCAATTTGGCACTTAAAATATAAAAAATAGGCTTTTTTGATTTCATCGGATATAGATCTAGCTTGTAACTTTAAAATAAATCATCCGCATATATAATAAAACTTATCCGCTGAATTTTTGCAAAACCGACGAGTAGAATTTGCCATTTTATATAAAATCGACTTAAACATTTGGCTGTACTGTAAACGAAAGAGAAACAACCTAAATTACAGAAAAGAATAAAACTGTTTTTAAAGGTTCCTAGAATTCTAGGGAAAACCCCCCTCAATGATCTTTTGGTAATTCCTACAGTGTCCAGTAGAAAGTACAAATAATTTCAATAAACCCATGATATAAAGGAGAGGCAGGTACTTCAAAATGGGATGTTCTAGTTCATTTATGTGAAAGGGGGTTTTCTCATGAGAGTATTCTCATCAATGTTACAAAAATCATGTCAATCTGTGTAATTTGACAATGAATTTCAACTTGCAATTTTCTGTTGAAACACAACCAAATCCATCTATTTTTAAAGCGGGTGGTTACAAATGATGAAAAATATATTGTGTGTAATAATGTTAAGCGTAAAGGATTATGGCGTGGAGATACCCCTTGAACCGGCCCAAAAGTTAATTTACATCCGAAGAGGGTTATGCTATGCATTTGGTGGGACTGGAAGAGAATCACTTATATAAGCTATTACCTAAAAAGCAATAAATGTAACTACAAGTATTTATTTCCTGGCAGTTTCTAACTCTATTAAAACTAGTTAAAAAGACTAACCATTAATTTTTCTTTAACACATCTTATCGACTAAAGTTAATCCATTGATGTCCTTTAGATTGTTCTAATGATTATGTTACTCCACTCACGCACTATGCTCTGCTTTTGCACACAACACACTACACGAGGTCACGAGGTTTAGTTCTCTTTAGTCTTTGGACATGATTTTGGTTATCCAGCAGTTGAAGAGTTTCTGCATTAACATGAAGGCGTAGCCTGGCTTTGTGCTTGCCTGCAAACCTTCTGATTTCCTCCTTGGCCGTTGGAATTCCAAGGTCTCGATAAAGATCGGAGTTACGAATATACCACGATGCATTATCTATATGTCACAACACCTTGTTTTTGAATATTTGTATTGTGTTAATATTATCATCGCTGGCACATCCCCACAACTGAATGCCATACAGCCACACTGGTTTAAGGATTTAATTATAAATCAATATATTATTATTTATAGTCATTTTGGAATTTCTTCCTATAAGCCAATAGTATTATCTATATTTGGGATCAAGCTCAGCTTTTTTCTTTTTTACATGCTTTTTCCACCTTAGTTTGACATCAAGAGTCATACCGAGGTATTTGGCATTTAACACATACGAAACGGTTGTACCATTTATATACCATTTATAACAGAGAGCTGCTCTGTTATTTCCTTGTTGGTAAAGTTGACATGTATAGATTTCAGTTCATTGAGTTTGATTTTCCGTGTTTTGGTTCAATTTACAATTTCATCGCTTGCTGATTGTAGTTTTCTGATTGAGGTTTCTATGTTTTGATCCACTGTTAGTAGAATAGTATCGTCAGCAAATGTAGCTATTGCAGTATCTTTCAGAGCTGGTAGATTGCTAGTATATAACAGATAAAGGATGGGCCCAAGTACGCTTCCTTGAGGAACTCCCGCTCTTATTTCTTTCAAGTCAGAGTATTCGTCTTCTTGCTTTATTCTGAAAAGTCTGTCCAATATAAATGATGTCAGTATGTCTGCATATTATTTAGGCAGCATTTTGTTTAGTTTGTATATCAGGCCTTATCAAAGGCCTGAGCCACGTCTAAGAAGACTGCAGAGCATATCCGTTTTTCTTCCAGTGCACGATCAATGATTGAATGTTTAGATCTGAAACCAAATTTATAATCTAGTATCAACTTATTGTCTTCTATGAGTGGTTTCAACCGTTTTAACAGCAGCTTTTTAAATAACTTTGAGATAATTGGTAACAATGAAATAGGCCTATATGATTTGATATCGTTGGTATCAGGATTATTTCGACTACTTTCCAGTTTGCGGGGATGTCTCAGTCGGAAAGCTGCATTGAACAGATATGTGAGCAGAAGTATGCCTTTTCTGGACAGCTGTTTTAGTATTGTGATTAAATCAAACGCAGGTTTTGGAATTTAAATTAATCTTTATTTATTTGCATACTTCTTTTGGAGTAACTGAAGCTATATTTTTAGTTCTATATTTTTAGTTCTATTGCTTCCAGTCTAGTATCCTCGTTGATTTTGTTAGGAGTAAATATATCTATCAGATGCTCTGCAAATACTTCCGCGTTTTGTTTATTGTCACCTGCCCATGGTTCCATCTCTTTTCTGATCGGTGGGGTTGAGGTTATAGGCTTTTGATCTTATTTGTTGCTTTCTATAACGAGTAGTCCGTTTCCTCATCCGCCGCTAGATTTTGTAGGCATATACTGATTTATTTCCCAGCTAAGTGTTTGGGTTATGTGATTTAAAATGTTTTTGTCAGCTGGATCTCTCGACTGATGCCATTTTCTTTTGGCTTTTCTTTTTTCTCTGGCAATTTCTTTGATTTCTATAGGATAGTTAACTTCATTAGTTACATGAGTAATTTCTTTTGTGTTGTTATAAGCTGCTATTTGTATTATAGTTGTGAATTTCTCAGCTTCTTCTTCTAATTGAACTATTGTTTTTAATTCCATATTGAGGTTAATGTTTTTTTGCGGTTCTATTTTAAAGCTTTGCCAGGCGGTGGTTTTATTGATTAATATGGTTCGAGTATCCTTTTTGATAATTCGGTTACTCAGTGTTATTATAACTGGTGAATGATCAGAATCTAAGTCAAAGTTTTCTTCTATTTTAATAAAGTTTGCTGATAGTTTTCTTGTAATAAAGAAGTCCAATGCCATATAGAAAGCAGACCATTAATTTGGAGAAATACTGTTCTCAAATAAGTGAGATAAAGCGACCAATCAAGAAGCGTCCTGAATTACCCAAAAAAAGGGTATTGTGTTCCATTGAAACTATGCTAGACCAGACGAATCTTTGTCCACCGAACACAAACTTTTACAGTTCGAGTTGGAAGATTTGACTGATCCACTGTACTCTCTCAACCTTGCTCCCTCCGACCACCGTTTATTTAGATCACTTCAAATTAGCTTACATAGAAAACACTTTACTACCTCGGACATCAAAGCGTCAAAATTCACCATCAGTTGTTTAGCCAGACACCTCCGAATTTCTATGAAAACTAGGATTATACAGAAACGGCAGATATGGAGAAAGGTCATCGAGCAGAACGGGATATACCAAACCGTTGTCCAATAAGGGAGCCCGAACTTTAAAATGACATACAATTACAACTACAAATGATAATCCAAAAATTTGTATTTTATGGTGAAGAACAAATAATGATATTATGTTTTGAAAATAATGTCGTTCAAATGTGATAAGACCTTATTTTATTTGAAAATGATGATGAAAATCGTGTTACTGTTAATGTAGAAACAGGTATGCTATCAGAATATCTTTGGCCTAAACTGTTACACAGGATGTTGGAAAAATAACGGATCTTTTTAAATTTAAAGAACAATACTAGTTCAATTCTTCTATTAGAACCTTTGGTGTGAAACACTACACTTAAAGAGATTTACCACTAAACACCAAATCACTTTTTTTGAACTGCTCGGCACACGTTTCGCTAACCATGTTAGCATCATCAGGAGATGATTTAATCTTTAGATTAAATCATCATTACTCTTTAGATTAAATCATCTCCTGATGATGCGAAACGTGCGTCGAGCAGTTCAAAATAAGTGATTTGGTGTTTAGTGGTAAATCACTTCAAGTTTAGCAATAACCTGAAAGCTGTATATATCCTCTATAAAACAATACCGCCTTCATTAGAGTTATAGCACTTAAATTGACAGTACCTATTGTCATCTAGTACCAAAAGCACTATGGCATAAAGAGCTAGTATTAAATTTTGTTTCAGGCTCAGTAAAAATTTTACAGAAACATTTGAATTAATGATAACACTTTATGGTGATGATCGCTTATGCCGTTCACGTGTGTTCGAGTGGTATAAGCCATTATAGAATGGTCGTGATGCCTTGGAAAACGACCCAAAGCCAGGGCGGCCAAAAAACAAAAATCGCGATGAGTTTGTGGAAAAAGTGAGTGAAATGATCATTTACGATGTAAATTCGACCGTCAGATGGATAGCGGAGAACGACCAAAGGCATAATTTATGCAATTTAACAAATTATTTAATGCACCATCTCACAGGACAGTCACTATTCGTGATTTTTTGTGGAAATAACAAGTCAGTGTGCTTCATCATCCTCCTTATTCGCCTGATTTATCTGCGTCTGACTATTTCATATTCTTGAAACTCAAACTGGCCATGTCTTATAACAGTATTATACAAGTTTAAGAAGCCGTGACCAGGATTATTAAGACGATTCCAAAAAACGTCATAAAAAGTCTATGCTAGCATTAGTTAAACTTGCCCAACAGTGTATTGATGCGGAAGGGATATATTTTGAATAAAAATAAATAATTTTGGTAAAATAAGTAATTATTTTTGTTTATTTAAAAAGTTTGCGACATATTGTGCATAATAACGAAGTGGCTGTTCGTGAGGGAGGGCGTTAGGGTGCCACCCCTCCAATATTTATCACAGTATACAATTTTTCAGAGCAAAACACCATATTTTATTTTCATTCACCTCCTATTAGGGTTTCAATAGCACGAAAACTAAAAAGGAAGAAGGGGAAAGCAAAAAAATCTTCAGCGGCACTATTTTCTTCTACGCCCTCCCACTTTAAAAACCCGCGAGCCGTCACTGTAAGTAATGTTTTTTTTTTAACAAGATGGTGAGATTTATCCTACATCTCTACATTTATCCTACATTTTTCAAATCCTACTCAAGGTTTCCATACTTAGTGGTTTTCTCCAACTCGGTGTTCCTTATATTATGAGAGAGTGGCACTGCGATGTCAATTATAAAAGCCCTTTTCTCCTTTTTACTAATTAGAACAAGGTCTAGTCTATTATAATCGACCGTTTGATCTGTTGTGATTGGTCTGTCCCAGTATAGGATTGAATCAGATGATTCCAATACGGGAGAAGGTGAGTTCTTATAATATGGAGCAGGTGCGTTATCTAATAGCGAATACTTTAATACAATTTGCTGATGTATAATTTTTGCCAGCTGATTATGTCTTCCTAAATAAGCATTAGGGGCTAGAATTGCACACCCACCGATAAGGTGTTCAATCGTTTCCCCCACTATACAGCACTTCCTACATCGGTCGACAACATCCATGTGTAGTATATGCTTTTCATAGTTCCGTGTTCTTACTACCTTATCTTGAATAGATGTCGCAAAACCTTCTGTTTCTGGGTACAACAGCCCATCGGTCAGCCATTTTAGAGACAATGGTCCATCAATGGTATCATCCTCGAGTGACTTTGGATACCGTCCATGCAGTGTCAGTTGTTTCCATTCACTGACACAATCCGTAACTGTTGTTCTACCATCAACACGATTAAATTTATCTAGGTTCAGCGGGGTGAAACACCGGTCCTCCTTAGCAACCAACTTCATTAGGGTGCTGCTTGAATTAATGAAGCGTTCTCTCATCTGGTTCAGACAAAGGTTCTTAATGTTCATGAGGCCTCTGCCTCCCAACTTTCTGGGAATGTACAGTCGCTTTATAAATGAATTTGGATGCAGACATCGGAATTTTGTCAATGTTCGACGTGTTAATCTATCCAGTCCATCAAGGTCTGTTTCTGACCATTTAACAATACCAAAGGAATAGGTCAGAGTTGGCACTACCCATCCATTGATCGCTCTAATCAGGTTTCCACTGTTCAGTTTGTTATTTAAAAGTTTTGTAAGCCTTTTTTCGTACATAGTAGAAAAGTCTTTCTTTAACTGGCTATGGTTAAATTTCTTATTTTGAGGTATAAGTAAATATTTATAGGATTCTTCTGGTGCCAATTGTTGTATGTTACGGTGTGTTGAATATTCATTATTGACTATTCCTTTCTGAATGCTAATGGTAGAGCATTTATCAAGTCCGAATGACATCTTGATATCGCTACAAAATTCTTCGACCATTTTTATTAAGGAGTTTAGTTTTTCTCTAGTTTCTCCATAGAGTTTAAGGTCATCCATATATAGTAGGTGCGAGAGCTTTCGTGGATTCCTCATGTTTAGTTTATATCCTATATTACTGTTGTTCAGTAATGTAGACATAGGGTTTAAGGCTAGACAAAACCAAACTGGAGAAAGGGAATCTCCCTGAAAAATTCCTCTCTCGATATTCGCAGTTGTAATGCATTGTTGATCGATAAAGAGATTTATTTTCCATTTCCCCATCAGGCAACTTAAGGAGTTCATGATGGGGGGGCTTATTTTATAAATCTTCAGGACTTCTAGTAACCAATCGTGTGGAATACTAACGAAGGCTTTCCTGTAGTCTATATAGCAGATGTTTAGATTAAGTTTTCTTTTCCGCGCTTGTTCGAGAACTACAGCATCGATCGTTAGCTGTTCCTTGCATCCCATACTTGCTCTTCTTCAAAAATATTGTTTTCATCACAATGTTTGTAAATTTTTTCATTGATTAGGACTGTCAACAATTTATAAAATACTGACAGACATGTGATGGGTCTGTAGTTATTGGGTTGCTTCGCATCACTCTTTTTATACAGAAGATATATATTGCCTTCCATTAAAAAATTCGGGAAAGTATCAGGATTTATCATTACCTCTTTAAATGCACTAGCAAGTGGGCGGTAGACAGCCGTAAAGTTTTAAAAATCCAGAAGTTATGTAGTCCATCTGGTCCAGGAGCGTTCCAGTTATTAGTTTTCTTGACGGCGGTGCAAATGTCAGTCGCCGTGAAATCGTTAAACTCCATTTCTGGGAGAACAGTTGTATGCTGTTCAATTGTTTTAATCCAAGGTGCCAATTTTTTATAGTCATCTGATCTTTTCCAAACCGATTGCCAATATTCTGCAAAGGAAAACATGTCCACATTCTCAAGTTCTGACCTGCTACTGCCTTGTTCGAGCTCTCTATAAAATTTCTTTTGGCTATTTATGAATACTGAATTTTGGTACTTTCGTTTTTGTAGCTCGTTATATCTTGCTAGCCTAGCCCCATTAGATTTAGCTTTCTGTCTAAACCGATCTTTAAGATCCAATAATTTTTCGGAAAAGTTTTTTTGGATCGTCGAAGCCAATGCCAGATTTATTGGCAATTGTTTTTGTTTTTTTCGTTACTTTAATTGATCGATTATTAGAAAGGTATTCTGAGATGACGTCGACTTTCCTCCGGAAATCATCGATATTGTTTTCAAGGCGTGCTTTCCAGGCAGGCGTATTTTTCTGGAAATTGTGCCTGCTCGCACTGGGGGTGTATGTTTTGCGACCTGAAATTTCGCGCATTAGTATTATTATTATTATTTCATCAAGATAAAATAAAAAATACCGAATTATCATTTGTAGTTATCATTGTGCCTCATTTTATTGGGTAACCCCCTATATTGATTAAAAATAATATTTATTAAATAAAGTGTTTCTATTTTACTCAAAAACATCGGATGAACTTTTGTATCAAACCAATCAATATCATATATTTTGTTTAGATTAAAAGAAAGGAATTTTATCAGTCATTGAAGATAATTTATTAATAATAAACAAAATAATGAAAACATTTTTACCAACTTCTAACTAAATATCTATAATTTTTCTATTAAAATTGCCTAAGTTAAGGTAACAGCAAAGAAAAATAACACATATTTATAAAAATTCAAAATTAAACATATCACCATAAACAGTTGCTTTTTCAAATTCGATCCATCACAATAAGAAAAGATATAACCTTTTATTCATTAACAATTCTAGGTAAGGTATTTAAAACCAGGTTAATACAGGAAAAAACTTTCTTTTTCAACAGCAACATCAAAGTATGTCGTTTTATTTGATACAAATCAAAAGTTTCGTTAAAACCTTTTGGAATTACAGTTAATGAGGTACTTAACTAAATGAGACAAAAATTTAAAATACTTCAAAATATACACTTTGAATTGATGCATTTTCCACCAAAACTGATCCTAATGTTTCTTTAATTTTGTCTTGCTTTTGTTAGTGCTAGTGAGATTTTTGAAAATATACAATACTGTTCGATAAAATGCAAAAATACTGACAATTACAAACAAATAAATATCCAAATTATACAGTGTGTAGAACGGTAGATTGCGACTGGCTAATCCTAAATGTGGCGCTCCTTTATTCCTTATAACATACTCCACCCAGTACACTGCAGTATCCAACGGTTTCATTGGTCTGTCATGAAATAACTTTGATCTTCTTTGAGCATTCTCCCTGTACTGAGGATTGTATAACATTTCTTGTACCAAGGCATACAGGGTATTTTCATTAAAATTCTTGTCGTTGTAGGAGAGTTTTAAAGCATATCCTAACTGGACAGCTTGGAAGGCGTTGTTGAACTGATCGGCAAACACCGGTATAGTTAAAACTGGTACTCCGTGATATATTGTTTCTAGTAAACTTCCATGGCCTCCGTGAGTGATAAAAAGACGGATATTAGGATGAGCTGAATAAAGAAAAATAATTCACTAAATTGTTTAAATTTAATTTAATAAAAAAAATTAATTTAATTTATGTCAAATTAATTAAGTTAAACTTAATTCCACAGGTGCAGTAAGGGTGAAAAATCTCTGTTTCTAATACTCCTCCTTACGGGCTCGCTATGTTTCGTTTTGAGGTGGTACCATCCCCAAGGTTTTGCGGGCAATAGCTTCTCACATTCTTAATTACTGCGGACGTTCGCAATATCAATCCGACTCGAAGAACATAAATTGTCAGTTAGAAACAAACAAACTACATCGGCCCTGTTCCAACATCATCAACAAACAGGACACAAAATTGATTTTGACAGTTGCCGATAAATAACAAATGT
The DNA here is from genome assembly GCA_031761425.1 of Cosmopolites sordidus. Taxonomy (NCBI): domain Eukaryota; kingdom Metazoa; phylum Arthropoda; class Insecta; order Coleoptera; family Curculionidae; genus Cosmopolites; species Cosmopolites sordidus. The sequence continues at coordinate 201,028 of JARFXV010001062.1, read as the reverse complement.
CCCGAATTACAAGACAAGAACCGTTCGAGAAACAATAGAAATAGGAAAAATCGACTCCTAAATAGAAGAGATGATATCAATCCGCCAAACACGTGGAAAGTAGTAATCAACCCACAGACCGAAAGTGACCGACCGCTATCGGGAGAGCAACTGACTACCACTGAGATATCACAAACAACGTCCGAGGGGGCGGGCCCAACACCAGAACCAATACGAAGCACGCACCACCACAATCTGTAACCCAGAAAAGTATAAATATAACGCGACAGTTTCCTAAACGTCTGCACGTTGCCGACAAACAGGACACAAACGATCGGATGTATTCCCGGATTTCCTGTATCCCCAAAATATATATTAATATATATACATATATTAATATATATATATATATATATATATATATATATATATATATATATATATATATATATATATATATATATATATATATATATATATAAATATATATATATATATATATATATATATATATATATATATATATATATATATATATATATATATATATATAACTGGGAATAAAACCTTCTTTTATTTTCAGGTTTTATTCCCAGTTATATGAAGATCGGAGCCAGTCAGGGACAGCCATACCCACGGAAGAACAATATATAATACCAGATATCCTAGTGGAGGAAGTAACAAATGCTATAGAATTGATGAAGAACGGCAAGGCTCCAGGAAAGGATAGTGTAACTGTCGAAATGCTAAAAGCTGGTGGTCGGACGTTACATAAAACACTGGCAAAATTATACTCAAAATGCCTCAAAGAACAAAAAGTACCTGACTTATGGAAAAATGCAGAAGTGATCCTTTTACATAAAAAAGGAGCACAGGAAGATTTAAAGAACTACCGTCCAATAAGCCTCCTATCAGTGATGTACAAAGTTTTCACTAAGATAATTTCTAAAAGAATATTAAAAAAACTGAATGACGCACAACCAAGAGAACAAGCAGGATTCAGAAGTGGATTCAGTACAATGGATCACATCCAGGTTGTACAGCAGGTCATAGAAAGGCACAATGAATACACCATGCCACTGTGCTTGGCTTTTGTCGACTACGAAAAAGCATTTGATTCCATCTCAAAGCATGCGATAATGGATGCACTGCTTAGCCAAGGTGTAGAGAGAGCCTATGTAAACCTATTAGAATCGATATATGATGGAGCTACAGCCACAATTCACCTTGATGATCTTGAAGTGGGAATTAATATAGAACGAGGTGTACGGCAGGGTGACGCAATATCGCCTATTCTTTTCTCGGCTGGCCTTGAAGAAGTATTCCGTAAACTGGATTGGGAACAGGACGGGGTAAAGATCAATGGTGCAAACTTAAACCATCTTAGATTTGCAGATGATATTATTCTCATTTCACAAGACCCAGAGGAGCTGCAAAGACGCATACAAGAACTGCAAAGGGCTGGCGAACCATTTGGCTTGAAAATAAACCTGAAAAAGAGTCAGATTATGTTCAATAACTTCGCTCAGGACAGAAGAATTTCAGTTTTAGGAAGGGATTTAGAGATTGTGGACAGCTTTGTATATCTTGGACAGAGAATTTCCATGGAGGGGAATACCGCCCGGGAGGTGGAACGGCGTGTTAAATGTGGCTGGCAGGCATTTGGTAGGCTCAACGTAGTGTTTAAGAGCAGACTCCCACTTTGCCTGAAAAGAAAAGTATTCGATCAGTGCGTTCTACCCGTTATGACATACGGAAGTGAAACCTGGACACTCACATCGCAATCAATTCAAAAACTTCGGGTGGCACAGAGGGGAATGGAAAGATGTATGCTTGGCATTACAAGACGAGACAGAAAGTCCTGCGCATGGATCAGGGAACAAACAAAAGTCTGTGACATCATTGGAAGAGTAAAACAGTTGAAATGGAGATGGGCAGGCCATATAGCGAGGCGATGGGACGACAGATGGACCAAGGCAATCCTGGAGTGGATACCGCTTGATCGCAAACGTCCGCGAAGAAGACCGAAAGCACGATGGACTGATGACATCGTTAAGTATATTGGACCCGAGTGGCAGAGGAAAGCCCAGGACCGTGAAGGTTGGAAGCATGCTGAAGAGGCCTTCATCCTGCAGTGGATCGATACGGGCTGATGATGATGATGATGATGATATATATATATATATATATATATATATATATATATATATATATATATATATATATATATATATATATATATATATATATATATATATATAAATTTATATATATATAAACATTTAAAAATAATACAAAACTAAACTTAAAAATTAACAACTGCTTATAAAGCTTACCTAATAAATCCATCTGTGGAAGCCATTTTCTGATAAAAACATTATCAGGTTTTCCAGGCAAATTATCATCCTCAAACTTCCACAAGATTGTCTGGTTCAATCTAGCGAAAGCTTTCATAAACATCCTTTTCTTCTCATCGGAAAAATCTTTACTTTTTATATGAGATCCCATACTAAAGAATATCGCTCCGTTCTTAGCATCGTCCAAAATTTTCTTTAAGTCTTTTGGAAGCTTTTTCGGAGGATCTATGTGAAAACCTCCTATTTCCGCCATGTTAGGTGCCAGAGGAACAGCCTGACGTAAGCTAGAATGAGATCCAAGTAAGACAAATGAAATGTTATTGTACAAGGTTGATACATCAGGAGGATTATCAAATGTTCCTCTTAAAACCTCATTGTTACGCGGAAATAAAATAAAATGTTTAAAGAAAAAATCGAAGTAATAGAATGCAAGGTTATGGAGTCTTTGAAAGAAGCTTATGCCTTGCGCGTAATCGCCCAGCATGAAGAAATGAGGTACATAGGAAGGTGGCAAGATGTTTCCAACTTGGTCATTCATCCATGGGTTTACACCACCCATACTAGTGAATTCCACTAAAGGACATTTATAAAGATGGGCAAAAATTGATAAGCAATCGTTCCAGAAATATTCAGCAATAACTACATCAAATTCATGTGAAGAGTTTCGTAATTGTTGAACGTTGGGATGGTTTAAACTTTTGTTCCATATATCCATGAACAAATTAAGATATTCTGTAACTTCCCAGATGGGATACTCTTCAGATACATCCAGGAAATGTCCTCGATTTAGCAGACCTGAAAATAAAATATGTCGAATTAGTACTTATATTTTTTATCTGTTATAGATAAAATTAAAAAGAAAAATGTAACTTATTCCATCTTTTCTTCTTTTCGTCTTTTTTATTCTCTAATTCTATAATATAGAATACACTAATTCGAACGAGTTCAATCTCTTCAGCCGCCGAATAAGTCCGTTGTTGTCAAGTAGCGAGATCACTTCGACTTTTCTGACTTTCCAGCCCCTTCTGGTGTTTCCATCTTAGCTTGGCATCCAGAGTAATGCCCAGATACTTTGCTTCGTTGGCATGTGGGATTCTTTTCTAGTTGACTGTTACCAGTATATAGTCATATTTTCTGTTAGTGAAATTGACATGGGTCGATTTAGCCTCGTTTAAGTTGACGAGATGAGATAGAAAGTCCTGTACATGGATTAGCGAACAAACGAAAGTGTGTGACATTATTGTAAGAGTAAAGAAATTGAAGTGGAGATGAGCAGTCTTTTCACAGTGAGGCGATGGGACGACAGATGGATCAAAGCATTTGATATGGAATCCGATTGACAGAGGAAAGCCTAGGACTGTAAAAGTTTGAAGTATGTTGAAGATACCTTCATCCTGCAGTATATCGACACGGGCTGCTGATGATGCATTTTCATTTCATATATATATATCATATATATATATATATATATATATATATATATATATATATATATATATATATATATATATATATATATATATATATATATATATATATATGTATATATATATATATATATATATATATATATATATATATATATATATATATATATATATATATATATATATATATATATATATATATATATATATATATATATATATATATATATATATATATATATATATATATGTATATATATATATACAACTATATATATATATATATATATATATATATATATATATATATATATATATATATATATATATATATATATATATATATTTGGTGTTCGGAGTACCGACATGCTCTCCCGTCAAGAATAAGAAGACTCTACCCACAGTAGTATGTATATATCTCATAGATCCCATTGAAATATACACTGCAATAAAACGTGAGGATTGTTTAAGTCCTTTACTATTTGACCTTATAATGGATGAGATTATATAGAGAGTAAAGACAAAAAAAAATAACGACTAAGAAACAAACCACTAAACAGCCTATAACCACTAAACAGCCTATAAACTCGTAGAGATTTACCACTAAACACCAAATCACTTTTTTAAACTTCTCGACGCACGTTTCCCTAACCATATTAGCATCATCAGGAAATGACTCAATCGATTGAATCACTTCCTGATGATGCTAACTTGTTTAAGGAAACGCGCGCCGAGAAGAATAAAAAAAGTGATATGTAACATTATATATATTATATATATATTATATATATTTATATATATATATATATATATATATATATATATATATATATATATATATATATATATATGATGTCTAAAGATATATTTATTCTTACCTTCATACTCCTCCGCAAATCCGTTAAGTACCACGTCGGTGTAGTTGCCATTCGCAATCGGTAATTTGTTTTTATAAGCGCTGATTACAGTAACATCATGACCAGCATCGGCCAATCCTTTCATCAGCCTGTTATAAAGAATGTTGATGCTTTTCCCTGCCAAAGGAAACACCCCTAAAATCCTCGCTGAATTGGAACATCGAAAATAGACCAAGAAAATAGTAAAAACCGCGAGCAAATTTATAAAACGCATTTTCGTGCGTGTAAACCTCCTATCCAATTTACGACTGATTTAAATTCGCCGCTTAACATCCGTCTGGTTTTATATAATCATAAATATCGTTAGACTATCATTATCTAATTTCATTCACGAATTGTCGTCAACAATAATAAATATAATCGCGCACAAAGCTTAGTTTTGATTAAAACGTCTAGAACAGTAACTGCAGCACGTGAAACGCAGCGAAACGATCGTGTACTTATTAAAATGATTTTATCCAACAATAGAAACACTCCTTATTACATAAAACTAATATTTTTTCATTTAAAATTGAGGATATATACTATGTGATAGAAAAACAAAAGTAAAAGTTGGATTCCGCGTTAAAAATTCCGCGTTTCGTCGTAATTTGAACGAAGTCGGATGGAGCCAAGTCTGGAGAATATATAGATGTAGAAGAATGGTCCATTCGAGTTCTCACAGGGCTTCTGTCATAGGTTTTTTCACATTGTCGTGTAGAAAAATGTCTTGAAGAAATGTTCGTCTTATTCTTGTAATACATGCTGTGTAAATAATGTAACAAGACTGGTGGCGTAGATTTTAATGTAGTTATTATATTTTGCAATGGATTACATTAGATCTGTAATTGGGATATCCTGTTGGGCTAATAAAATATTATTATTATTTTCCTTTTCATCGTTTTTCCCAGCTAAGCTGGATTTTAAATAAATGCGCGCCCTAGCCAAAACAGCTTCATTCCTCCAAAAATTTTCGGGCGATGCTATTTGTATTAAGGATAACCGCCCTCTGCATTATTTTAAATAGATTTTCTTCTACTCCCATAATTTTGATGTTATTTTTCAGGTTCTTCGGTATAATGCCAGTTGAAATTATCAATGGCATAATATGAACCTGATTCAACTGAACAACAAATCCGCTTAAATTCTGGCTTGAGGTCTGTACAATTTTACACTTTCTCGTCAGTCGTCTTTTGAATATTGTGTGTTTGAAACAGCTATATCCATTAGGACTGCTGTTTTCGACTTTACTTTAGAATTTATAATCAGACAACTTCTGCCAGGATTATAACGACTATCAATTCGTTAGGAAGTCAAATCCTCTCCAAATTTTGTTAGAGTCTCCTCTCATTAAGCCCTGTCGCTGATATAATGAATGGCAGTATCACAATTTTTTCAAATCTATAGATGTCTTTCAGTTGGTAATTCAATCCTGATATTTAGTTACCTTGTGAACGTAAATTGCTTTGATATTATCGTCGACTGGTACGGCAACGTCTAATATGAATGCCAGTTTTCTTATATATTATTAAGATATCTGGCCTATTGTTAGCAACAATCTTATCCGTTGCCATATCTGTATCCCAATAGATTTTAACATGAATGTTTTCTTAGGCTGACTCTGGCTGATAATTGAAATATGTTTTAGTACTTTGGTTGAAGCCTTCTTTATATATGAGATTACTATGAAGAATTTTTACAATATCATTTTGCCGATTGAGGTATTCTTTTGGAGCCATTTGATTACATCCACTGAAGATATGTTGTATGGTCTCAATACGTTGTGCACATATTCTACACATGTCTATTGCAATATCTAATTTTAGAATATGTTTACAATAATATCATGTAGCCATAACCTGATCTTGTATGGTCAATAGTATACCTTCAATTTCTCTTGTAAGCCATCCTTTAGTTAGAAACAAAATTGAGGCATTTTTATCTACTTCGCAACTTTGGAGTGACGCCGCAAATCTACCATGAATTGCCTTTCCAAGCCACTCATTTATTAGTTCTTCTTAATTTTTACTCACTGATGGAAGCTGCATTGGATTGAAGAGGTTTAATTGTGTAAAGTTTTTATCAGCATGTATTAGGCAGAGTATCCAGGTAAGTTAATATTCCTATTGAAATAAGATATTAGGTTTTCTTTTTGTTTCAGATAACAGTTTTCAAGAGACATCATTCCCCGACCGCTATTTTTTCTGCTAATATATAATCTAGCTGTGGAAGAATTTGAATGGTGTGCTCTATATGAAGTTAGGAGCACTCTCACCATCCTATCCATGGATTGGAGGTCAGTTGTTGACCATTTGAGGATTTCAAATGTATATATTAATGCGAGTATGGCCCACGTGTTGATAACCCATGTTGTGTTTTTCCCACATAAACGAGTCTTATATTTTTCTTACTCGGCATCTGACGTCTGACCAAACTTTTTTCCTCATCTTAGTGGTATTAATTCCCAAGGCCTGCTAAAAACCTAAATACTTATACGACTCTCCAATTTTTAGATTCTCAATTTCAATTCCGTCCATAAATTTTATTGCTTTCCGTGTTTCAAGCCTTCCCTTTCTCACATGCATAACGGCACACTTTTCCAAATCGAACTCCACGCATATTGTCTCTTCTAAAACTATGCATAGCTCTAACTGACTTTGCAAATGTTCTTTATTGGCAGCATATATTTTAATATCGTTAATGTAGAATGGATGTGACAGTCTCCCGCCTACTGGCCCCTCGATTCCATATCAATATAGATTACGTTTCAACATATTGCTAAGTGGGTTCAATGCGAAATAGATCCATAGCGGACTGATGTCACCCTGGAAAATCCCTCTTTTAATATGTAGATACGGTGTAGTATATGCAGCTTAATTATTTCGCACATTTAATTTGGTTTTCCAATGTTGCAAAAGTTGTATGATGGGCCGATTTTGTGTATTTTTAGAATATGTACTAATTACTGGTGAGACACGGAGTCAAAAGCTTTTCTATAGTCCACCCAAGCGACTGACAGGTTGCTCTGTTTTGACCTGGCTTGATTTACATTATCGTATCATTTACAATTCCTTGGAGCCGTGTGATGTCTTTTTACATCAATTTTGTTCAGTAGCCATTATGTTCTTGTTAATTATATGTTTTTTAATTCCTCGAACAATACAATTGGTAAGGAGCTTGTATAGACTTAGTAAGCAGGTTAAAGAACGAAAATTCTTTGGATTTGATGTGATAGCTGCTTTTGGTAACATTAGGGTTATTCCTTCCATAAGAAGTTGGCATTATGCTAGGATTTGATGTAATGGCCTGAAACTGTTTTGCTGTAGGCCGATGCAGTCATGTAAAGTATTTCCACCAATAATTTTGAATCTTATCAAGTCCTTTTGCTTTCAAGTTCCCAGTCTTTTGTATTGGTTCCTCAACATCATTTTGTTCAATATGGAGTTTTGTCATCGATGTTATATGATGTACATAATCGATTTCCTCCTGTATCCAGAATGCGTTAGTATCATGTTCAATTGATTCTGATCAAATATTTTTCCAAATTTTTATAATTTCTTCTTTTTCTGTAATTTTTCGTCGCTTTGTTGGTTTTTATCGCTTTCTATCAATCGATAAATATTTTTTGGATGTTCACTGAAAATCTTATTGTCAAGGAGTCGTTACACTTGTTGTGTCGTTAACTTGGTCGGACAATTTTTGAGGATTAAACATTGAAGATGGAAATATTGACATCCATAACTCGTATAGTGGGTTCTATATCCTGTAATGTCTTGTTCAAGTATGCGCGTTTCAACTGTATATTCATGTCTCTTGACCATACGGCCTCTGAGTAACCGGTTATTATTATTATCCTTTAATTATATTATTAATATCACTAGTTTTCTGAGTAAGTAAGTATATAGGCGAAAACCGAGAGTATTCCATACTCTTAGGGTTTCTGCTCTACTTTCCATTGTAACCCATACAGCGTCAAATTATTTGGGTAGAACCAAACAGTACCGCTTTTTGGAAATCTGTTATGTTATGTTCTACTGGAATCATTTCAATATATTCCTTGAGTTTTCTAGACTCTATGCCGGTACTCCCAATTAACACTGGAATTATATGAGCTTTCAAACCTCACATTCTGGAAACCTCTATAGCCAGATCTTTGTATTTGTGCACTTTATCTGCTTCCTTTTGAATTACGTTTCTATTTCATGGTACAGCGATATCTAAAATGGTAATGATCTTTTGTTCTAAATCTTTAATAATTATGTCTGGTCCGTTCGTTCATATTATCCGATCAGTCTGAATTTGTTGATCCCACAAGACAGTTTTTTGTCCATCGTTTGATACTTGTGTTCTTAAGAGTGTTTGCAATTTTATTTTTTATATTCATTTTTAGGTTGTCCGCAGAGTCTCCTATGTCTATTTCCAGTCGGTTCTTATACATATTTCCTGTTTTTTGTAGTGAATTTATATTTATTTGATTTATATCATAAACTTTTATCCTAAAATCATTCGCATTCCTTCTGAGCACCGGCCCTACAACACAAGAACACACCAGGCACAAACCACACCCGGAACAAGATTCGAGTACAGCCGGCACACCCCCGCACTGCAGAACCGGCCCTAAGGGAAACGTTGACTTATCTCAGATATCTTAGATATCAGAAGAATTAAGCTGTATGGGAGCCCTTTCCATATTTTCGGGCCACACGGTTGTACTGGTAACGGGGGATGTCTTTGATTTCCTATTATTATCCAGAAACTTTCGAACGGTTTGAGCTGTTCCAAGCAATACAGCCTTCTGCATGGACCTAAACAGGTGATTGTTGAGGCCCAATATTTTAATATTCCTTACCAAATTCTTTGGGATCATGATAAACTTTTAATATTATTATTATTATCATACGGCAAAAGCTCGTAACAGTCAGGGCTGCCCCTAACATCCTGCCTGAAACCTCGGGTTTGGCCACAGATGGCGTAGGTATGCCCACAAGATGGGATAGCGGTGCTTTGAGAGAGATACTTATTACAGAGATATTTTGCACGTGATGCCACCGTTCGCTTCTGTTCAACTGGCACCAAGCGTCAACAGGTATCTCTCGGGACCGGTTCCTAGCCTTTCAGCCATCATCAACCAAACGCAAGTTTAATACAAGCAAGGCAGCTGAAGAGAGACGATCAGATATCATCAAGTTATCTATAGGTGTGATGCAAACAGTGCACTAAATTAATCTAAAATGTAATCAACCCCTGATGATGCTTACGATTATAGAAACTCTGATCAAGAGACTGCACGTAAGTGACGTGATGCTTAATGAAAGGTCTTTTAAAACAAATATTTTCTCTGAAAATGTGGGATGACAAACAAAAATAATAATTTTTGGGAAAAATAAAAATCGCAAATTTAAAATTCCATTCAATTTATTTTAGTAAAAAAGTAAAATATATAAAAAATGTTTGGTTTAGTATTCGATATCGTTCAGTTTCTCTCCCAAAGGTTTAGTAAAGGTCGCGTTCTTGCAGAAGGCGTTCGACGTACGGGATAATTTTGTTACACCGGGAAAATTGTTGGTTTCGGTCTGGTTGACGGCAAATTGATAGATTGACATGGGTGTGGATGAGTAAAGAGGGTACTTTTGATACAGCTGAAATAAGAAGAAATACTTTTTGTTATTTCGGTAAACGATAGTCAAATCGAGAAATACCGGGACGGATACCACAAAATATACGAGTATAGAGTGAAAGTCAGATGCTTTTCCGGTAGATGACGGTGCGATGGTAAAAAATTTTAAATTTCTGAAAAATAGCTTTATTTCTAGTAACGCTCCATGAATTTCAGATCGATATGACATTTAGTTTTGTTTTTGCTAGTTCGATGTTATTACTATCATACATTTGCTCACTGCGGACAGAAAGCGAAATTGAGTGACACACTGGCAATTAGACATATACAAGCTGCGTCTCACGGAAAGCAGGATTTAGAAAAAACACAATTATTTATTTTTTAAGCTAAAATCATTATTTTTATTCAAAATAGTCTCCTTGCGTGTCACTACAACGTTTTACATGGTCAATTAGGTTGACGAATGCATTTTTGAGCTTTTTGAGGCCAAAAATATGTCATTCAGGAAGGCAGTCGACGCCTTTTGAATGACTTCAATGACAGCATCACGCTCGCGGGGAGCCAAATCAGGCGAGTATGGTGAATGATTGATGGTTAAAAATGCCATTTTTGGTCTAAAAATCAGTGATGAGCGTCGAGCGATGGGACGGCGCATAATAGTGCAACAAGCTCCAGCTGCCTTATTGACGGTATTGTAACCACATACGACTAATACGCGATAGCAGATGCTTCATAAAATGAAGATAAAACACAGCATTGATCGTTTGACCAAATGGAATGAACTCCTTGTGCACAATTCCCTCCGAATCGTAGAAACAAATCGACATTGTTTTGACTTCCCGAGGCAAAAAAATTGAAATATTGAATGAATATTGAAATCCTTGCAATATTGGATTCGAAGCAATTTTTGGTCGTCAGTCAATTTGTGTGGAACAAACCTTCAGAAGTCCCAAATGATCAATTCCAATCAATTCGATTTTCATGTTTCGCAACGAAGATTTTGGCTAATTTTTTATAAATTCACGCACAATATCAATGTTACTTCGAGTAACCACGGACATTTTTGGACCAAGATGTTTGTCGTCCTTGATGTCCTCACGACCTTCTTTAAATCGTTTAAACCACTCGTGGACTCTGCCACGCTATAAACAATCCTCACCATACGCTTGTTTTATTAATTGAAATGTTTCAATCATATCACATCAGAAACAAAGAAACAATCGAAACTATGACAGGCGAATACTTTTTAATCGGCCGTTAATACTTTTTAATCACAGGAGAGTATTACGTTGTATGCTGTATGTGTGGGGAGTATGTATTTCGCGTATTTCACGGAGAGTTGATAAAAGCGCCCTTATTTAGAGAAGAAATCGCCATTGTTAAGCGAAATTCGTCAATTTGCGCAACAAATTGATGCCACATCCACCCTGTTCTCCGAAGTTGACCCTCTGCGACATAGCTTTCTTTATGAATATAATGAAATCGGTAGAAAGAAATTCTCATAAAATCGAGAGATAATAGCCGAAACTCAGAACTATTTTACAGAGTTCGATATCATATTTTTGAAAGACATTAAAAACTGGAAAATTTGGGCGTGTATAGAGTTGGAAGGTGACTACGTCCTTTAAATATTAGGCGATTTTCAATAAAAAAAAAACAATATTTCATTTAAAATCTATCTGACTCTTCACACTATCTTCGTACTTCCTGGCGCTAAATAAACAAACGCTTACTAAATTAACATCCAGAAAAATATTCTGGTACTAATTAATTCCGGAATTTTTTGCGTAAAAAAGTCAAACGTATGAACCTTATAAATTAGGAGTTTATTTGAGTGCGATTCGACTCCAAAAGTCTATGTTGGTCAAACAGGAAGGTCTTTTTCCACCTTATTATTTCGCATGACATACCAAGAATGAATGCAAGATCGAGTAAACAACAAACCAAACATAGAAACAGCTTTCTACTTACTTGCTTCTTCTAATTTGGATTTATAAGGTGAACTACTAATTATTTCAGATTTTATGTGTTTTCTTTTAGTGCATCTTTTTGTCTGAGATTTAGGGAAATGTTTAATATTTTGTATTTTATCAGAGATTGACACATCGTACTTTCAATATCAGTATTTGTTGTTATTATATAATCAGAATTCGTGCATATACTCGATTGGGGAAATTGGGCATCAACAGTGGTTGTTTTACGATGGAACGTAGATGCTTGAATGACACTAGGATTTTTGGCTTTGGTTTCATTTGATGTTGAAATGTTTGCTTCAGGTAAGCCGTGGTGAGTGGCGACTGTACGAGTTTCAAACACCATTTGTAGTTCAGTCCTGATGGATTGAGAATGATTTTCGGTCTGATCAGTCACTTCTTTGTTTGAATGAGAATCTTGTAATACACCAGCGGCCTGGCTAGTCATCGGCATCATTAAAACATCTGGATTCCAAGGCAAAATTCCAGTGACTCTAAAACTTCCAACAGCACACTGAATATTCGCAGCTCTGTTATAGGCAGGTGTAAATAAAGCTGTTATCTGGAGTACTCTTATTACCCGTCCTGGATGACGTCTCAACCATTTCTCACACTCTTCAGCGTAGTACTTCTTAAGAACACCGTGAAAACTTCTATCAAGGGGCTGCATTTTATGGTTGCTATGTGGTGGCAGAGTCAGTGCAACAATATTATTTTTCCTGTTATAAACCTGTTTCATCTATATTGTAAATACGGTGTGGAGGAAAGTTATATTTATCCAACACCACACTCATGTTAATGTAGAAGCGTTCGCATTGTGGTCTGTTAAAACCAACAGCTCGTGCAATGCTTGTTGATGTTGGTTGTCTACTTGACAAATCTGGATGTGGTTAAAAAACCACGTAGTCATTCTTTATCTGTAGTCTCTGTTTCTCGATCGAACCGATGTGGAATATGGTTTTTTTTCAGCGAATTCATAAGCAAATATCCTTAAATCTTTCATGGTCATACCATAAAACATCACAGAAGGCTTTTTCGACCTCTGTTGAAAAGGTAATGTCATCTACCACCAAGTTTAACTGGACATGCAGTTTTTTTCAATAACCTCCTCAATGTAGATTGTGGCATTCCTAAAGATTTTGCGACAGATCTTTTACTTTTTCCTTAGTCGAGGAGTTTGCGTGCTTCTTCAATAACAGAAGGTGCCCATGTTTGTTTGTCACTTTTCGTTTCGCGCCTTGACATTCTGCAATTGAAAAATTAAGAAATAATTAAAAAACAGTTCAAATTCTAAGCATTGAAATAAGGTATTGAAAGTTGGTGAGCGCCGTCGTGTATAACCACTTAGCGCATCATCTTACATACTTTCCCGTAATACAGAAATCGATATGCCACCGCCATCTCTTATGAAATGTTGGAAATATATCGATTGTTAAGCTAAGGTGAAATAAGATTTTAATCAACAAGTCACCCAAAACACTGAATATCCACCAATTTTTTGAACGACACTACTTTCAAATTATAATAAAATTAGATCAAAAGTAGTTGAAAGCTTTAAACTTACCTGCAGCAATTGTTTTGAATGCAAATTGTTTATTTTTTTGCGAACACGTGCCGGCACAGATAATCGACAAAACACCACTGAAGTTAGATGCATGTGTCACACCAGACCCAGCCAATCGCCAATGCGCCAACTTATCCCCCGCATCATCTTACACCACCCCACCCTACAACACTAAACCTAAAATAAGAATACAAACTATTACAACACTAAATCTAAACTAAGAATATATTGCACAGCTGAGGCAAATGCTCGGTGTACGAAGAGTCGAGAACGAAGAGTCTTCGGGGACATTCGTTTACTATGTAGTTCGTGGTCTGCTGATCTGCGCCGCAGTCACAGGACGGATTCTCGGTTCTAACCCAACGTTACATTAAGTGATTAGATCTTCCTTGACCAATTCGAAAACCGTTAAGCTGGACCCATTCTCGACGAAGTAGTTCGAAGCCGGAGACACGTTCTGATGGATCACGTATAAGTTATCCATTGTGGGGGACGATAGCAGACCACACCTCTCTCCACTTCTGTTCCAGGTAGAAATATTCTCCTGTTATTGTTGGGTCACAGATGGGGCGATATTGACTAGAACTGGGAGCCATTGGATCGTCGTGGGTCTCAGAGTGCCAGTAATAATACGTAAAGCACTATTCAGTTGTGTGTTTACTAGGGATAAGTATGCGCTATTAAGCCATACTGGTGCGCAGTATTCAGCAGCCGAGTATACAAGTGAGAGTGCAGCAGTTTGTAGTACGTCCGTGGTTGCGCCCCAATTTGTTCCGGCTAATTTATAGATTATATTGACTATAGAGGCAACTTTATTACCATTTTTTCCTAGATGATGTTTATAGATAAGAGCTCAATACAGTGTCACTCCGAGATATTTAAGTTGATAGTTATGCTTCAGCTATGTGTCGTCGATGCTTACTTATAAGTGAGTGTGCGCTTTTTTGTTATTTAAGTGGAATGCGCACACTTCTGTTTTGCTGAGGTTCAATTGGAGTTGCCATCTGTGGAAATAATCTTTTAGGGCCTGGACTTCCTGCTGTAGTGCCATCTCACAGCTTACGAGGATGTTTCCTTAAGAAGTCAGTGCTAGATCGTTCGCATACTGGAAGATCTTTTATTGGGTTACTTGAATATTCGCATAGATTAAAAAGTACCGGCGCTAGGACACTGCCTTGAGCAGACCATTGCTGACTCTACGCCATCCACTCTTCTTATCGCCCAAGAATGCTTGAAAGAAACTATTAGACAGTATGTTATTTAGAATCATTGGCAGTTTAGAGCAGGGGACAGCCTTCACAAATTTCATCAGGAGACCTTCGCACCAAAGGTTGTCATAGGCCGCAGTCAGGTCAACGAACATTAGACCAGTTCCTAGCTTACGTTGGAAGCCAGCTTCTATGTGTGTGGTAAGTGTCATCACCTGCTCCGTGCAGCTTCGATTTTTCCTGAATCCAGCCTTATGCTATGGTGTAATTCTATCTATATAGGACTGTATTCGTAATAAGATGATCATCTCAAACAGTTTGTAAATCGTGCTTAATAAGGATATAGGCCTATAGTGAGCCACTTAGCTACCGTCCTTACCAAGTTTCAGAATGGCTATTACTTTCGTCCTTTTAAGCAGTTTTGGGATACGGCGTGTGATCATCATTTGATTGAACATTGCGCTTAGTCATTCTTTAACTTTCGGACCCGCATATTTCAAGAACTCTAATTCATCCACCGTGAAAGACTTAGAGAGTTCCGGGTGAGGCAACCTTTTACTTTCTTCGCGAAATTTTTTCTTGAATCTTGGAAAATACTTTTGCGTTAGTTTATTTTGGCCACTTGTTTTAAGCGAGTCGCTACGGCATTTGGGGTTATAAGTGTGTGGGTACTGGCGGGAGTTGTGTCAGCTCCTAAGTTACGTAGGAGTTGCCAGGCTTTTCGGCTGGAATGGGTAAAGTCAGTTTTTTCAACTGTACTATGCCATTTTTTCTTACGTTCTTCGTCAAGTTGTTGTAATAGCCTGGTTGCTACTCATGGTCTTGTGTTTGATTGAATTCCCCGTAAAGCTTCTCACAGAGCTCATCCCATCCGGGTATATATTAACGGCGGTACCTGGCAACAACGACAACCGCGAGCAAAACGTTCATAGGCTTCAAATTGGGTTGGTATAACCTGTATTACATGGTCAGGTCATTGGCATATGATTCCCAATCGGCTCTGAAGATTCCGTCTTGGTTTGGGCAGCGTTTACGAGTTGGATTTGCATGCCGTAGATGATCAATACAGGCCGATGCTGGTTATGTGGAAAATGTTTCAGAATGTAACGTTTTGCATGTATATCTCCATTATAACGTACCTGGGATATTATAGACAGATTCGGGGTGGTGTATTCCCTGTTCCATCTAGATGATTTAAAAGTTCCCTTATCTTTTAGAGAATAAAGTAGATGTAAGTCATTGACCATCGCTATCATCCAATCTGAAATTATAATTCCAGTAGCATCGTCATGTTCATACCTCCAAGAGCGGTGGTGGGAGTTAAAGTCGCCGACATACAGTGTAGGTTGGGGGAATGAGGAATGAGAGCCTGGAGGTTTATGGATGTGCACTATTGTGACATCGTCAATTTTCACAGCTAGGATATGGATTTTTTCCTCGCAAGACTTATGTGTTGTTTTAACGTTTTAAAGTTTCTGGCGTAAGTTTCTCATCAATTAAAACATAACCCGAAACCTTTCCCCTAAATTTTCTTCAGATGCAGCATGAGTTTCTTGGATGGCTATTATATCCACGTTTTCTTGCTCTCTCTGTCGCCCCAGGTATAATCTTTTAGAACGTGAGATGCCTTTAATGTTAATAGGGCAAATGTTCAGATTTGTTCCGAAATCCAATGCCGAGGGGTCCCCAGAAAAATCGATATTCTAGAGGCTGTGTTACAGCATCGGGTGTTCAGTAGGTTCACTGAACATAAAAGAAGCTATGTTTAGGAACAAAATAATTCTCTTTATACTAACCACTCAATGTTGAAAATACTCATAATAAAAATAAATCTCTTAGAGAGCCTAGAAATTAATTACAGGAAAATTGGGGTATGTTGCTAAATAACCAGGTAGACTTAAATGGTTCACCTTTGTTACATTTATATTTCGCACCTAGACACTGAAAAATAGAATCCCCTACCATCATCATTTATGATATTATTAGGTCGATGAACAGTTCAGGTTGTGACTACTTTCTTATTGTTAGTTTAATATATAATAGTTCATATTTGAAAAAGGCACTTTGTGCCGAATCAATTGTAATCATAGAGTAGAGTGGGGCAAAAGTCCGAATGGGGCAAAAGTCCTATCTATGAATATTATAATAAGAGTTGTGAAACTATCTATGATAAGAGTTCTGAAAAATATGAGGTAAGTTGCATTTTGGATAAACATAATCATATTTTTTCATCTTAATATTTAAAATATTTCATGAAATCAATAGTTCTAATTCTAAAATAAAATATGGGCAACTTTTAGGTTATGTTTTAAGAATGCTGCACGTATGGCTGCACGTGACAACAGAAACTAATTTTTAGTTTCCGCGACATGTGGGGCAAAAGTCCGATGTTCAGGGTGGGGCAGTAGTCCGCAAGCGGGCTATTGCCATATCAGAACCATTTGTAATTTTTCTTAGGTTTATTTGTTTTAGGTCATATAAAAGAAAAACAAATAGAAAAACAGGTACGGAGAAAATGTTACAAACAGCTTGACAAAGAATACACCAAAAGAACCGTCGCAAAAGAGCTTGAAATAGATGAGTCTACTCTACGAAAAATATTAAAATCGGGGCATGATGTTGATAGCTTGGGAAGATATCGAAGAATTTTCTCAGAGAAAATGGAACGTGAACTTGTAGAACCGGTTAACCGGTTTTATGTTATCACATCACGTTTAAAACTTTTAAAAAAATCGCGTAGGAGTATGCAGTTTTTTATACAACATAAAAACCCCATTTAATCCAAACTTAAAACTAGCTGCCAAAGATTGGGCAAATAGTTTTATTAAAGAATACAACCCGTCATTGCGGGTTTCTCACACCACTAGTTTAGCAAGAATGATGGAATTTAACACATTTCAAGTTAATTTGTCTCTAGAAAATTTATCAGAATTGTTAAAAAAAATAATTGTCTACCAAGTGCTATCTACAATATGGATGAAAGTGGTATTTCAACCATTCCTAACAAAATACCAAAAATGATTCGCACGAAAGACAAGAAATTTGTGGGAAAAATATCTTCAGCTGAGCGTGGGAAATTAGTCACTATTATTTGCGCTATGAATGCGGCGGGTAATTTTGTTCCTCCCGCAATAATCTTTTCTCGAAAGAGAATGAAAAACGAGCTGATGGATGGGGCTCCACAATAATTTATAGCAATGTTTTCAGATTCTGGATACATAAATAGCAACTTATTTATAGAGTGGCTTAAATATTTCGCTCGCTCCAAGATTAGACAAGATAAAGAACATCCTGTTCTTGTCATACTCGACAACCATTCTTCCCACGAGAGTTTAGAAGCTGTAAATTATTGCAGAGACAACTTTATTCATATAGTGACGATACCACTCCACAACAGTCATATAATCCAGCCTTTGGATCGCTGTTATTTTAAGGCATTAACACATGTTATGTAAACGAATGCGATAAATGGTTGACAACAAATGCCGGTAGTAATATTACTCACTTTCCAAAATAATATGTAAAGCTTATGAACGTTGCTCAACTATGGACAGGGGAGTAAAAGGCTTTCAAGTTTGTGGAATATATCCAATAAATAAACATGTGTTCTCAGAAGAGGATTTTCTCCTGTCAAGGGTTGCAGATAAAAATGCAAATGAAATCAATCCCCAATTAAATAACAGCGATTCTGTTCAGCTAGCAACAATATAAGCAGAAACGGCTTTAACAAGAAACATCGCGATCAAGCAAACACCTTTAATAGCAGAGAAGTTGGAGCCTGCATTAGCTCAGCAACATGCAGAGAAAACTCTAGTGGCACCTAAGGATATAATTCTACTTCCAAAACGAAAAGATGAACAAAAAAGAAGAATAGAAGGAAAGAAATCGCTAATACTTTCTAGCACTCCTGATAAATTTAAACTGGAAGATCTGGCTAAAGAGAAGTTGAGAAAGTCAACGCATGCCAAAATAATAAAAAAGAAATACAGAGAATGCTATGAGTGAATCAAAAAAGAAGGTTAAGGTAAAGGAGAAACTATCTGACGATTTGTGTCCAGGATGCCATGAACCCTATGAAGACCATCCATGAAGAATGGATTCAGTGTAGGGTCTGCAAAAAGTGGTGGCATGAAGAGTGTATGTCGTGTGAAAAAATTAGAGATTTTCAATGCGATTTATGCATTTAAAACGTGTTGGGATATTTGCCATACATTAATCGGACTTTTGCCACAAGTATACGGTAAAAGTGTGAAAGAAAATGTTTGTTTGCGGATGCGGACTTGTTGCATGTAATGCTTGAGTTCTTTATATATTAAAATGTTTTTTTCGGGTTTGTGGTTTTTATAAGAATTTAACCCTTAAGTCATTTTACCCCGCTTTACTCTACAAGTTTTAAATATAGTGAACATTTAGATATAAATCTTAATTTATTTATATAAAAATGACTTTCCAGTCTTTATTCAAAAGAAAATTTAAAAACTTATTTTTTTTTTCAAACAGTGTACCAAAATATAATAAAATAAAAGTAATTTCTAAAGTAATAACTATATGCATTTTAGTGTGTTTAATATTCGCCTGACCTTTTAGAAACAGCACCTAAGATTAGAAATAGGTCATGTAAATAACACAAAAACAAACTGCAACAAACTGTGGAGGGATATTCACATTCTGTTTTGTATTTGTTATTTGAAGATTTGTATTTCAGTGTGCCAGAAAAATGCCGTTAATACATGAATCGTTTCAAACATTTTGAAACTGACGAAAAACTCTAAATTCTCGGGAGCCAGATGCGCCTTCAGTATAAGCTTGAACTCTCAAACAACAACCTTCAAATTTGCTTCAAACTTGGGCTCGGTTCTGTAAAAACGTGTTTGTTCAAGAGCCGAGTTTTTCTAATGTTTTAAGGCAGTCTCAGAAGGCCGAGACTCGATTGAAGATATAATTCGCAGAGGACAGCCTTCAACTACGAGTGAAGTAATGAAAATTTCCACAGAATCCGTCATCTTGTACGTTCTGATGGTCAGTTAACGATCATAATGATAGGGAAAAAGTTGAATTTGAACCACATAGCCGTTCATCTGATGTTGGGAATGAAGAAAATTTGCGCAAAAAAATGGTTTCGGAAAGCCTTTCGAAGCTTTGCAAGTAACTCAGAGCATTAAGCGAATCTGAACAGATTAGCCAATCAGAAGATAATAAGGGAGAGGATGTAATTAAAGGCACTTCTGAGGGCAATGGTCTCATCTGTAAGAATACTGTTCCAGAGATGTAGGCGGAAGCAGAATTTAGAATCATCTGTAAAAATGATCCCATCAGAGCCAGGTCTCTTACATATTAAGAAATATTAAAGCAGGAGGGGCAGTTTGTGGAGGGGGTTATTATGGGAAAATGACAGGATGAATGACGGGACAAAACGTCTGCATTTAAGGCTAAGAGCGTATGTTAGCAAAATATCAAAACGTTTGAATATTAGGTATTAGTCAGATAGAGAACATTTAATGAAATTTTTATCTCCCTTGCCAGTTTTCGGCACCTTAAAGGTGCTAATTGTTTTTGTTGTTTAAACAGATTCTACAATAAGCATTACAAAAAGTATTCAAGACCAACCAAGTATTTATCAATATTCTCTCGTATACTACACTGACCACGCAAAACTACTGAATGGACAAACTAAATTTAGTAAAAAGTAGGAAAACACAGTAGACTAAATAAAAATAACTTACCATAAAAGGCAAATAAGTGAAATCAAATATAATGTCACTATTTACAGGAATAGCTTACAATTATTATGGTTTTTGGTGTTTTTTGAAAGTCAATACGCAATATTCCATGCCGCCAATGTTAACAAGTCTTCTACTTCCAGGACAATTTTTCTTTAGTGATATTATGCTAGGATTAGAACTGAAAACGTCCAACGGCCCGAGGGATAAGACAAGAACGAAGAAAATTAAAAAGCCCTTGATATGCATCGTAACATTTGCAAATAACATTATAGTAAACATTGAACTCGTCATTTTTCGGATTTGATTTATGACTTATCAAAGTATTTGTGCTGCACGACGCAAATTTATTATACAGATTGTCCCATCGCAATTAATTTGCACTAAATAAATTCTAACAGTATTTCTATTGTTATTTCTTTGACTGAGACTGAATAAATGCTATTAAGTTATTTTCATTATATTCTTCAATTTCAACATTCGAGGCTTGTTATTTATGTAGCCGGAATAATAAATAAAAACAAATTTGTATCATTGAAAATGGTTTTATTGTTTTTTCAAAATATTCTCCGCGCTGATCGATACACTTTTGCATAGGTTTGAACCAAGTTTCAAAGCACTTTTTCCACTCCTATTGAGGTATCTCCAAAATATGCATTTTGAACGCATCAACCGCTGCTTCTGGCGTCGAAAATCGTTAATCACGTAGTTTATTCTTCAGGGACGAGAATAAAAAGAAATCATTGGGTGCGAAATCAGGACTGTACGGTGAATGACCATAGTCCAGTTTTCTCCTCCCAAGTCATCCATAGTCCAGTTTTGGCCTGATGATATCATTGTAAAGATGAAGTATAGCGGATTGTGGGCAACCCCCTTAGGATGAGAGATACGCGTT
Source organism: Cosmopolites sordidus (assembly GCA_031761425.1). NCBI lineage: Eukaryota > Metazoa > Arthropoda > Insecta > Coleoptera > Curculionidae > Cosmopolites > Cosmopolites sordidus. Next base: position 179,392 of record JARFXV010001062.1, on the reverse strand, counting down.
AATATTGATGCTTTTGGGTTCATAAGTAACGCTGACATCGGCCACGACTTGGAAGCATCCCCCTTTAAATGCTGTGATAAAAAACACCAGAAGAAATTCTATCCGATTCTTCGAATGCCCTGACAATAAATATACTTGACAACAGCTGATTTACTACACTAAGACAAGAAAGTGAAAGATTACATTGTATATATGTATGTATTAAGAACATTTTGCTCATAAATCTTATAGGTATTAGTCAGATAGAGAACGTTAAATGAAATGTTTCTCTCCCATGCCAAGTTTCGGCACCTTAAAGGTATTAATTGTTTTTGTTCCGATCAAAGTAAGTTCAAATACAATTCCCGATCAAAGTAAGATCAGAATTTTTTTTTTGAAAAATTTGAACTTTGACTAACTTTGAGGAGCCAAGATATCGACTTAAAAATTTTTCCCTTGGCACAATTTTTTTTTGACATAATAAAAAATATTTTCGGTATTATTAAAAGAAATTCGAAAAAAACGGATTTTCGGCCCACCCTAGTGAACATTGAACTGATCATTTTTCGTGTTTGATTTATGATTTATGATTTATCAAACATTTTGTCCTCTATATCACAAATTTATTATACAGATTGTCCAATTGACTTAAATTGAACTAAAGAAACTCTGACAATATTTTTATTGTTATTTCTTTGACTGAGACTGGATATGTGCTATTAATTTATTTTCAATATATTCTTCAATTTCCACATTCGAGGGTTGCTATTTATGTATCCGAAATAATTAATAAAAACAAATATTTATTGTTGAAAATGGTTTAATTGTTTTTCAAAATATTGATGGTCAGAGAAATAGGGAGTAAATGTAAAAAATCATGGAATATTAACTCAATAAAAAATATAATAAAAGTCATATCTGGCGTTTCTTTCCTTTATCACGCCTATTGTTTGTCCAGTCACAGGGCTATCCAAGTACCAATAAATTCGCCTACTGGTAATTCTGTATCCCTATGCGAGGGTCTCCAAAAGGTCTGGAATCGGTATTAAACGGATACTGCACAAAGTGGTCCCAAAAGTCTGGTTTTGGTAACGGCTGGGCTCTGAAATAACTAGTTCTATAGCCTGGGCCCTAATTAACCAGGTTCTATAATTACCGGGTCATAAAACCCTCTACAAGAATACCAAAAAATACACCTGACCATGGCTTGGCCAGCTAACCTATATACCTCTGTAGAAACGGTAAGGCGTGGAGACATCTATTCAGCTTGGAGATTTGAAGTTAGACTGTCTTGGCCTTATCCTGAATGATACAGGTGCGCTTTCAAATAGGACTCGCGCAAAATGATCTTACCTGTAACGACCGATAAAATGTAAACGCTACAGCTTATTTACGCGATAACAATAAGATAAAGATTTTAGCTAGCTAGATAAAATATTTATTCATAAAAAAGTATATTCATATAATAGTTTGGACAATTTTAAGCCAACTTGCTTTCTCCCACTTTTGCATGTTTTAATCGATTTTCAAAGCACTTTTTCCACTTCGATTGAAGTATCTCCAAAACATGATCACGTAGTTTATTCTTCACAGATGGGAACAAAAAGAAATCATTGGGTGCCAAATCAGGACTGTACGGTGAATGACCCATCAATTCAAGTCTTGATCAATTAAATATTGTATTGTTCGGCGCGATGTGCGAGAGCTCGCATTGTCTTGATGAAGAATAATCCTGTGTCGCTGGTTGTTTTTTCTTATTTCTTCAAAATCTTCTGGCACGCAAATGGTTCTGTAGCATTCAGAATTGACCGCTCTACGATTTCCTAGTGGCACTGTAACCACATTCCCATTTATCCCAAAAAAAAAAACAGGCAACCATTTGCTTCGAAGTGCTTCTAGGGCGAACAAATTTTATTCGGTTTGTCTCATTTTGAAAGACCCATACAGTGGACTGCTGTTTACATTCGAGCTCATATGCATAGATCCAAAATTCGTCGTGTGTGTAGATGTTATACTCGGCTTTTAATGCACCATGATTGTATTTTTTGAGCATTTTTTTGCCCCAATTGACACGAGCCTTTTTGAGAGATAGTGAAATTTTGGAAAGTCCAACGCGCACAAATTTTTCACGGCCAAATGTTCATGTAAAATATTGTATATGCTTGATATACTGATGTCCAGGAATGCCTCAATCTCACGGTACATCACATGACAATCTTGCTTTATCAGTTCGCGCACAGTATTGATTTTTTGTGGCACAACAACCTATTCTGGATGACCTTCTTTAAATTCATCCGTGAGCAGATGATGGTCACGATTGAATTCACTAAACCAGTGGTATACAGTGGTTTTAGATGGTGCTTCATCGCCAAAAGTCGAAGTAAGTTGATCGATGCACTGTTGTTGAGATAATCTAGGTCGAAAGACGTAGTAAATCATCGCACGAAAATTCTCACTCTTTAATCCCATTTTTTGACTGAGATAACATTTTCAAGATACTAAACAACATAAATAGCGTCCGTATGACAAAACGTTCTGAGTACGTACACAGTCAATACATGTCAAACTTTACGATGTATATGTCAGATGGCGCCTAGCAACACCGTTGTTGCCAATTCCGGATACATAAGTAGCAACCCTCGTATCAAATTTATTCTTCCCCAACTTACTTGATTTTTGGAATACCTCAAGCTCCCCAAAGAATAAACTCAATAAACTAAACTATCCGATGGGTATTTCATTAATCATATTAACATCATCAGGAGATTATTTAAACAGGATGATGATTCAAAGGCCTGTGTTATGTACTCATCAGAAACCTGAACATCGACGAAGTATTGTGAGAACCTCTTAGAGTGCTTCGAGAGGAGATTTGAAAAAATTAACAGGTTGAGAGAAAAGGGAGATAGAGCCTACAAAACGTAAATGTTACCAACAATCTGTGGGGTTCTAAGAGAACTAAGCATGAGAAACTGAAAGGAGAAGGCAAAAAACGGAAGCAATGCTGATGATGATTCAAAGAGATGATTTCAAAACTAAATTAATTAAATTAAAAAGAAGTGTTTTGGTGTTTACTGGTAAATAAACACACACGACATCATTTCTGCGATGTTTTGCGTATGCTCAACTCGATGGATATCCGCATTTGTTCGCAGTCGACCAAAGATTTATTAATTACTAATTTAAAGTTTTTTCGTGGTTTTGTAACAGTAGAACGGTACAGTGGGTGATAGTAGAAAAAAATTGCGACTTGCGATTATAGACTACTTAGCAACTGGTCCACACAGACTTGTTTTTTCGTCAACAATTCACGAACAATGACGGCCGGTGAGATGATGCATTATCGTGTAAAAAAAAAGTGTAATGATTAAGAATAATTTTTTGAAAATATATTTTTTCGAAAAAAACGAGCTAACCGAATAAAGCCGATATCGATGTGGGCCTGAACAAGTTGATAGTTTAAATGCAATGTTCCTTCCTCTTCTTATTCTTTGAGTTCTAATGATCTGTTTAATATTTCTAAGCTTGTTAAATTTTAATTGTTTTCCTTAGGCGTAGATACCCAACTATTTTTCCATCTCTTAGGTTTGGTCTTGCCTCAGCTCTGCGTCCTGCTGGTTTCCACCTTTATGCTGATCCATCCTCTCCACATGACCTTGCCAATATCTCCGTCTCTTTCTACCCTATCTCACTGTATCCCCTACTTAGGGTGAGCGACGCACTTTACGACGCTGACCTTTAAATCTGGTGTTCAACCACCTTATCCCGGATATCTCTGAGTAACGAGTGTTGGCATCAGAAACCAATTAAGAACAGCTCGCGCTACACAGGCTTGGACGGTGACCCATCGAACAATGATAAGAAAACTTATCTGACATGGGTACCACGTGAGAGGGGATCTCCACTAGCAAAGCTAGTGCCCCTCCGTTGGGGTAGGCCTCTTGGGGGGAGCGGTTTCATCGCGAACTTGATGTTCAGCCTGAAGCTACAAAGGAAAATGCTGTTTACCTGACTTTCTGTTATTACTTTTAGCGCCTTTCCCGTTATTACTCTAAGAGTGTTTATCTCTACTGTTCGTAGAATGCTTTTGGTTTTGTTTGTGTCGAGTTCGGGCTCGATGCCATAGATTGGTACAAGTCTCACGCAAGTCTTATAGATCCGTATTTTACTTTTAATACGCATGTGTCTATTTCTTCAGATAACATCCCTTAAACAACCTACATTGCCGAGACTTTGTTCTCTTGTACTTATCAGTCGTTTACTGAGTCAATGCTACTTGATGTCAGTTTCTAACAAAAACTAAGTCAGTAACAGAAAACTAAAGTAACTAAGTATCAAAAAATTGTCCAGTTGGTTTGTCATCTACCACCATCTTGCGTCCTATCAATTTATTGGAACATGACGAACTCGTTTTTTTTTTGTTTGATGTTTTAAACCAAAGAGTTAAAATATTAAACTGTGTAAGTAATATTTAGCGTTACTGTACATTTTATACACAGAGTGGAACGTACCTCAGTCATGCGTTTATGAAACTGGTTATCGAGTTTAAATCCATCCCCATTAAAACATCCTTCGTATTCCGTACAGTAGTCATTGATCTCATTCCGTGCCTCTCTCTCCTTAATTATTTCGGACATGGCTTCCTCTTGAAACTTCCTCAAAAGGGCCTCCTTTCTTTTACCTGCAAAATCGAAGTTTCTTAATTATGGGTTCGAATAAAAATTTCTTCTCCTTTTTGCTCCGGGTTTTCTTTGAGATCGATGCAATTAAAAAAAAATAATTAATATTACTAGATGTTAGAGTTAAGATTCGTTGTTTTCCTCTTGAAAAATGCATTTATTTCAGCATAAAATTATGAAATACACTCAGTGTCAAAAAACGCAACACATAAATTTCAAAAAAATGGAAAAAAAATTATAGGAATATATCGAAATTAAACGTCCTACCCTCCCTTTAATTTATTATGGATAATTTAATAACTAGAGTGACTCTATTAGAGTTATAAATATTAATTTGTATCCCAGGCAACCAAAAATACTTTAGTCATATTTCCAACCAAATATTGTTTTTTTAGGAATATGTCATCAACTTTTTTAAATAACCAGCTAACAATAGATAGAATTACTGCGTAATGCTTTAGGATGTTATCTCTTTATTGTTTTAATGTATTTGTTTATATGTAAAATACTGATTTTTAAATTTCGGCAACCAAAAATACAATGTAATAATGCACACTTTTTAATTAATAATAAAATACATTGGATTTTTTGAGAATATTCAAGTAAGCGCATATTTCAAAATAAAATGAATACAATTAAATTTTAATATTCTATTTTGGTATTTATCTATTTGTTTAAATACCAGTTTTAATACTGGTAGAGGGAACATTTTGAATTGACTTTATCAGATTTTAAAAAAAATTCTGAGTAAACATTTACTTTTTTAGACGTCAAAATGTTAGGCACACTTGTTTATATTTAAGATTTCTATAATCCTCTAAATATTTTATCAGTTTAGTTCAAGTATTCATCTGTTTAATCTTGTGAATTTGTTTAGAAAAATTAACATTTGTGTTAATCATGGTTCAACTAGGAGGCCACTTGCTGTGTCAAGAAGAGAAACAAAACGCATTATGCAATTGCAATTGCATCGAAGACTGTAAGACTGCAAGAGCAGTTGCTGAGAAAGTTAAAATGCAAAAAAGAATTAGGAATATCTACAGATTATTAAAAATGTCTAAAAATATTGTTAAAAAAAACAGAAAAGGAAAACAAATACTCGCCACAAAATAATCCGAATGGCTTTCGCTGAAAAGGTCATATCATGGATTGAACAGTGGAAGGAAATAATGTTGATAAATATGATAAAAGGTGATAAATAGCTGTCTTACAACACAAAAACCAAATAAGTTAAACAAAAAAGAATGAGAAAAAATCTTCGACTTACCCATGTTTTTCTTACTCTCTAGTTTATCACAATATATATAGCTCTCCTTCATAGTGGAGCATACACTGGATGGGGGTAGAGTAGCTGATGCGTCTCGTATCAACCATTTTCTACTGGCACCCTTATATTCCTCCACCCAACATTTCTCTTGCAAAAGCTCTTGCTCCTCATCGTGTAACTTTTTCTCAAGATTATTTTCTTGTTCCATACTTTCAAATGCTGTGTGATTTTAAATTCACCTAAAAATATTCTAAAAATTTAAAAGATCATAGTGGAGAAACTAGAGGACTGCAAAGGGAAATGTCACAGATGTTTGAAGCCACGCGTTTCTATGGAAATCAACAGAGTATAGACGGATATTCCTATTGGCCCACTCACCTGAAATATGTATGTAAGAGAATACAACTTATTTTCAAATGCGAAAAATTAAATAAGATTGCGATTCCCTCGATTAAAGCATCAAGCACCATTTCATTCATTAAAGGCGCATGAGAGTTAACTGCTGGTTTAAAGGAGGTCAGAAACGGGTACATTTCTCAAATATGTTATTTTGATAGAATAATTTCCTAACTTTTTTCTTTCGGTTTAACAAACATATTACCATGCAGCCAATAGTTTTAATAGTGTAGAATAAGAGCTGCTGATGTTTAGTTTTAAAATGATTCAAACTTAGGAACGTCTCACTGGTAACTTTGAGAAGCATACATAAGCCTCTTTCAGTGCCCAATATACTCCATATGGAGTTGTAATGTTATAATTACTATTTAAATGAACCAAGATTGTTAATAGAGAAGAAAAGAGAAAACAGGTTATATGTTTGGTGAAATGAGAAACCCAATAAGTATCTGCCAGAACATGATAATAAGTAAGAAATGTTTTAGGGCATCATCTACCGAAAATTGATTTCAAAATTAAAATATTAATCCTAAGTGTAGGCAACCTAAAATACACCCATACAACTAACACTAAATATTGTATTGATTTTTTGGGAATATTCAAATAAAAATGATAAAAATCATAAGAATATATTGAAAAGTTTTCTTTATGTACATTTCCCACCAATCAAAACATTCTAATAACTGCAAACTGAAACTGAGGTTAATAGAAGTAAAAATATTGATTTTTAAGTACAGGTAACCGAAAATACAATACGAATACAACGGAATATATTTTTATTTATTTGTTTTTTTTTTTTTAATCACCGCCTGACAACATATAGGAAATAACTGGATAATACTTTAGAATCATCAATTTAGTTTATTTAAAGTATTTGAATACTGTAATGTACATTTTTTTAAATTACCAATAAAATACTTTTGGTTTTTTTATATTCAAGTAAACATGACTGTAAAAATCATACGAAGATAATATTAAAAGGTGTTTTTAATAAGTTGTTGCCATCTAATAAAACATAGTATTGAGTGCCAAATTTTTGACTTGATTTACATGTTTTATTGGTATACAGGTTGGATTCTAGAACAGGCAATCGATAATACACTGGGAGTATTATTAAACAAAGCCATCAGCAAAACATACAAAGATGTAAATGGAACAATGATAAATATAGAAAAACCAATTGTATTTAGATAGACCTATGATGAAATAAAAATAACAGCCAAAAGGACCGGTCAGGAAATAAGTATAGATAAAACAAAGGTTATGGAAGAAACCAATTCTAGAAAAGAACCACTGAATAATTGGCGATGACAATTGTAGTTGTGAAGGAATTTACGTATCTGGGAAGCAAACATGGTGAAAACATCACAGAATATATCAGAAATCATATTATGACCTCTTCTAAACTTATACAAACCAACACAAAAGTTAGAATTTATAAAACACCCATTCGATTCTGGTCGAAAGAAAACAGAAGCGATGCTTGCAGTATTTGAAAGAAGAGTACTCAGAAAAAGTTTTGGTGCTGAGAATGATAATGGATTTTGCAGGAAAAGGTATAACTTTAAAGTTGTAGACTTTATGGGCTAAATACCGAATATCAAGAAAAATAATGGAAGGGCGAATAGGAGGTAAAAGGAAAAAAGGTAAACAAAAACATGATGGCAGAGCAAGGTAAAATAAGATGCTGAAGGACTGCACATTAAAAACTGTCAGATCTGGTTACAGGGGAAGGTTGGAGGGCAAGGCTCGCTGAGGGGCTATAGCATCACAGAAAGAAGAACTTTAAGTGAAACAAGCTTATTTAATAAAGAAGGACGAAAGAATGTTTAACATTTTGTGAAAGGGGAAACCAAATAGAACTGTAACAAAAATCATAGGAGAGATATCGAACATGTTTCTTAATATATGTTAAAACGTCGTAATTCCTTTCAACTGTGTTGGAGTATCATCTACTTTAACAAATTAAAATATTGATTCTAAGTATAGGCAATTTAAAATACAGTGCAATATAAAAAAAACTCAATAATGAACACTTTTATATTTTTCCCGAATATTCAAATAAACGTGATAAAAATCATAGCAATATATCTAAAAGTTTTCTTTAAATATGCATTTACCATCTGGCAAAACGTAACAACTATGAATTATTCTAATGAGTTTGTTATTAAAATATTAATTTAAATACAGGCAACTAAAAATACAGCCTATTTTTCCTATAATAAAATAATATTTTATTAAACTTAACAAAATTTATAGGCACATATGAAAAGTTTTCTTTCAATAGTCGTCTGAAAATACATAGGCATAACTGCGGTATGCTTGGGATGTCAGCTATTTAGTTTAACTATTAACACAAGTATTAATTTTTGTATATGAGTAGCCAAAAATACAAGACAATGTACCCTTTTGTTTTTTTTTAATATTACCCTAACAAAACATAATAATAACTACATGAAAGAAAGCACTACAACTTTCCTTTATATCACTTTATTTAATATTAGGTATCTCGATGATGTAGTTGTACTACGAAACAGCCGTCACGCCAAATATTAAATAAAGTGATCTAAAACAGTCACAAGATAACACATGAATAAATCAATTATAATAATAACTATCAAAGGTTTTGCGGTTTCTTATTATTTAAGTATAGAACCGAAATACACTTGAATTTTATTTCAAATCTTTAAGGTACATTTTTTAGATTACCTATAAAATACACTTTTTTTGGGAAATATTCAAGTAAACATGACAAATAATAAAAATCATACAAAATATATGAAAGTGCTTTTTTAATGATATTGCTATCTGCTATTGCTATAAAACATAGTAGTAACTGAAAGGCTTAATGGTCTGTTATTTGTTGATTTTTTAAGTTCAGGCAACCAAAAATATACTGGAATTTTCTTTCAAACTTCTACAAAATAAATTTTCTTAGTTTTTGGAATACCCAAGTAATCATATTTTCCGAGGAAGGTATACATTAAGTTGATACTAAAATAAACACAAATGGTTTACTATTTATACCAATTTATTATAACTTAAAAAATATATAATCATTCTAATAAACACCTGAATACACTACCTAAGAAAAAAGGGTCATTTCTCCTCTCTTCTTGATATCACTGTACTTGGCATGAATAAAGTATTCATGGAATTCAGGATCAATAAGGGTGTCTGGTTTAGCCAGTTTGTAGATGGGCTCTCCGTACCATGTGCCTACTTTCCATCCAGGAACGTTCTTCATCAAATCTGCTTCTTCGTCACGATTACGACGAAGCTGTTTTAAATAAGCTCTATCCCTTTCGGCCAAGAGCAAAGGATAGATCGCTAGACTGGCTCCTTTTGATTCTAATTCACGTTGGCTTACAGATTTTACATTAAGAAAGTATAAATAAAGAGACCCCGCAGAGATACCGATGTAGGCACCGAACAGAGCATATCCTGTAAAGCAACAAAACAATTCGTATCATCAGTACTGGCATAACCAAAATAAATCCTTGATTATGTAATTTTAAAAAACCTTCATAAATAGTACTTACCATTGAAATAAGTCCTGGCGGGTACTCTCTTAAAATTAATTGATTTATAGCCTCCTGAAGGAGGCATATCTTGTTTGAATTCGGTCATTTCTGGGTTAAAATTCTAATTCATTAAAAGCTATTACCATTAACCTAAACGTTGGACAAAAGTCAAAGTTGACAGGTGTACTAGTAAAAAAATCAAAATAGTTGTGCCAATGCATAAAATCAGAATGTTTACCTTTATTAACAAAATACAAGAATTCCCCTTTTTTTCTATATTTTAATAATATTTAATGTTACCTTCTAACCTGACACATTCGAACCTATAATAAATATCAATAAAAATTCTACCTGCAGTTGGTAACAAACAAATTAACCATGGTGACATATCAATGACGTACGGTGTTAATTTTTTTTACATGGACGTTGATAAGAATTTGTAATGGTGTCAAAATATATTATTAGCAAAGTTAGATATGGTACAATGAATTTTTTCCTTTTTTCTGATGCTAAAATCAACGAACAAATAAGCAAGTTAAGAAATTCTTGACCGGCGGCTTTAATAACAATGAGTTGAAAATGAAGAAAGTTTATAACCTTAGTGATATTCAACAAAAGGAAGGCCTGGAGCTTTCAAAAAAATTATATCGGTGAGTAGTTAGGTATTGTTACTTTTTCATTGACAGATTCCCTTTTTTTTTTTTATAGAACTATAAGTGAACAAGCAAAACGTCTGGATGATGCCCGAAGTTGTATCCGAACTATATCAGATTTATTCACGCCAACGCTTAAAGCACAGCGTAGGAAATTCTGTGATTACTGCGAAAGATTAATATTTTCCGATCCAGTTCTGTATGGTCGTAAAGGTGAAGAATTATTATGGAGGAAAGGATTTTATGAAATAGTTTCAACAGCAAAGAAAATCAAAAAGAATGAATATTCAGAAGTGGAAATATCACATCTCCAATCCCATATAAATGCTGGCGTGGGATTTTTTCATCATCTCTTATCCAAATTGCAGTGGCAATTTAAAATTAATTTGAAGAATATTGTTGATTGTGATTTAATGTTTGAAGAAACTTGTGATGGATCTGATACAAGTAAGGAAACAATAGAATGGGCTAAACAATCTGTGCATCAATGTCTGATCTATTTGGGAGATTTATGTAGATATAAATTGGAAATTCAACCTGATACAGGCTCAACACTGGCTATTAGATACTACCTACAAGCAATATCTTATAAACCAGCTTATGGAATGCCTCATAATCAAATGGGCACTCTTGCAATGAATCAGAACAACTTCCTGGATGCTACATATCACTATTTGAGGTGTTTAGCCTGTAAACATCCTTTTGAAGGCACCAGTAACAATTTGCAGAACTTATTTGAAAAAAATTCAAAAATGATTGAACAACTACCTTCTGACGATAATGAAAATGCAGATTGTATTATTGAGCCCAGTAAAAGTGAGAATGTAAAAAATTTCATTGCAAGGTAGGTTTCAAACTTTGTATTTTTCAAAAAATATCAAATTGTGTTATTTTAGATTTTTGTTACTTATTGACATCTGGTATTTTAACAAGAAAGTAACCAAAGTCTATAGCCTTTGTCATCAGACGAACAAAAATTTAGAAGAATGTTTGGCATATTCTAAAATGGAGCCCAGTGATTCTGGTGCTTCCCCCATAACAGATGTTGATGAACTTACAGTTATAACCAGTCAAATGTTGTTTAAAATTATCGTTATTTGTTTATTAACAATTTCAAAGCTACAGTCTCATAATTCACCTCAACTATCAACTCTGATCGCGTTTACGTTAAGCATTTACTCACAGATCATTCGGCATATAACCAATCACATTCAAGAGGCTGTCTTGAATTATCCACTTCCTGAAGTTGACCATAAAGGCAGTGGCATTTTACTGGTATGTATTAAATGGAAATTATCTGTTATAATCACTATATCTTCATTTTTTGGGGCCTAGTTGGATAAGAGTAAGTGAGGTTAGGTGCTAAACTTAATTTTTGTGGTTTTTTGCTTAACAAAAGAATTTATTAGAATAGAAAACTTATTAAACATAGCAGATAGCAGACCCATAGGTAATGTCATTTCGTCTCAGATTTAAATTACATTACGTTGCCATCTGTTGATAATAATTTAACTTAATATAACATACCCTATATTCTCAATAAATATATTGACATTTAGTGTGTTTATTGCCGGATTGTATGTTCGACTAAAAAGTGTTTGAATAAGGAATTATTCCAATCATTTGTTTTTTAACTATGTTAATTAGTCGTAATTGTTATTCCAAACCTATTTTTTATGTTTAAAAAGAAAAAAAATCTTACCCTCTTATTTAGATATACATTTGTGTCAATACTACCAAATACTTTACAATATTTTTACATATTTACTTCTTCAAAGGACTTGATGTGTGGCAGTAAAAGATCCAAAACGAAATTAAGAAGAAGAAAAGTGGTAAAAATGGAAAGCGATGAGGATTCAGACTTGAGCGAGAACGAGAGTGAAGTTCATTATAGTAGTTCAGATGACTCGTTTATATCTGACTCTGAAAATGTTCTCTTGGAATCTTCAGACGAAGAAGTGGATGCCGTCAAAGTATTAAAAAACAATCTACTTTATTATTCTTTAATTATAAGTTATTTTCAGGCCTTAAGTGAGTCAATTAGTGAAAAAACTAAAGATCACCAGTTACCAGTCACCAATGGTGCAGACCAATCTGAACAAAATACCCCAGATGCCTTAAAAAACAACGCCTTGATTCTGAAAAAAGTTCAAAAGATGAATGTTAACGACATGTTGGAGATCATCAATGAAGAAGGATCATTGCAGAGTATCAAGGTCATGAATGATTGGTTGAAGTCTGACCAGGACATTATTAAATCTTGTGGAACTAATACACAACCACTCATCAGACAGATTGTTTATTTAATAAATTTGGTTAATCTTAATTTGTCCAATGCCAAGATTGTGACAAAAAACATCAAGGTAACCTGTTCTGTATTCTTTCAAATAATTAATGTTTTTAGAAATTTCTAGATATCTGACGTTATTAGTAAGGAAGCTAAGATCCCACTCTCTGAGGATGTTGTTCTGAAAGGAATAAACATGTTTGAAGCTGCACAAGAAGAATTTGACTGGAATTATTTGTTTAAGAAAGGCGTGGGTGTCAAAGAAGAATCTGTCACAAGGATTATCAAGATACTGGCGTTTGGAAAGATTCTGAGTAAAATTGAAGAGAGTGGCGTTTATTTTGACGAGGAAAAGAACATTTTTGTTTGTACGTGTCGAGAGGGACTGGAAAATGAAGGAGTTTCTGCTGCCGCCATTATGGAAGAATTGGTAAGGTTATAAATAGTTGTCCAATAACAATGTTGAAGTTTTAAAATGAGGTACAGTGATAATTCCGCAATTTTTATTTTATCTTGAGTAACATGTTTTGAAAATAAGGTAGTTGAAATGTCCCCCAGTATCATGTATGTTGAAAATAACTTGTTGAAATCGTCTGTTTTCGATTACTCCCTCATACGTATCGTGTGATATGTTAACAGTAGTGGCCTGAGTGTTTGTTCTAACATAACCACACACCAAAAAAAAAAACTAATAATCTAAAGGCGTGAGGGCGTGTGACTGGTGGCCAGTTGATGTTACCATTTCGCGAAATAACGCGCCCAGGAAACTTTTATTGCAATAAATCGATTGTCTGGCAAGGTGTGTGACAAGAAAACTATATTTATATCCATATTTACCAGTTCAGGCCAAAGAAATTCCATTAGCATTCATCATTAACTGTAACACGATTTGCATCACTCCCTTCAAAAAAACAAGGTCATATATGGCTCCTTCAGCCCAAAAACCACACCAAATAGTGATTTTCTGATGATGAAGAAGTAATCCGCGAATCACTTTAGGATTTTCATCGGTCCAAACCGTGCAGCTATATTTTTTCACAAACCCAGTGAGCCAGAAATAGAATCGCCTTTCAACTTCTTCAACGCAATTTTTACGCGCTATTGAATCGTGTATATTTCTATGGTGAATTAACACTACATACTGAACACAGCAGCCCATGATATCAGAGTGACATTGACAATTTATACAATGTTGTCGCTATTACCTTTCAAAGTTTTAACAGCCTTATCAGAAGGCTGTTGTTTTATTTATTTTATTTAAATTATGGGAAGGTTGTTGAAGAGATTATTCATACACAGTGGTCTAGAAACCACATTTGTTATTACCTTTGGTGCTTTACGTTAGGAACGTCAAGAACTGAACGCAACACCGTCCAAGACCGCCCTGACCAACGGTGAATCCAAACCGGGTTCGGCAAATGGTAATTCTGACCATTTGAACAAAATGAAGCATATGGGACAGCTGTGGTTGGACGCCGAGGTTCGAGCTCTCGAAACCAAAGTGGGAAGTGCCAGGCCTGCCCTTTCGCCTTATCTAGTTCTGGACGCGGACGCTTTGATAAAATATACCCACATGGTGAAGCAGTTGGTCAACTGTAGGAAGTTCATCGTTATCGTCCCTGCATGTGGTAAGGATTTTCCTGAATATCTATGTTTATTTTGCTGTTTTACGTATTTCTGTAGTTGTCTCGGCATTGGACGATCTGAAGAAACAACGAATAGAAGCTCGAGACGCCATACGTTGGTTAGAGTCCCAATTCCATAGAGGCAATCGTTTTTTCCGCTCGCAGAGACCCCACGAACGTACTCCGATCCCTTTCATCAAATACCCCAAACGCAAAGACAAAGAGATGCATCTTTACATTCACATCGTCGAGTGTTGTCACTTTTTCGCCGATCAGCAAAGAGATGCCAGCAACGTGGTCACTTTGCTGATGGGCAACCAGAATATTCTCACCAACGGAGAAAATCGTGACTTCAGTTACGTAGGACTGGCACAGTCGGTCGGCATCGTCATCGAGTCCATAGCCGCATTTTATAGTAAATGGAAAAAAGGAAAAGGAAACAGGTGAAAATATTCCGTTGTGAAAGAAAAGGAGCTCAGATGTGGCGATGATCCACTTGAAGGAAAACCTCGAAGAGGGATTTAACATGTTTTATTATTTTGCTTCTTTAAACTGACTTTGTGCCCTCCAGTTAAAGAAGGACCTGGGTTGAGGTCAGCTTAAGGGCCGTTTAAAAATTTTATTTTAATAACCTAACGTTCTAATATTATTTACGTTATTATGTTGTAATAGTTGTGTTTCTTTTTCTTTGGTCTTATTCAGTAAAGGATTTTGGTTTTAACTGCTTTTTTTATTTAAATATCTAAATAATTACCCAACCTATATCCAAACGCAAGTTTTTTTTCAAGAGTTGGAATATTCTCAGTAAAAAGAACCTAATTTGAGGTCTGCTTAATAAGGGCTGTTAAAATAATATGTTAACCGAACATTCCAATATTATTTACCATATTTTGTTGTAACATATATTTTTTATTTAAAGTTTACCCAAGGTATCCAAACGATTATATTCAAATATCTGAAACTCAGGAGTTTTTGAAAGATGGTATGTATGCTGTTTACACAATAGAAATGTTATTTCTATTTATAACTACTACATTATTTGGAAATTTTTATTCAACATAATTTTCTTCTTTTCCTATGTCTCAACAAATGAACATTAAGCGTCAAGCAGGCCTGGTAAATGATGCGTAAAACTGCGCAAAGTTAGCGACAGGTGTTTTCAAATTATTATGTCGCCCTGTAATCGATATTGTATCTAAAAAGTGGAGCATTACTAATATTTTTAGAGTTAGGCGAATTTTTGTCAACATATTTGGGACTCATTCTTAAGTTTCTATAATTCCCGATCCGAACCCTGACGGAAGTATATATTGAATACCGGAATTACACGTCAGTATATCTGGTTGCCGAATTTAACATAGCCTTTTTTTTCTACTACATTAGCCTTATTTTCTTTGTATTTAATAAGACCTGACAACAATAAAACAAACAATGTCATACCTTTTGGCCCCCTTCTCTTAAATTAAAAATGTAGCACTCACAAGGTGCTTTCTCACTGTTTCTACAGAAATAAAAATTTTGTGAGATTTTTGTAGACACTCGCTAGAGAGCTAGAATAGTTCTTTTGAAGATTTTCTTCTATTACCCTTGAAGTCAGGTAATGTCTATTAGTAGTGCAGACTATACATCCTGAAAACTTTATTTTTCTTGCTGTTGTAGTCAGTGGCATAGACCTTTTCAGGACTAGTTCCGCGCAAGCGCGTCCGCCATGTTTACGAGGCATTAATATGAAAGTTTCAAGCACTTTTTATAAATATGGCTGTATAACAAGGATGATTACCCTTATTATCAGTGTAGTTAAATGAAAAATTAATTGATGGTGCTTTATTAGTACATCCCACAACAGCAGCATATAATTGTATTCGATTACAACGATGGTGAAAATGCGATTGCTGTCCCCAACATGGAAATAAAGCAGAACTGGTTGAACGGTAACGTTGACAATTATATTCATATTAGTTTGATATTTATTATATTTACAACATTATATTTGTTATATTTACATTATATTTATATCATTATATTTATAACTTTATATTTATAATATTACATTTATTTTTATATTAAATTTGGAGCAAATTTTCATTTTCATTTGATACTTTTAAACTCTACCATAGGAGCAATTTTTTAAAATAATTAACTTACGCCATGAGTTTGTTTATATTTGTCAGCCAAACAGGTCCTTGCTACTTTTATCATTTCATCATTTGAGGTTATCCCATGAACTATTCATTAACAATGAAATTGATTAAAATTGCCTTATTACATGATTTTTTTACACAACTGATGGGGTCAGGATGTTCTGTTGTTAGGGCACTTCTCCGTCGAAATGAAGTGTTCAAATATACGTATGTTTGTTAATATGAACTATCAGTTGGAATCGACCATCAACTCGTCCACATTTCTTAACTCACAATTCACATTTAGCATACTTTGGACACATTTGTATATGTTTTTGTTTCGTTGATTTAATAAGTTTTCGACGATATTAAAGACAAGGGTTTGGAAAACTAATAAAGTAATATAAATGCTTCGAAAATGATTTACTACACGTATAGCTCCGACATATCCCATAACTTCGTTTTTTTATCTTTTTTTTACTGATAATATTATATATTTTTATTAAAATGCTTGTATTAATATTTTACTTCAAGTATATAACAATTAAAACTGTACTATTGATAGTGAATTAATAATTAAATATATTTTTTGTTAATTACATTGAAAACATAATATTCACAGCTTATACACTCATAAAGTGCCCGAAAAACATTGCTGAAGTAGGGACATCCGCACAAAAAAAATTCAGCTATGAAAAGGCTTATTATCACTGAATGCAATGGGACGATTTAATCAAGGCTAACTTGCGTCAATTTGTGTTTTACATTCTATATTGTCCCTATCTTGATAGATGTATATGTTGGCTGACAGAATTACTTGTTGGTATATCTGGTTGCCGCAGGTAACATATATTAATGTTTTCAAATATTCAAAAATTTTCATTTACATTAGTCTCATTTTATTGTTATTTTATAGGAAAAAAACAGTCACACTTTTTGGCATAAAAATAATATTTTTTTGACCTTCTTTTGTAAAAATTATACTTGTAGCACTCACAAGACACTTTTTCACTGTTTGCGCAGAAATATAAATTTGTGAGATCTTGTAGAAACTCGCTAGAAATTTCTTTTTTTTTATTACTTTTGAAGTCAGGTAATGTTTAATAGTAGTGCAGACTGGGCATCATGAAAACTGTATTTTTCTTGCTATTGTAGTCAATGACATTTTCCTTGAATGCAATGGGATTATTTAATCAAGGCCAGCTTGCGTCAATTTGCGTTTTACATTCTCCCACACTGAAGTTTTAAACTTATTATTATTATTATTATTCAGTGATACAAGCTTTGGAGAACCCTGGTTTTTAAATATACACCGTTAAACAGTTTATTGAGTTGCCTACATTATTATTTTCTTCGTGTTATTTCGTGAAACACACTTATTTTGTCTTTTTAAGTTCATTTTTCATTCGTAGTGTTTTAGGAGAGCGATAAAAGAAAATGTGATCTTAAATAATGGCTGCTTTTAATTTATCCATCCTCTCTAGATGCCTAGTGATATGCTTTGGGTCAGGTGAATTTTTGTACCATATTCACCAAATATAGCACCGTTTGACTTGCTCTTGTTTCTTCGAATGAAGAAACCACTTCGTGAACGCCGTTTTAGGTCCATAGAAGCAATTTAAGAGAATTCGTTGGGTTCTTTGAAAATACCAGAAGTTGACTATAAAAACTGTTTGAAAGACTGGAAAAAAAATTGGACTAAGAGTATTGTAGTGAGAGGGGATCACTTTCAAGGTGACAAAATAAATGTTGATGAATATATAAATACTTTGTGTTTTATGTAAAGTCACCTTACTTTTTGATCATATTGGTATATTCCTTTTCCAACTACCGCTTCTAAGGCATCTTCTTACTTTGGACGCTTTTGTTACTTGTCTTGTTACTTCTTTTGTACGATTTTGTTCGCTAGTTATCTCTATTCCTAAATAATTACAAGCACCGTACTTAACTATTACTTGAATTTCAAGGTCCATATATTTTAGACCTTAGCAAAGTGTAAGTGTATCCTGAATTGTATAACTTAATAAAAATATATATATCTTGTTTAAATATAACGTTAATATAGCATTAAAGACATCGAAAAATCACCTTTTTTTAAAATAAAGTTATCGACCAGAAAACTGAAAAGCTTTCAACAAACGATTGTATCAACATCACCTTTTGTTTAAGTGTTTAAGCTCCATAAATCATAGAATAACGTGTCGAGGTTCGTAAACCGAGCCTTGCAGTCTAAAGGCGAAAAAAAATGGGGTTAAACACACCGTGTTTACCATATTTCCAGCTGGGGTGCTCGAGTGACTGGTACAGAATAGAAAACCTTTTTTTCCATCGCCCCGCGTCCAACATTGATTTCCGTATTAGGGGGATCTTCTCGCCAATACTTTTGAACGAAATTTTCGATAGAAGTGTCTCAGTATCGATTTTTTTTATATGTCGATACTGCAATTAATATGCTTTAGCACAACTGTAATCGTCATCATGATCAACAACTGGTCATCGATGTTTAGAAAATACACAATGAAATGAAAAAATACAATGTTAATTTAATAAGCACAATCTACTGCGAAGGTTAATCAAAATAATTTTCAATTTAGGCAATTAGGGTTACTTGGACATTCTTGAGACCTTTCGGCGCTACCCATATCTTTTTCATTCTTTGGGTTTGTCGTTGGTCAACCTCTTCTGAGTTCTCACATCTTAACCCAGTTTTAGACTTAACTTCTGGACCGTCTTGTCAGGTTTAGGGAGACTTTTTCTTTTTTTGTCATGCCGTCTTCAAACAAGGGTTGGCGACTGTCATGACTATTTTCACTTTGTTTACAGCTACTCTAAATAACCAGTTCAATGTACAGTTGAACCATTCTCTCAAAATTCCTTGCTATAATAATCTTCGTCTTGCCATACTTCCCCCTCTATTTTCCTTACATAATCACTTTCAACAGTTCGTAACGTTGCCCCCTCATTAGATGAGAGAATATTTCAATTTGCGTGCCTTTATGTTTGTTAGATATCTCTCTTTCGGTAGATATTCTACGTAAGACATCTTCATTTGTGTCTTTCTCAAAAGCTTCGAGTCTATTGATCATGTATTTGTTAAGGGTGAAAGCTTCTATACCTAAAAGAGAATTTAAAGATTTTTAACTCATTTTCTACTTGTCTACAGCACAAGAAATATTTCATCTTGAATGTGTTGCTAACTGTTTCTATCCTTGTTTTTATTTCCTCGGTGTTATCATTCTTTGAATTAAGCCAAGTTCCTAAATACTTGTGTCTATCCCCTCACTCAATATTATTGTTATTTATTCTTAATTGTGAGTCCGATCCTGGTAAATGGGCGAACAGATGACAGTGAAAATACTCCAAAATTAAAATAAGAATAAACAAGGATTTAGTAAAATATAAATTAAAGTGGAGGTGTAGTAGGTTCTAGGAGAGGTAATCAATCTGGATGTACAAAAATTACAGGTAGGATTGGGCAATAAGTGGCATAAATCGATATTTTGCAGTTCTGAATACTGATAAGAGCCCGACCTACGACGGGTTGATCGGGGCCGTCCTCTTTTCGCAAAGATAAGGAAGCAGCTACCGTCCCGAGGTCACGCTCAACAGTGATCAAGAAACAGGCCCGTATTGGAGTTTATTTGTTTATTGAGATTTAAAAATTACGTAGCAAACAGAAAGAATAAGAGTAATATAATAGAATGGGCTGGGAAATTAAAAATATGGAGGAAATAAAAAGAATGTTTAACAGCGGTTGAAGAGAAACTAGATAAAAGTACTGATACAATAAATGAGCTGAAACGAGAAAACCAAAAATTAAAGCAGACAGTTAAAAACCAATAATAGAGATTAGAAAAGGCTAAGAGAGAAATAAGAAGAAATAACATTGTAGTGCAAGGATTGATTGATACAGATAGGGAAGAACAGGGGCAAGTAAAGGAGAAGGTGCAGAATTGCTGAGGGAAATGGGAGTAAAAATTAATCCAGCGGTAGATATAAAGGAAATGACGAAATTGGGAGCCTAGAAACCAAATAAAAAAAGACCAGTTCTTTTAAACCTCTAAACATGGGGAAAATGGAAATATTTGAAAGGACCAAAGAAATGAAAGGAAGATACATCTGGATTAATGATGATTATACAAAAAAGGTTCAAAGGGAAAGGAAACGTTTGATATCACACTTAAAACAGGTAAAACAGCAAGGATACAAGCCTATCATAGATACAATAAGATGATTGTGAGCGGACAAACGTACGGAATAGAAGAGCTCGAAAGTCCAGAAAATATTGAAAAGGAAAATAATAAACGCACAGCTAACGAAAGGTCACCGGAGAGTGAGGCCCTCAATGAACAACCGAGAAAAATCACGAGAACTGAGCGAAAAACCTGTTAAGGGAAGGTGGAGGGACAAACAAAGATGACGATGATGGTTCAATGAAAAGGAAAACGAATAAAATGGCAAATAGGAAGAGGAATATGGAACGTGCGGTAATACGAATAGGAACGTGGAATGTAGAAACATTTTTAGCTATAGGAAGGATGAAGGAGGTCGCCAGAGAAATGCTGGAATATAAAATAGAAGTATTGGCTTTGCAGGAAGTAAGATGAAAAGAAGAAGAAATAATTGACAGGGAGGAATAGACAATGCTGTATAGAGAGGACGATAAGCAGGGGCAGAATGGAACGGGGTTTTTGATAAGCAAAAACTCGAGAAAGGATTTAATGAAATTTAAGAGAATAAATGGGAGAATTTCATACATTAGATTAAAGAATGATATAGCCAACATTACAATTATAAACACCTACGAATCAACAGAGATAGCAAATGAAGAAGACATGAAGGAGACAAGAACAAAACATGACACAATAATTCTTATGGGAGACTTCAGTGCAAAAATGGGAAAGGAAGAATACTGGAGACGAGTGGCTGGAAGAGAATCTTTGCATAACGACACAAACAACAATGGAACGAGACTAGGAAACTTAGCAACAGAAATGGAAATGTACATAGTTAGCACAAAATACCAACACAAAACGCAGGATAAAGTAACATGGCTAATCCCAGGCAGAACAACAGGAAACTGGATAGACCGGTGATCGAATAGACCGGTGACAAGACAAAAAAATGATACAAGATGTAAGATCGTTCCAAAGAGCAGACGTGGGTACAGACCACATTCTAGTGATAGCGAAGCTTAAGTTAAGAATGGTAGGTGGAGTGAGTTTACAAACAAACAGAAGCAGATGGAATTTTGAGATTATAACAGGTAAGGAGTCACTATACGAAGAAGAAGAAGAAGAAGAAGCGGGGGGTCCCACCATATCCCTCTCCACCGCCTGACCCTGAAGGGGGCAGACGGTGCCCCTCTTGGTCTTTATTAAGAAAGGTTTTTTAAACAATTAATTAATTAAAAATAAATAAATCGTGCCAGACTGAAAGAAAGAGAAAACAAGACTTTGAACGAGGTATCGCAAGTATTTGAAACGCTTCTTCTTATTCAATGTGCAAATAATACAAAAAATTCTTTATTAATTTAATACATGATTAAATTTTGCTTAAAAATTTTCTCTCGCTCAACCCTGAAAACCCAAACAACTTGAATTAAAAGGAGGGTGGATCCCACAGAAATGGGCCGCAGCCCGGGAAGTACCTAGAACCTTCCGTTTTGAGCCCCAGAACATGTAACTATTTAATTTTTAAATGTGCTAACCTTGAAGGGGGTGAGCTTTACGCAGAAAGCAACATGAAAATTTTTTAAGCAAATCAGACAAAAAACTTAAAAACTAAAAACGATACATAAAAAATATTAGAAAAGCCTAACCTAAGACCTGAACTACAAAACTTATTGTAAATCAAAACTAAAAACGTCAGTTCTCATAACAGTCAGGCTGTTTCCGGCTCTGCCGCCACGAAGCCCTCCAAAAGAGCAGTCCTCTTCCTTTCCATCAGTGTTCGCAGTATTCTATCCGGTGTTGCTGGCCAGTGCGGACCAAGGACCTCAGCTATGGCGAGTCTCGACACGTCGAAAGCGCTACAATTTAATATTCTATGTATTGGGTCATCTACTGCTCCATTAGCGCATGCTGCGCAGCACGCATCATCAATCCTGTCAATTCTCTTCAAGTGTCCCAGGAACTGACAGTGGCCGGTCAGCACCTGAGTCAGTTTTCTATTGAATCGAAAATGGGCCTCAAGCCAGTCCGACACATTCGGCACAAAGCCAAAAGTCAACCTTCCGGCTTCTTCCTCCTCCCATTCGGCCTGCCATCTAGTAATGGTTCTGTTCCTCAGAGCACCTTTAATTGTTTTCCTGTTGAGCCGAGGCTCACCAGGTATCAAAAGACCATATCTGTCCAGCTGTCTGCCAGACAGATGTGCCCGGAGGTCCAAAGCCTCATAAATAAGCTCCTCGATCGGAGGAATCCCAGCCAAGGTCGAAGCAGCAGCCGTGGAAGTGGAAACGTATGCCCCGATGATAGTTCGGGACACCATCCCCCTCACCGATTGTAGTTTGGCTCGATTTCTGACGTGCAACAACTTATCTACAAAAACGTCGGAACCATATGTCAGGACCGACATAACCGCCCCAAAGAAAATAGTTCGCAGAGAGTCCGCAGGTGTTTCATAAACTCTACTCAAGGATCTCCTCAGCATCTGGAACAGTCTCTTGGCCTTCTCACAGGAATATGTGATGTGAGCTGCAAAAGACAGCTTGTCGTCAACCAAAACACCAAGATATTTAAACTTTAATGACCTTCCAATTTTGTTCGGTCCAATTCTGACAGTAGGGTTTCTTGTCAATTTCCTGCCGAAAACCAGATATGTTGACTTATTGGCGGCTATTTCCAATTTACTCGAGCACGCCCATTCGTGGACCAAATTCAGCGCCTCATTCAATTTAACTTCAAGGGCAGGGCGACTATTGCCCCCCACCACAATTGCCAGGTCGTCTGCATAGGCAATAATCTCAAATTCAGGATGATTGTCAAAGATGTACAACAGTTGATCCACGACCAAGTTCCAGATCATCGGACCCAGCTTAGAGCCCTGCGGTCAGCCTCTCTGCAAAAACTTTATGAGCCGCGTCTGGCCCCAAGTCTAATCTAACGGATCTGTCCGAGAGATACGACGCAACTATACGAAATAACCGGCAGGACGGGTTCTTAAGCTTGAGAGCGTGCACCACAGCAGGCCACCATACGTTGTTAAAAGCCCCTCTGATATCCAGGAAAATGCTTGCGGTGTATCTGTACTGACTGCGCCCAACAGTCTCAACAAGCCTGCTGATCGCTTGTTTAGTGCCTTTTCCTCTAACAAAGCCGTACTGACTTCAGTGATGGAACTCCTCCTCGCCGGTCGTCACGAGAAGCCGCAGTCTCAAAAAATGTTCCAATGCTTTACCCAGAATAGGTAGAAGCGTAATCGGTCTTATTGCTCCCAGGCTGTCCGGACTCTTTCCTTGTTTGGGGATGGTGATGAGAAGCCCCTCCTTCCATCTTCTCGGGAAGTACGCAAGCAGCAAGCAGTCGCTAAAAATCCGAAATAGCAACCGCCACCGTCCGCAGCACAATGCCCGGAATGCCATCCGGACCCGGAGCTTTTCTGATGTTCAATCCGAGCAAGTATTCTTCGATCTCCTCTCGGTACACCGAGGGGGCCTCAGTTCCAGGACGCTCATAATCAAGAGCGGTCATTCTGATTAATACCAACTCGGGTGTATCCTCCGCTAAGCTATCATTAATGATGAATTCGTTTACTATGGCCTCCGCTGTCTGGTCAAAGTCGAAAGTGCCATCATTATCAGGATCTGCTCTAATATTGTTGATGATGTTCCTGGTACCCTTAAATTTTCCAGATGCTATCTTATATGGGATGCTCCACGGGTCCTCCCTTAGTTGATCGTTAACAAATGTGCTCCAAGAGTCCGACTTGGCCCTGGCCATTTCCTTTCTGAGCTTAGAAGCCGTATTCATATAAATATCTTTAAGTCTAGTTCTTTCAATCATATCAACTGAGTTTTGGTACGCTCTTCTCTGTCTAAGCCCGGCACGCCTCAGTTCGTCAAGACGTTCTGTCCACCATATCGGCTTGGTAGGAAAAATCTTCCTTTTTGGCACAGTCTCCTCCGTGACATTCCTCAACAAACGCTCCAGCCCTGAAACTCTTCTGTCAATATGAGCAACTGTAGGCTCCCATAGTAACCTTTCCAAGTCCGCCAGGCCCACAATAACCATGTCCAATGCCCTCTCCACATTGATCTTGCAAAGGGAACTTCTAAGAATCGTACGGGAAATGTCGTAGTTGAGTTTCCACTGAAACACTATCAAACGATGATCGCTCAGGGAATCTTCCAACACATTCCAATCGCATATCTTGTTGTTCGTATTAAGATTACCTAAAGTAACGTCAATGTTGCTGTTCCCAAGTGGGCTGCTAAAGGTGGTAAGAGCTCCGGCAATGTTGTGAACCTGCAGATCTTCCAAGGAGAAAAACTCGGCCAATGCATCGCCTCGATCATTGGCCACATCAGAATGCCACATCGGATGGTGCGCGTTAGTATCAATGGCCCAAATAATTGGACCATTCCTGAATTTATAATTGACGTCCGTCAACAAGTCGAGCTGCTCTTGCAGACGAAAATCCCTAGCCGGTGACCAGTAAGCGCTACACAAAACTATCTTACTACTGCAGAGCGAAACCCTTGCAATCACTTCATTGGTGAATTGGGATATTTTCAAGCCAGAAAAAGTTGGATTAATGATGACTATACAAGCCTTAAACTTAACAGCCTGATCAGCTACAAGACCAAAATTCCCCAAACCGGGGAGACTGCAGACTCCATCTCTCATGAAAGTGTAGGGCTCCTGAATAAGAAGAATGTCATTCTTTCTCTCCACAGCATTTCTTAAACAGTCAAGCGTTGCCGCCTGACTGTGATGCAAGTTTTGCTGCCCAATGAAGACGCGATCTTTACGCATCATCACCAAAGTCAATACGTGCAACAAAGGCCTCCATCCTTCTTTTGAAGACCATACATTTAGCATCTCTGGGCCTGTGTTTAAAATCGGTTAATTTAGCCTGCAAACATAAAACGCACTTGTGTTCTTCAATCTTGCTAGCACTGGGACAGCTCCTAGAGTCGTGCCTACCAGCACAGAAACCGCACGCCAACTCAGCCGTACACTTCGTCGATGTATGCCCGAACCCCTGGCATTTAAAACACTTGGTAATCTGGACCCTGTCCTCAATTCTGCAGGAGTGCCAGCCAAGATACAACATGCTCTTTTCTAGTAACTTTTTCCTGGTCAGACCATCAACTTCCACAACCCAATGGACATAGTGCCTGTCTCTCGGGCCAAACTTATACACCGGGTTAATACAAGGTTCTGCCTCATCCCACGTCTCCAGAAGATTCTGCTCTACAATCTCCTGCTTAAGTTCTTCCTTCCTAATGCTGGACGGAACGTTAAAAATTGTCAGCCTGGGTTTAAGTTTATCAACAGAAGATACGTTCAAATCAAGTTTCTTGATGTCTTCCGAACGAGATAGCTTCTCGATGTCGTTTGATGCTGATTCGATGACCATTTTGTTGTTACGTGTGGAATAAATTCTGGTTGGTTTGATACCGAGCTTGCTGGGATTTAACTTCTGCATTAATAGCTTCTTAAGCTCCTCTCCCTGCATTTCTTTCCCATCTGAAGACTTAAAAATCTGAATCTTAAAATTTTTGGCGACAGGAACTAACTTCTTGATGCCACTCACCCTAACTGCGCTGGTCGAGGCCACACTGGCATAAGTGTGCTCCTTTTTGCGGCTAAGATTATCTTCCAATAGCCTGCTCTGCTCTTTCGCCCTCTCATTCTGGTCGGATAGCAGTTCTTTAATTACCTGTAATTCCTCTCTTATATCGCCATCTTGTCTGTTGTCGATAATGCCAGTCACCTGGTGACTCATCTCATCTAGTTTGCTGATCATGAGCCTAGTGATTTTATTAAGCTTCTTCTTTTTATTCTTATCCTCCGACGAGTCAAAGCTTAATTCTAACTTTCTAATGCAGTCCACTACAATCTCCATTCTCTCCAAGAATGTTGCCTTCTCTTCCTTGGAATTTCTTGGCAGAATTTTCTTTGACTCTTTTCCCAGTGGGAAAGTCAGATTCTTCCTCAGACCCCGGACCAGGAGTCGGGTCTCTCATCCTCTTCTGTTTGGAATTTTCAGCTTCCATTCTGCTCATATTTTTCAAGCTTCGCGACGCCAGACCGGCCTGACCGGAACTTTGGCAGAGCCCACCGGCCCGCCCTTGTGAAAGGGGTTCCCCAACCCCTTCCTATACACCTCTTAGCCGTAGGCCGGAGCTTATGGCGTGTTACAGGTCTAATAACACGACTAATTGCCGGCCAGTCGTTTCCACCAGGAGCCCACGAGGAGGGGGTGTCGTCTTTAACCAATAGTAATTTATAGAGAAAATCACTATAACGTCTCCTAGCAATAATCGCACGTCGGATAAACCTCATCGGTTACGATAATGCCACTGCGCAAAGCTATACGAAGAAGAAGTCAGAAAACAACTAGCAGACAGCCCAGAACACGAAAACATAGAAGTAGAATGGATTAATATAAAAAGATGTATTGAGTACGCCGCAGATAAGATATTGGGAAAAAAACCATAGAAGGAAGGAAGGAACGGTTTGACGAAGAATGCAGAGGAAAAGGGCTGCTAGATTGAAGTGGTTAATAACAGGGAGTGATGTAGACTACAAGGCATATCAAGAAATCAGAAAAGACAGTACAAAACTAGTAAAAACTAAGACAACTAGATGGATAGAGAAAATGATAGAGATGATAGAAATATATAATAAGAATAACATAAAATTATACAGATATATCAAAAGACAAAATGCGAAAAGAAACACAACAAACATGTGTGGCACCGAATGGGCGAATCATTTTAAAAAAATATTAACAGAACGGTGACAGAAAGGGGAAAGGGTGGAAACCTGGAAGGCAATATGGAAGAAGAAAAACTGAATATACCCACAGAAGAAAAATTTTATGACGTAATAACTCAACTTAAATTAAATAGAGCAGGTGGATTAGATAACATAGTCAATGAGATGATAAGATACTGATATACTGATAATCCATATCTGGAAGAAAGAAAAAAATGAGCGGAAAAAAGGGATAGTAATGCCAATTTATAAGAAGGGAGATCCAAAAGACTCTGCAAATTACAGGGGAATTACCTTACTTAGTGTTGTATATAAGATACTGACTATGATAACAAATAACAGATTAATGATGTATACAGAAGAAAAAATTGGAGACTGTCAATATGGCTTTAGGAGAGGCAGATCTACCATAGACACGGTACATATACTATAGCAAATAATCGAAAAATCTCGGGAATATGGAATGGAATTACAAATTGTGTATATCGATTTCAAACAAGCTTTCAATAGTCTGAAATGAGGACAAGTAATAAACGCTATGACGGACATGGAAATACCGGGTAAGCTAATACGACTAATAGAACTGACAATGAAAAATTTACAGGCAATAGTTAGAACAGCAGAAGGAGAAACAGTGGATTTTGAGATTAATTTAGAAGTGATACAAGGATATGGGCTATCAACAACATTGTTTATATTAACACTGGATGCAGTAATCAAAGGGTGTAATTTCACGGGATCAATCATCAATAAAGCAAAACAAACAGTTGCATACGCAGACGATCTTACTGTGTTTACTAGAGGCAGAATAAGCCTGGAAGAAGCAATCCAAAAAATTGGATAAGAAGCAAAGAAAAGCGGCCTCACAATAAATCAAGAAAAAAAACAAATATATGGAAATAAGGAAAGAAAATAGAAGAAATAACATAACAAAAACATAAGTATAAATACAAAAATGAAGGAATATAAAGCAGCTATTAGATCGGTGGGGACCTATGGTGCGGAGGATAATGAATTTAACAAGCTTGAAAGAAGTTGCAGAAGATGCAGAAGTTGCAGAAGATGAATGCAGAAGGTCAATGAATTTTGAAATATAAACCATTTTGAAAGGAGAAGATATAGTGAAGACCATAAAAGTGCAAAGACTCCGCTGGTTTGGCTATATAAGAAGAATGGAAGACAATAAAGAAGTAAAGAAAATTACAATGTGGAGACCAGATAATAACAGAAGAAGAGGGAGATCGAAAACTAGGTGGGAGGATCAGGTTCGGGAAGACATAAGGAAATTAGAACTACAAGCATTTTGGGAAAAGATACAGGATCGAGATACGCGGAAGAAAATTACGGAAGAAACAAGGACAAACAATAGGATAGAATAAGTCAAGAATAGAGGAACGTGGACTAACTCACCACAAGAAATGAGTTTCTAGAGCTCAACAGAATTAAACGGCTACAATTCATAACAGAATGTAGAGCCGTGTATACGGCTATATACATATAATAAAGTTTTTTGACTTCTTTGGACTGCGCTTTGGAAGGCGCAAGAAAAGCGTTGGGACAGACATCCACAAGTTGATAACTGAGTGACACATTGGGCTAATCGGTTAGATTTACTTTCAAATTTTACTACACTGTCTTTTAGCTTTCGATTGATGAGAAATCCAATTCCCCCACATCGTCCATTCTCTGTACCTTGAGTACCGGTCTAGTAGAGTACTTGACCGATTGGTTCTAGTTTGATTAACTCTTTGTGTTTCACAGAGCCTAATATCCCAATGTATGTTGTTAAGTTCCTCTGCCTTGGGGCAGGTCTTCCCCTTGGCGTAGGTAGTTGTTCCTTGGCTTCCAGGGAATAAGGGCCGTGTTTGAAGCTGTACTGTCATGTTGAATGCATGGACCGTAATCTACCACTCTGGTCCAATGTCGGTTGGCAGTGGCAAGTTGGACTCTTCAGTCGAAGCGGACAACACTTGAAAATGCCTAATGATATTTTGGCGAAACGTCGTGACTCCGGGAGTCCGGGAGTACATCCGATCGTTTGTGTCTGAGACTGAAAAGACTGTCAGTCTTCAGACAAGCATTGAGAATGCCAAGTGTGACCTTGGCGAAACGTCTGCACGTTCCCAACAAACGGGACACAGACGATCGGATGTACTCCCGGACTAATAGTCTAGCGTATTCTTCCATATCCACGATATTTCCACACACCCTGTATATTATATATCTATATCTATCTATCTATATATATATATATATATATATATATATATATATATATATATATATATATATATATATATATATATATATATATATATATATATATATATAATATATATATATATATACTCTGAAGATGGTTTTTTCGCAATATTTTCGAAACCGTTTATGCTAAAGTCGTAAAATTCGGTATACTTTAATAAGTTGGAGTGAAAACACGTTTTTTGTGTTTGTAATTGAATATTTTAGTCAGAGGCGTCACATAGGGACGTCTCCTTGGTAAATGCTGCCATAACTTTTTTGTTTGTAAAGTTTTTTAATTTTTTAAATCAAATTATTGAATAGGTATAGACAAATATTTTTAGGTAAAAAAGGTCCTCTTATTTGATTTTGTTAGGATAGTCCGTTTTCCAGAAAACTGACTTTTTCTAAATCGATGCACGATTACATGGATATCGAAATGCATCTTAATAATCAAGTAGGCACCCTTGTACGAAAATATTTATTTCGTAACCAACGATAACAAGACTAATTACTATTAAGGATTTAGCACTTATTCACAACAGATGTTGAAACTAACCTCCATTCATCTCAATAAACTCTTTAATTCTTTTTTTCATAGAAGATTTTACCCTGCCGAAAATACCAGAAATACACGTGGCTGCAATTCCTTTACAGTGCCAATTGGGAGGGCATAGACTTCAAGTATCTCCGCAGAACGTAATCGAGAGGACTTAAATTTGGGAAAGTTGTGGCCAATGCACTGGTCCACTACGTCCTATCCATCGTCCTTGATATAACCGATCTAAATGCGCTCTTACATCTACAGAGAAATGATCGTGCTTAAAAAACATGTCATATCTGAACTGATATGGTACATCTTCTATTAGGTCCAGCAAATGAAATGTTTTCCAAGAAGTTCAAATACTGTTGTCCAAACTGTTGGGAAGCACAAACGGTCCAATCAAACAATTCCCTAGTATCCCTGCCCAGATATTGAGAGAAAATTTGTCCTGATGCCACGATTCGCAAAATGCATGTGGATTTTCTTCCGCCCACACATGAGTATTGTGAGAATTAAAAATTCCATTGCGTGTAAACATAGCTTCGTCTGCAAAGAGAATGTTCTGTACAATATTTTCAGTTAAACGCAATTGCTACCTTAACTATTGGCGAAACTGGATTCTTTGTGGCAGGTCATCAGCCTTTAAGGCTTGAATTATCTGCAAATGATATAGATAGTGCGCTTGCTCTCTAACAATTTTTCACATGGTAATTTTAGGAATGCCTTCTTGAACAGCAATTCGTCTGACACTTATTTTTGCGTTTTCTGCTACAATTTTGAAAATTCGTTCTTTATTTTCTGCAGTTCTGGTGCTCCAGCTTTTTCCACCGTCATGTTTGGAAATCATGAAAGATCCCTTTTCACATAACCTTCTATGCAGGTTTGTAAATGTTTTAGTACCAGGAAATACTCTTCCGGAAAAGCCCCTGGATACAATCTTCTAACTTCACACGCGCTCCCATTCGCCTTCCCGTACATAAAATACATATTCGCCATTTCTTCGAAGGAATAATGCGCCATTTTGTAGTTAAATTAAAAATATAGACATTATTGCGTAAATGGTCCAGTTTTACGAAACGTCAAAGACAAATATTAACAGTGACAGCCGTTTACTTAATTATTAAGATTCATTCATTAAAACGGTCTTTCCTAACGAGATGAAATAAGAGGACCTTTTTTTTACGACGACGATTCATACGGTGAAAACAAATAAGCAGGGATTTTTTTACATTACAAAATAAAATCCATTATTTTTTTTAATAAGTCTAATTAATTTATTAATTATTATAGCTTATAATAATTAGTTTCTATAACATGTATAGAGAAGTGGTAACAAAATGTTTGATAAATCGTTTGATATATATATATATATATATATATATATATATATATATATATATATATATATATATATATATATATATATATGTATCATCATCAGCCCGTGTCGTCGATTCACTGCAGGATGAAGGCCTCCTAGGCATGCTTCCAACTGGGCTTTCCTCTGCTACTCGGGTCCCGTATACTTAACGATGTCATCAGTCCATCGTGCTTTCGGTCTTCTTCGTGGACGTTTGCGATCAAGCGGTATCCACTCCAGGGTTGCCCCATCGCCGCGCTATATGGCCTCCCTATCTTCATTTCAATTGTTTTCCTCTTTTAATGACGTCACACACTTTCGTTTGTTCCGTAATCCATCGCAGGGTTTTCTGTCTCATCTAGTAATGCCAAGGATACATATTTCCGTTCCTCTCTGTGCTACCTGAAATATATGATTTGATTGCGATGTGAGTGTCCAGGTTTCACTTTCATTTGTCATAACGGGTCGGATGCACTGATCGAAGACTTTTTTTTTCAGGCAAAGTGGCAGTCTGCTCTTAAACACTATGTTGAGAATGCCAAATGCCTGCCAGCCACAGTTAACACGCCGTTCCACCTCCCGAGCGGTATTCCCCTCCATTGAAATCCTTTGACCAAGATATATAAAGTGGTCCACAATTTCCAAATCCCTTCTTAAAACTGAAATTATTCTGCCCTCAGCGAATTTATTGAACATAACCTGAATCTTTTTTAGATTTATTTTTAAGCCAAATGGTTCGCAAGCCCTTTTCTGCTCCTCTGGATCTTGTGAAAGGAGAACTATATCATCAGCAAATCTAAGATGGTTTAAGTTTGCACCATTGATCCTTACATCATCCTGTTCCCGATCCAGTTTACTTCTTCAAGGCAAGCCGAAAAAAGAATAGGCGATATTGCGTCACCCTGCCGTACACCTCGTTTAGCATTAATTCCCACTTCAAGATCATCAAGGTGAATTGTCGCTGTAGCTCCATCATATATCGATCCTAATAGGTCTGTATATGCTTTACCTACCCTCTGGCTAAGCAGTGCATCCATTATGGCATGCCTTGAGATGGAGTCAAATGCTTTTTCGTAGTTGATTAAAGTCAAGTACAGTGGTATGGTGTATTCGTTGTGCCTTTTTATGACCTGCTGTACAACCTGGATGTGATCCATTGTACTGAATCCACTTCTGAATCCTGCTTTTTCTCTTGGTTGTGCGTCATTCAGTTTTCTTAATATTGTTTTAGATATTATCTTACTGAAAATTTTGTACATTACTGATAGGAGGGTTATTGGACGATAGTTCCTTAAATCTGCCTGTGCTCCTTTTTTATGTAAAATGATCACTTCTGCATTTTTTTATAAGTCAGGTACTTTTTGTCCTTTGAGTTATTTTGAGTATAAATTTGCCTGTGTATTATGTAACGTCCGACCACCAGCTTTTAGCATTTCGACAGTTACACTGTCCTTTCCTGGAGTCTTGCCGTTTTTCATCGATTCTATAGCATTTGTTACTTCCTTCACTAGGATATCTTGCATTTGTTCTTCTGGGGGTATTGTTGTCGTTGATTGGTTCTGATCTTCATATAAATTGAGGAATTTTATGATGATGTGGCCCAGCTTTTATACAAAGCGAAATATAGATACAAAATCGTGATGGGGAATTTTAATGCCAGAATTGGAACAACAAGAACTGGTGAAAATACAACTGGCCCATATAGAACTGGTGAGTGAGGCAATAGAGGTGACAGATTGGTTGATTTTGCTTAAGGATAAGAACTTTATATTATGAATTCGTTCTAATATCAGCAATCAGAAAATGGACGTGGAAAAGTCCATCTGGACTCACAAGTGATATTGATTACATCGTTACCAACGATAAAACAATATTTTGCAATTGTACTGTCCTTGTGTGCTTCAAAAAGCTGCTTCAATAAGAAGAATGTCTCAAACAGACAAAAATATCCAGTGAGACCATTGATTTAATGAAGAAACGACGGACAATGAGAAATACAGGGAGTCGTTTTGGCAAGGTCAAAGGCCAAAGAGAGGACACGGCATTGATTCAACATGCAGCTAGTGCAAAAAACTCGGGAAGAAATTAAAGGAATTAATAAGGCAAATATAAGCTGAGAAAGAAAAAAACGCAAATTTATGCATTAATGTGTGAGAATGGCGCAGTGTGCAGGGCGCGTACGGAAATGTTGGAGGTTGTCAGAAAATTGTAACTTAATTTCCACATTAAATCACTAAATTTGTAGTTTTAATTTGCTCTTACTATATACGCTTTCCTCTTGACATGGCACCCACATTATATATATATATATATATATATATATATATATATATATATATATATATATATATATATATATATATATATATCGAGGCTTAAAGGAATACACTAAAATTAGTGTTTACAATGCCATCATAATTCGCACTCTTCTGTATAGAGCTGAATCCTGGGTCGGAAGGGAATATAACAACTTTAGAAATTTCATCACAACTGCCTTCAGAAATCTTGAGAATAAAATGGGAAAACAATCAGACCAATGTGGACGTACTTGAAAGAGCCAACATTTTGAGCATAGAATCCCAGGTCATAAAAACTCAGCTGACATGGTTAGATTATTGCCAAATGATACAGAACACTAGGATGCCGAAGCAGATCCTCTGGTCAATTAAAGAACAAGGAATGAAAGCTGAGAGATATAGAAAGAAGATACAAATACGTCATTAAATCGTTTCTAAAGAAAACTATGTCAAGCGTGTTTGAATAGGAAAGGAGGTCAAACGACAGACCTAAATGGCGTAATTAGATATACAGAGTTGTGCAGCTCCATGAGGAAATTAATCACCAATAAACCGCAGTCAAAGAGCAAGCGCGAAAAGCCAAACAGGCTGGACCGCATGTACCAGTTCTGTATCCTTCTGAATTTAAATGCCTGGTAAGCTGGGTTATTTGAGTCATTATAAAACCCATCATTCTTCATTCATTATAAAACCCATGATTCACCATCATGGGTTTATAAAACCCATCGTTCAGAAACTTTTCATTTGATCTAATCTCCATAAAGTTTTGCTTGTTTATTTCTTTTCCATCCTATATGTATCGTGAGTTTTACTAATAACTCCCTCCTTTGGCCAGGTGTATTAATAAATCCAGATCGATATCGATTATGTCTACACATTCCTAACAATCGCGTGCTTAAAAACTGTCGTGCTGCAGTCGATAATGTTATTCTAGAAAGAAAAAAAGTATATTTACAGGGGCCGAACCGTGCCCTGGATGATCATTATTTTCTACATGTTAAACGAATTAGTTTTGTACATTTTTTTTCGCCCGTTCATAACCGAGATACATAAAGAGAAAAGTATCCGGATCACGAGAACTCCGACGTTCAAGGTAACGATTTTATTTGGGATTTTTTTCTTGTGTTTTCTTTTGATCCTTCGTCGGAAATGGAACGGCCTATTTGCTTTTTTGCGTGTGCCGTAAATATTTGGGTTACATTTTTATCATGATGAATTTATCGCGGAAAAGTTGTTTGATTACTGAATATATTTTTCGACCTTAACGAATATTGCTGGTTTTGCATTATTTTTATATTTCCAATAGTTTTGTTTATTTAATGTACTTTATTGTAGTGTAATTTATGTCACTGTATGTTCAGAATGACGATATTTTTACAAAGGCCATTTTTTAGTGTTGGTATAAATTCATGGAATAAAACCAAGGTATTTCTTTTCGTTCGTTATTACCTCAAGAAAAACCAATTTATTTGACGAAAAAGATTTGTATATTACACAAAAATTGATGTTACACAAAATTTCATATTAAAATAATTAAAATAGATTAAATTGTTCTTCGTCATTATGTCAAGAAAACTGTAAAATTGTAACGTATATTTTAATATACAATCAAGGTAGACCATATATTAATGCCATTATATAAGAGTATTGTTACTTCTTCATAAAATGTAGTATATAGAGAAAATACACTTTACAGTTTAATAAGAATTAAAATATCCTTCACCATTATATCAAGAAAAATAACATCAATTCACTATTCTTAATATTAATATCTATCTCACTATACCTATCTCACACAAAAAACTATCTCACGATCAAGGTAACCGGTTGAAAATTCTCTCTATCAGTCCTCAACCATTTGTATTCCAAACATTAATATATAGACAATAATAATTCGTTTAATTTATAATACATTAAATATGCCTTCGTGATTTTGTCAAGAAAAAGTTAATCCAAGTAGTATCAACTATTTTTATAAAAAAGTTGACATTTAAACAATAAAAACACCTAATATAACAAATTATTAAATATCTTTTGCTATTATTTCACGAAAAAAATAATTCACCGTACGATCAACCATTTTTATATAAAAATTGGATATTTAAACAATAGAAAAAACCTAATTTAATAATTGTTAATGCGTCCTTCCTCGTTGCGTCAAGAAAAAATTAAAACCTCTTATCATAAATTATTTTTATAATTTTAAAGTTGATATATAAACAATAAAATCACCTAATTTATTATATATTTATATTTCATTTGCCGTTGTGCCAAGAAAAATATTATATTACCAAAACATCAAGATAGATTATTGAAAAAATTGACATTCTTACATAAAAGTTCTCTCACAACCATTTTATACAAGAAAGGTGATAGATACTATAGATAATAAAAAAGTATTGGATTAAAATAACTTATAGATAGACTATTGTTCTAAAGATAAATATTGTTTAAAAATAATAATTTTCATTATGTGCCTTACATATTCTTTTTCTTTTTTCTTCTATGGCATGTGCTCCGATGGAGTTATTTTAACATTTATTTTATTTTAGGTTCAAATAATGTAAGACTGGTCAAATTTTATGTTTATTTTCGACGTTAGTGTTGATATACAATATATGTTAGTGTTAATATAATTATTTTTATTATAAATGACCGAAAACCCAAGATAAAAAGAATTAAACAGTCAGAAATACACATATAATAATAAAGTACACCTAATTTAAATTATATTTACAGATAGACTATTTCATAATTGTTCCATCCCCATCATTAAATCATTTAATTTTTTCACAATGGCGAAGGAAACTTAAATGTACTTTAAATTAGTTTTTTTTAATTCTACATATAGCATCTTCTTTGTAAAAAAATGGTTGATGAATGGTTGTTGTGTAACAATACTAACGAATTTATTCAAGAACATTTCATCTCTAACTCTTTCCAATCATTATTTCCACCTTAGAGTAAATGACACTTTTTCCAACGCCTTTCCCCTATCAAATCATGCCCTTCAGGGTTAGGTGCTGAGTACTAGACTCTTTAATGTAGTTATTGATTCTATTTTCGATTACTTTGATCCCTGGTTCTCTATCAGCTTATTTCCGTAAGATATTTTGATTTATTGCACAATATCTTCTCCTATAGTGAAAGGATTGATTCTTTCTCTTATTTCCCCTCTACTGTCCCTCATGGTTCCTTTCTGCCCTTATATTTGACTCGCCCCTCCTTTCATCTGCTTTCACTAAAACCGGCTACTTTTTTCCGGTAGCTATTTTAGTTTAGTGAGTGAGAATATCCTGATGATGCTAGCATAAATAAGGGAATCGTTCAAACAACTTTTTTGGTATTTTGTTTAATATTGCCTCCAGTTTGAAGCAAAGGTTTCAACGTAAACATTTATGTTTAGTTATGTCTAATTCTTTTTGACAAAATGGCGAAGGTTATCTTAGTTTTTGTATATTTTGTAATTTTCTGGTTCATAAAAGGTACAATTTGTAGATAAAAATGTTTAGTCTATTATTTTCAGTATTTCTAAATATACATGTAATATACTGGATGTTTGAAATTACCTCGCCGAATGAGGGAAATAAATTTCGTAAATTTATTTACGAAATTAATTTAAATTTTCAAAATAATGAAACAAATGAGGAGGATTTTGAGGATAACTAAATGATGTGTGTTCCACGATGAATGTGGAACTTTTTCTGCGCTACAGTCGCCGAACTATTGTTTTTGCAATTACATTATTAATCAGAGAAACGATCGTGTTCCAATCCCATCGAGAAATGGGAAGTCAAACTCCCAAAAAAATGGGAGAAGTTTCAGGTTACCTCAGTAATGGTCAAAACCAAAACCTATCGTCCTCCAAGACATGCCATTAATAAAGAACAATATCTAAACTTCATGAATAGTCAAGGACACAGATTCATCATTGGAGGCGACTTCAATGCAAACCATACTCATTGGGGATCTAGGCTTACAATAACCATAGGCCAAATATTGAAGAAATCAATGAGTGAATTAAAGTGCGACTCACATTTAACTAGCAAACCAACATATTGGCCCGCAGATAAAAATAAAATTCCAGACTTGATAGACTTCTTAGACTTGAACTCAGATTTAACTCACCCTTAGCGATACCATAATCCAAAAACAAAGTGCTCCTAGATTAACAAACAGGAAAATAGACTCAAAAATCTTCAGACAGAAAATTCTATAGACCTACCAGTTTCAAAATTCCTGATGCTGCAAAACACATTCCTGTACTGCAAAACGCAGTATCAGGAATGTAGACGGTAGGTAGCTAAAAAGCACCTTCCAACCAAACCCAGGAAAACACTTACCATACTGGGAAACTTCTCCTCAACAAGAAATAAACATCAAAGCAACCTCTCCAAAGGAAATAGCAAATGAAATAAAAACAAACATTGCGCCAAAGAGAGCTTCTGGCTTTGATTTAATCGCTGGAGAAGTACTGAAAAAACTTCCAAAGAAAGTCATAATAAAACTTACACACCTCTTTAGTACCTCATTCATATTAAGGTATGTTCTTGGGGTGTGGAAAGTGGCAGAAGTCATTATGATCCCTAAACCAAGAAAACCTCCTCACGAAGTGTCATCATATAGGCCAATCTCTCTACTGCCTATGTTCTCAAAATTATTTGAAAATATATTCTTGAAAAGGCTAACACCCTTTATTGAAGAAAGGCACCTAATACTAAATCATCAGTTTGGTTTTGGAGTAAGCCATTCAACCATAGATCAGGTACACAGAATAACTAATGTAATTGAAAAAGCGCTAGAAAACAAACAAGTCTGCTCAGCGATCTTCCTTGATGTTGCTCATGCTTTTGACAAAGTATGCTATAATGGGCTCATATATAAGCGAAAAGAAAGCGAAGGAGCATTTGAGCCCATTATAGCTTCTTTCACAAAAATATTCTGAATTAAATATTCAAAAAGAAAAGAGGAGAACTCGATATGAGATCCAAGAAAATGTATTGGCTACTTGGTAGACACTCCAATCTATCTACCTGTAAGAAAATACTATTGTATAAACAAATCCTCAAACCGGTGTGGACCTATGGCATACAGCTCTGGGGCTGTGCCACCAAGAGTAATATTCTAATCGTCCAGAGATTCCAGAACAAAGTATTGAGGAACATTGTCAATGCGCTATTGTACATCAGAAATAATGATCTCCATTAAGACTTTCAGATGGACACTGTTGACCAGACTGTTAACAAATTCGCATAGAGTCAAGAACAACAGCTCCATCAACACATGAACGTTGATGCAATCCAGCTCCTCGACAATACCAATCTAACCAAAAGACTCAAGAGATTGGAGCTTTTCGAGTTAGCTAAGTGATTGTGCTAGTGCAAAGCAGAGCATAGTACAGTTGTGCGTTACATTAGTTATTAGACTATAAGGTATTCTAGTGAGTAAGACCTTAGATTTAAGTTTTCGAAGTAGCAATTTAAGTTAGAATAGAATTACTTTTCAGCTACATTAGATCAGATTGGAATATCAGTAGATGTCCTTCGGGGTGTTTATTTAAGAAAAAAAAATGCTTTTGAAAAATTCTGGCACACACAACGCACGTTCTGCTCCCGAGAAATGCTCAATGTTGACTAAATTCCTAAACGCGGGGTTATCGATTGGCATGCGCCCCGCGTCCCTCACAGTTATCGCGTTTGCGTAGTGAGCCAATGAAGTAGAAACTTTATTATGGGATACGTTGTGTTATTGCGGTTTTTCTATCGTAAAAAAAAACAAAATGGTTTTAATATGTAAATATAAAATGAAGCATATTTACATTTTTGTTTAAAACTGTTTACATTAATTAACAATTTAACGAGACTAATTAATCCGACCAAGCGAGAAAAAAATACTTTTACCAGACATTGAACAGACTCACGCTAACCAGGACCGTAACGTCAAAGAATTTTACACAAAAAAAACTGGATAAAATATTAATTTTCAATTAACGTGGTCGCTAATTAAACGATGTCGAGTTCGGTGAGCGTACCCTTTAGGAAATATAAATTTTCTCTCTTTCATTCCGGCTCTCTAATATTCTCTTTTTCTCTCGTTTCCCGGCCCGAAACCCGAACGGCAAGAAAAAGAGAATCGTTCCCCGGATTCTCGTTTCTTAAGATTCGCGGAGAATCGGCGTCTTTGTCTTGCGCGCTCTTCCTCTGCCCGGTTTTTGCGGCGCGTTTTTGTCGGTGTTCGGGGCTGGACCCCCTTGTTCCCCCCGGTCGCCCTCATAAACCAAGACGGCATTATTTCTCGAGAAAGCGTAAAGTGAGAACGATTACGGTTCCGTTCAGGGCAGGATTTGGAGCAATTTGCTGGCACTTGTTTGCTATTTGAGGATCGCTCTATATTCAAGGTGGACTAAGGAAAACGGACGGTTTTTAGTACTTGTTAACACAAAAAGAATCAGGGTAACATGCCATTTTCAAAGCTTAAGTACGAAAAATGTTATTCAAGTGATGATCATTTTCATGAACACACTTTTGAAGCCGTTCTCCACTCTTTCCTCCAGTGTGCGAGGTTTGCCTTCATACTAGGTGTTGCGGTTAATAAGTCTTAATTTTGTTAAGAGATGGCGCTGGAAACAAGGATCGGTCCACAGTCTAATCTCTTGTGTATTTGCCATAGCTACTGCTTTTTTTTATTCAGTCAAAATAAAAATGCGAATGGTAGCCGTCGATTCAAAAGTGGCGACTTCAATTTAAAAGACAATGAATCGGTCCACAGAAAAAAATTGAGATATGCAAACTCAACAACAAATGGCAGAGAGGTTAAATGTGGGTCGCCGAACCGTTTGTGATCGTCAGCATGCCATGGGATGCCATAAAAAAGGTGCCGTATGAGCTTCTTAAAGCTTCTTAAACCAGATAAAACAGTGAATACAGTTCGTATTGGAAACACGCATTGATCGAAAAGGCAGCCAGAATGTGCTATAAGACACGGAAAAGTGAATTTGCCAGCAAAAGCGGTCAGAGACACCATTTCTGCTAGTGGTTGGGAACTCTCCTACCCGCTGTACTCACCAGACTTGATTCCCCTTCCAACTACCACTTGTTTTCATCGATGTCTCACGCACTTCCCATGAAACACTTCAACAATAACGGAGATGTCGAAAAATGGCTTGATAACTGGACCATCTCAAAAGATGTATGGTTTTTCTTGGAGGACATTCACAAATTGCCAGAGATATTGGGAAAATGTGCAGCTAGCGAAGGCGCATGCTTTGAATAAACAATGTTTGAAAAATATATCTTACGTTCCCCTAAATTAAATGTGTGAAAAAATTAAGAACTATTAACCATCACACCAGGTACGTGTATGATTTAAATTCTCGCAAAGATTAAACCTGAAGCGATTTACCGCAAACACCAAATCACTTCAATTTTTCTATTGGAACCTTCGATGTGAAACACTAAATTCAAATAGATTTACCATTAAACACCGAATCATCTTTTTTAAGTTGTCGACGCACGTTTCGCTAACCATGTTAGCATCATCAGGACGTGATTCACAACAGAAAACAATTTTGTTTCATACATAGTCTTGTTATTAAAACCATTTAACTCGAGTAACTCCCTTAGGTATGTTAAGATATGTGGAATCGGGACAATAGGTTAAAGCATCTCCTGATGATACTAACATGGTTAGCGAAACGTGCATCGAGAACTTTAAAAGAAATGATTCGGTGTTTAGTGGTAGATCTCTTTGAGTGTACCAAATCACTTTCGACGCGCGTTTTGCTAACCATTTTAGCTTGATTAGGAGATGATTCAGTCTAGATTGAATCATCAGTACAATTTTCTGGGGCATAAAATCGGCAGTTTTGTTCATTGACTACCCCATTTAAATGGAAATAAACGTCATAGCTCATGATGTGCAAATCTTCGTTTTCTTCAAGTATGTCAAATGTTGTCTGAGCAAATGTGAGAAGTTGTTGATAGTCCTCTTCATTCAACTTCTGATTAATCATGAACTTATAAGGATGAAAGCTCATAGTCTTATGCAATATACACTTTACATTGATTCTATTCTCTCCAGGTGAGAAACGGATCACCTTGCAGAGCCAGTGGGACATTGCGGAATACAGGACGAAGACGAGGATTAGGAATCATTGAAATGTACCAGGTATTTTTTTTTTCATCGAAGTGACGCCTGAAGTGTCGTTGCGTATAATCTTACGGACTCATCACATTTGACAAACATGTCATAAGTATACGGTGATACGAGGGTTGCAATTTATGTATTCGGAATAATAAATAAAAACAAATATTTATGATTGAAAATCGTTTTATTGTTTTTCAAAATATTCTCCGCGATGATCGATACGCTTCTGCATACGCTTGAATAAATTTTCATAATCCTTTTTCCATTATGATTCAGATGTCTCGAAAACATGCATTTTGAACGCATCAACAGGTTCATCTGGCGTCGAAAATCGTTGACCACGTAGTTTACTCTTCACGGACGG
Source organism: Cosmopolites sordidus (assembly GCA_031761425.1). NCBI lineage: Eukaryota > Metazoa > Arthropoda > Insecta > Coleoptera > Curculionidae > Cosmopolites > Cosmopolites sordidus. Next base: position 136,962 of record JARFXV010001062.1, on the reverse strand, counting down.
GAACAAAAAGATATCACTGGATGCCAAATCAGGACTGTAAGGCGGATGATCCATCAATTCGATGTTTTGACCGGTCAAATATTGAGTTGTTCGATCCGATGTGTGAGAGCTCGCGTTGTCATGATGGAAAATGATCCTGCGTCGTTGGTTGTTTTTTCTTGTCTCTTCAAAGACTTCTGGTAAACAAATGATTGTGTAACATTCAGAATTATCGGTTCTACGATTCTCTAGAGACATTGTAGCCACATGCCTATTCATCCCAAAAAACAGGCGACCATTTGCTTCGAAGTGCTTCTTGTGCGAGCAACTTTTGTTGGCTTTGGCTCATTTTAAAAGACCCATACCATCGAGTGCTGTTTACTTTCGGGCTCATGTTATACACGGCTTTTGACGTACCATGATTGTATTTTTTTAGCGTTTCTGTGTACCAATCGACACGAGTCTTTTTTTGAGCGATTGCCAAATAATTCAATCTCATGGTATGTCGCATGGCGATATGGCTTTATCAGTTGGCGTACCGTATCGATGTTTTGTGGCAAAACAATCGATTTTGGGCTACCTTCTTCAAATTCGTCAGTGAGCGAACGACGGCCACGATTGAATTCATTAAACTAGTGATATACAGTGGTTTTAGATGGTGCTTTATCGCTAAAAGTTAAAGTTAGTTGATCAATGCACTATTGTTGAGATAATCCACGTCGAAAGTCGTAGTAAATCATCGCACCAAAATTATCACGAGTTAATTCCATTTTGGCTGAGATGAAATTTTGAAGTCACTAAACTACACAAATGGCGTCCATATGATAAAATGTTTTTAGTACGTATACAGTCAACAATGTCAAACTTTATGATGTCTATGTCAGCAACACGATTGCTGCCAATTCCGGATACATAACTAGCAACCTTTGTACTAAACAGAATCGTAAGGAGAGTCAATAGACACCTGCCTCATACCGCCTCCCCTTCTACTAGCTGAGTATTATCCATTATTAAAATTTCTGTTCCGTGTAGACCACCTTGTACTAGATGTGGAGTAAATTTTTTTCTTAAAAAAAAACACGTTTAGTTTGGAAAAAAAGTAAAAAGTGGTCCATTCAATGTATGCGCCGTCGCTAGCTGCACATTTTTCCGATCTTTCTGGCAAATTGTGGTAGGTGGGGCAAGAGGTCCTCGCCAAGTGCAGAAATAGGATCTCTGACCACTTTCATTGTGTGTAATGAGGCGTTGTCGTGCTGCAGAATCACAATCCTGTATCTTGTACGGTATTAACTGTTTCATCTGGTTTCAGAAACTAATGGTATACTATACCCTTCTGATCGCACCAAATGCACAGCATTGCGTTCTTTCCAAAGCGATTCGGTTTTGCGGTCGATGTTGATAGTTGTCTTGGGCCATACCCATGGCCCCCCCTCGTCTCCAATCACAATCCAATGCAAAAAAGTTTTTCTTTCATGCCGGGAAAGCAAAACTTCGCACACCGTTTTTCTGGCCGTATTAAACTGATTGTACCCATTTTCCTGCCTTCTGGCGCTTCTTTCCCATGGCATGCCGACGATCACAAATAATTCGGCGATCAACATTTAACTTCTCTACCATTTGTTGTTGATATTGCATTCTTCCAACAATACTTGCATTTCGCAAACTTCAAATTGTTTTGATTGACCTGGGTCCTTAAGTTTCATCTTTAATTTCAACAAGTATAAGACGGCTTTCATTCGCGTTTTCCTTTTGATGGGACAAAAAAACCAATACGTGCCGCAAATGTTCTTTATTTGGCTCGAAACTCGACACGTTTATCACGCGAAATAAATATGATGCTAACTCGAAATCGTTTAAACATTAATGACGTTTTGATTAGACTGTGAACCGACCTTTGTTTCCAGCGCCATTTCTTAAAACAAATTAAGAATTATTATCCGCCACACCTTGTATCTAAGTTATTGTAAAAATCTTGAAAGTAATACTAACTTACTGAACAAAAATGTTGTAAGATAATGTAGCCGATCTGATATTGTTATACAGATAACGGCTCGCATACAACCGTCAAATTAACCTGACTTAATTCCCCTTAACTATCATACCTATTAATAAATCTTTTCTAGTTATGAACAACAGTTGTTGCAGCAAACGGAATCGTGTTGAATAATAGAAGGAAAACAACAAACCCGTAAATTCTGATTAATATTAGATGTCTGACGAAGGAAGAAGAAAAGAACGGTTTTGCTGCATTTGGAATCGATAAAATTTCCATCAAGGACGGCCATTACTTACTTCTTATTATTGGTCGTAAATATTGTAGTAATAACAGTACGCCGTGGATAAGTCATTATTTCTTTTTCGAAAATTAAAATATTAAAGCAATTTTTCCATTATTACCTGTTAGATTATTTATCAGACCTCGAATAGATTGGGTATATCGAAAAAGAATTAGATACAGGGTGTGTAAAAGAAGTAATAAGACTAACCTTTTATAAATTTTTTTATTCAATTAAAATTATTAACGGGTCCTTCAAATTGAACTTTTTTTTTTAATTCTTGTATAAAACACAGTTGGCGTTGTGAATTTGCTTAGATCTAGTCTCATTTCAGAAGTGTAATGTATAAAATTTATAAAAGTGGAGTCGTACACAATACAGCAATGCGTTAAAATTGTTGAATTAATTTATGAAAATGGGCGTTCGGTAAAAAATGTTTTTATCGTCCATCTGAAAGCACTATCAATCGAATTGTTCATAAATTTCAAAAAACTGATTTGGTGGAAGATAAAAGAAGGGCAATATAAAGGGCGTCCCATAACTTATCCGCCATAAAACAACTGGCGATAGTAGAGATCAAAATAAGATTATTTAATCAATATATGATACATGGTGTTGAAAGTGAAACAAAATTTTTGAAAAATTGGGATAATTTAAATAATATATCAGGTACAATATCGGGGTAGTTGGGTTTTCAAAGGCGACAAATCCGAATTTGGTCTAGTTTGAGTCTAGTTCCCAGAGGGCGCTTGCTACCTAATTTGTGAGGAATTAACTCGCTCATATTTTTTACCCTATAAAGCTGAGGATCTTTTGACTTCAAAATAGAGAAGAATCATAATTTCCACGCAAAAACGTACCCTTGGTTAATATCGATATCTCACGCCGTTTGCGAGATATTTGTGTTCGAATATTCCATTGCATTTCTTGCCGATGATTGAAAAATTTGCAATTCACAAAGTGAGCCTTGAAAACGGAGAAAAATCAATCAATCAATTCGATAGGTGTTGATCACCGTTTACCTCAATACACCTTCTTTTTTTTGTTAAGTGACGCCTCACATTTGAGAATATATTTTCTTCATTTCTAATAACATTGGTCGCTTGTTGAATTTTTTGTAAAAGTTCGTCTCTTGTATTGATTTCATCGTGGTAAACTAAAGACTTCATATGGCCCCTCAAATAAAAGTCTAATGGATTAATGTCTGTGCTACGAGGTGGCCAAGGAAACTCACCATCGCCCTCAATCCATCAATGTGGAAAACGTGGATTAAAATGATTTCGCACTGCAACAGTAAAATGTGGTGGAGCCCCATCTTGCATCAATCACATGACTTGTCTTAAGTTTAGAGGTACGTCTGACCCTAAACTGACCGTAAAAAACTAATGGGACGATTAAAAAATTGTCGGTAATGCCGCACCAAATGTTAATTAAAAATTCGTGCTGGAAATGTCGCGCCTAATTAAAAGTTGTCTCGTCAGTAAACAATATCTTTTTCAGGAACATGGGGTCTTTTTTATGAGGTAGATTTTGACAAAATTCTGATCTAGCCGGCAAATCTTGTGGCAATAAATTTTGAACAGGCGAAAAATGGTAAGAAAAATGGTATTTTTCTTTATGGAGAACTCTTGAAACGGTAGATTTGCTAATTCCTGTAGATTCCTCCAAACGCCTAGTGCTTAGTTCAGGATTTTCCGTGTTACTAACCAAAATGTCCTCTTCTTGTTCTACCGTTATACGTTTCGGTCGTTCCCCAGGATTGTTGCAATAAAACGAACCTGTTTCGCCTAACTGATTGAAAATTCCTTGAAAAATTTGTCGATCTGGGATGATTCTGGTTGGGTAGAGCTCTTCATACCTTCTAACTGCAGTGCGACTATTGTAATTTATTTGTGCATAAACGCAGAGCATACCCCTTAAATCACCGTTAGGAAACTGATTAAGTCTGGGTATTTTTATAAATTTTTTAATGCCAACTTAAGATTGGAGAAACTTGTTTCCACCTACGTTTAATAGGAAAGATAGAAAACAGTGACAGTTGTCAACGAGACGTAATAATTTGTACACTACATTCAAGGCACACTTTGTGAATTACATATTCTTCAGCCATCGACAAGATGTACAATGGAATATTCGAACACGAATATCTCGCAAACGGAGTGAGATATCGATATTGACCAAGGGTACCTTTTTTACATAGAAATTATGACTCTATTTTGAAGGCAAAATATTCCCAGCTTTATATGGTAAAAAATATAAGCTACTTAATTCTTCACAAGCGCCCTCTAGGAACTAGGGTCAAGCTGGTACCAAATTCGGATTTGTCGCCTTTGAACACCCAACTACCCCCCGATTCTGAGCCTGAAATCTTCAACCGTTATTAAATGATGTCAATTTTTCGAAAATTTAGTTTCACTTTCAACACCCTGATCTTTTTAATGACCAACACATTTTTTTACCAACACATTTATTGACTAAATCCTCTTATTTTATCTCTATGGCGGATAAGTTATGGGACACCCTGTATAGTCGTAGTGGTCGTTCACAAGAACATATGTATTTGATACGTGAAAGTGTTACTGAAGACCCAAATATCTTCATTAGTCAACGTTCACAAGAATTTGCACTCAGTGAATCCACAACATGGCGTATTTTACGAAAGGATTTGGTTCTCAAGGCATATAAGTTTCAAATATCACAGGGACTACAGACACTGTATCATTCAAAACCTCGTGCATTTCTCAATTGGATCAAAGAACAAACAGGTGATTTTTCGCAAAAAATCATCTTTTCAGAAGATGCAAATTTTTAAATTAGTGGCTATTTTTAAGAAAAAAAATTGCCGCATTTGGGGTGAGGAAAATCCACGATTCATTCATGAGAAATAGTTGCATCCTAAATGAGTCACTGTTTGATGTGCATTATGGTCAGGAGGTGTAATTGGGTCGGATTTATTTCAGAATGTTGCTGGTGAAGCTGTAACTGACTGGTGTTGGATATTGTAAGATAATAACTGGATTTTTGTGAGCTGAATTGAATAATATTGATCTGAAGGATATGTGGTATAACAGGATGGCGCTACACCTCACTCTGCTAATGAAACAATTGATTGAAAAATCAAACAATTGAGAGAAAAAATTCCTGGACGAATTATTGTAAGAAACGGCGATGATAATTGACCACCAAGATCATGTGATTTGACACTGTTGGACTATTTTCTTTGGGGTTACGCCAGGTATATAAAAACAATTCCCAATCGACTCCTGAACTAAAGAATTAATTCTTCGGTGAGATATTATGCCAAAATGTCATCCAAAATTTTGACAAAAGGGAGGACGTTTATAAACTACAATTCTACATTGTCTGCTTCAAAGTTGGGAGGCCACACAGAGCTGGAGACGGTTTATCCATTCTTCATAGTAGTGCTGGAATTTAGATCCTTTTATCGCCTTCGAGTCGTTGGTCACCGCCTTTTCGATGTTCTGTGTTGTTCCAAAATGGTGTACCTTGAGATGAATTTTCAATCTTGGGAAAAGAAAAAAGTCACAATGACTTAAGTCTGCTGAATAAGGGGGCAGTGATGTTTTTACTTGCCAAAAACTCGTTCATTCAAATGGAAGTGTAGCAAAGCACATTGCTGTGTTTTTGATGTTCGAATAACCCTTTTTCGAAGTCTTTCAATACTCAGCGGTAAAAATGCTGTTTTACCGTTTGTCTTTAAGGCATACATTCATTTGATTCACTCTTTCCAGTATTTTTGACCGTGGTGAGGTTGGAGTATACTATCCTGGTTCTGGCATTTCGTTTCCGAGTAGTATACAAAAATCCAAGACCCGTCAGCGGTCCTATATGAGGATCATTTTCAATCCGTTCCAAAAATGTCAAGATATGTTTCTTTCTTGTTATTCTTTTGATCCTGCGAGAGGTACTTGGGATCCAATTTTGGGCAGATCTTCTTCATTCCCAATTCATTCATCGAAATCTGATGAACGATTGCGTGAATCAAATCCAATTCGTCCTCAATCATTCTGACAGTCAATCGACGATTAGAAAGCGCAAGATCCCGGATGTTGTTTTATTACTTCTTGCAGTTGAAGGTCTTCTGCTACCTTGTTCATCTCCAATCGTGCCTGTCCCTTCTGAGAATGTCAATGTCAACCAAACCAAACCACCTGAAAACCTGGCCCCTTAACTAATAATGCATAGGCTTGTTAGAATTATGCATCGTATTCAAGTCTGAAATAAAATTGATAGTGCACCATTGCTCAATATTGCCGTTATTCACTATCAGAATGCCCTAGAAAAATCCGGTTCACTAAAATAGTTGCTACGGATCACCAAGTGATTCTAGAGAGTTCAAACTCTTACTGAAGATGCATCAGATGTTGGCCCCTTCCCTCGAGCGAGGAAGTCAACAATCTTATTACTTTCTACACCACGTATTTAGGAAAGAGTTCGAACAGAATTGAACTTGTCAAACACCAATAATTTTTATAGGTGGTTTTTTTGTACTTTTTAGGGGATTTGAATTCAGATGAGGATTATGAGGAATATTTATGAGCATTATGATTGAAAGCTATTAATTATTATGATACTAGAGTTGCTATTTATGCTATGTATCCGGAATAATAAATTAAAACAAATATTTATCATTGAAAATGGTTTTATTGTCTTTCAAAATACTCTCCGCGATGATGCGAAACACTTTTGCATATGTTTGAACCAGTTTTCATAGCACTTTTTCCATTCCTTTTGAGGTATCTCCAAAATATACATCTTGAACGTATGAACGCAGCATTAACCGCTTCTTTTGGCGTCGAAAATCGTTGACCACGTAGTTTATTCCTCACGGACGGGAACAAAAATAAATCATTGGGTGCCAAATCAGGACTGTACGGGGTATGACCCATCAATTCGATGTGTTGACCGGTCAAATATTGAGTTGTTCGGTCCGATGTGTGAGAGGTGGTGTTGTCATGGTGAAGAATGATCATGCGTCGCTGGTTGTTTGCCTGATGCCCATTTATCCCAAAAAAATAAGCGAATAGGCGACCATTTACTTCGAGGTGCTTCTTGCGCGAACAATTTTTGTTGGGTTTGACTCATTTTGAAAAAACTATACAGTCGACTGAGGTTTACTTTCCGGCCCATACGCATAAGTCCAAGAGTCGTCACCTGTGTAGATGTTATACACGGCTTTTGACGCACCAACTTTTTTTTGAGCGATTGTCAAATTATGCGGAATCTATAACGTATAAATCTTTTTCACGACTAAATGTTAATGTGAAATCTTATGTATGCTTGTCATACCCCCAGGGATGCCTCAAGAACAACCCATTTTGGACGACCTTCTTTAAATTCGTCCGTGAGCGAATGACGCCGAACATTGAATTCATTAAACCAGTAATATACAGTGGTTTTAGATCGCCAAAACTGGTTTTAGATCGTCGAAGTGAGTTGATCAATGCACTGTTGGGAAAATCTTTAAAAAAATCAAATCCTAAGAAAATCAAACAACCCCCCCGACATAAGCCAAATATTTGAAAATAGAAATTTGATTTATACATTTGAATTGAATATATATCCAAACTAGTGGACGTTGCACACAGTAACGCCATCTCTTGTCGAGTAGTCGAACTATTTTGTATCGTATGGAAACTTTGTGGAAGCTTTGTGGAAGTTTGTGGTAGTTTCTGGACGGCTACTACTGGGCTGCTATATAAGCGGCGCGTGACCGCGTTTACGTCAGTATTATTTCGTATATATATATATATATATATATATATATATATATATATATATATATATATATATATATATATATATATATATTGAAAATTGAATATTATATTGAAAAGTGGTGAACGAATAGTGAAGAGAATTAAGTGTACCGTGTAAGTGAGTAATTTTAGTGCAGTGTTATTCGGTGACCTTGTTAAGGATAGATACGTGAATCATTATTACTGTCGAAAAATGGAAGGGAAAAAAAGGAAGGGTGATAAACTTAAAGGTATGGACTACTGGAAAAAGTGGTGTAGTCAAGGGGTTTCTAATAAAGAAACAAATTTGGATTTAGTTATCAAATCTTCAGCTACCTTGCATGCTGATAAGAAGACTGTGATGACAAGCGGGCCCTCGACTTCGACCTCAATCACAATACCGAATGTCGAAATCGATGCCAAGTCGCTGGTGCCCTGTTCGATACCTTCAACTGCCGAATCTACATTTAGTCTGCAACAGGCCAGCTTGCCTGTTACCTCATCTTTTACAACTGTAGCTAAGTTGGATGTTGATTTTTTACACGAATTAAGAAAAAATCTTGGATGAATATTTTAAAGTCCAAATTTTAAAAACGCCCTGGAACCCACCCAGAGATTATAAGTTTCCTATTTCCACAAAACGAAACTTGTGCTTTCAATTGAAATGGTTGGAGAGATTCCCCTGCTTGTCATATTCGGAATATAAAAGTGGAGCATACTTCAGAGTTTGCGTGGTAATGGGACGTTCGCCTTTGATGAAGGTAAAGGCGGTCATCAAAGGATCGGCCAGTTGGTAACCGAACCTTTTTGTAAGTGGAAAAATACCCTAGAAATATTTGAAGCTCATATCACAAGTGAAATTCAGAACTGGCCGATAAGTTTCTAAAAGTAATGTCTTTGCAGGCTTTTTCGGTCACTGAACAGCTGTCTTCTGAAAGAAAGAGACAACAAGAGGAGAATCGAAAGAAACTAATCCCTATCGTAAAAGCAATAATTTTTTGCGGCAAACAAGTCATCTCCTTGAGAGGTAAAATCGATTCGGGGCGCATACAAATTACACCAGAATCACCAGAACTGAACAACCACTACAGAATGATGGTAATTTTAGAACCCTGTTGCGGTTTGCGGTTTGCGGCTGTCTGGAGATAAAGATCTGGGTGAGCATTTGAATACTTTACAGAAGAATGCCCTGTACACAAGCCCTCAGATTCAAAACGAAATAATTGACATTTGTGGTGAATTAATTCAACATAAAATAATTGAAGAAGTAAAGAAAGCCAAACTATTTGCGATTCTGGCTGACGAAACCACCGACATCGGACGTGTAGAACAAGTCTCGTTATGTCTTTGATATGTTGATTTTACAGATAATAAACACCATATACTTAAAGAGATGTTCCTTGAGTACATTCCAACGGTCGATATTTCAGCATCCGGTCTCGCAAATCTTATTATTACAGCTCTGAAAAAGCATGGACTTGAATGTTCTCATGTGGTTGATCAAGGTTACGATGGGGCTGCAGCTATGAGTGGGTATTTGCACGGTGCCCAAGCTTATGTTCGCCAAGAATGTCCTCTTGCTCTTTATGTACACTGTAGTGCACACTCTCTCAACCTTGCTATTGCTGATTCATGTTCATTAGCAAATGTCCGAAATTGCTTTGGGATTATGCAGTCTGTTGGTTCCTACTTTCGACATTCTGCTCAACGCACTGCTTTGTTGAAAGAAAAAATTCAAGAGCTACTACCCGTCGGTAACCAAAAAAGCTTGCACTCAATGTGTGAAATACGGTGGGTCTACAAACATGAAGCTATTATAAGATTCAGGGAAATTTATTCAGCGATTGTGAATGCTCTCGAAGAACTCCAATTTAATCACAATAAGGAAACATCGCAACAAGCTACCCAATTGCTAAGTACGCTTCGATCTTCGGATTTTGTGATGTGTTTAGTGATTCTTCAAAAAGTTATGAGTTATACATTATCGCTATCAAAACAATTACAGACAATTGACATCGTTATTAATGTCTTACAACTCCTGAGAAACAACACTGACGTCGGATATCTTCATCTCTATGAAGACGCAAAGGTTTTACTGGAAGAAAAGGGTGGTATACTGCGAATGCCACGCGTCGTCGGAAGACAATTAAATAGACCGAACATTCCTGCGTTGGATGTATGCACGTATTACAAAATTAATTTGTTCATTCCATTTCTTGATCATACAATTCAACAATTGGTTGAAAGGTTTACCAAACATCGTAAAGTAGTATCAGCATTAAAGATACCACACCAGAGTGTGCTACCTTCAAATTTTACTGCCAGTTCTGAAATTGAAGAAGCAATTTCCATGTACTCGTCACTGCTTCCCGAAAGCAACATATTAGTGGTTAAAGTAGAACTTGAAGTATGGAAAACAGTGATGACAAGTATCTCGCCTACCCCGAAATCTAGTTTGGAATGCCTAGATATGTGCGATAAAAACCTTTATCCTAATATTTACACATTGCTACAAATCTTGGCTACCATTCCTGTATCCACTGCTACCCCAGAAAGGTATTTCTCGAGCCTAAGGAGACTGAAAAACTATTTACGAAACACTACAAGTGAAAACAGACTTAATGGTTTGGCTCTAATGAACATTCACTATGGAACAGAAATTCATGCAGATGAAGTAGTGGATATATTAAAAAAAAAAGCCGAAGATTTCTTCTTTAATGGTTTTAGATTTAGCGCAGAGGAACAAAATTAATTTAACCATTTCATTTAAAGTTAAGAACTTTATAAATATGTCGTAATTTTTCCGATGAATATATAGATATTAAATTTCATGTAAGTATATTTTTGTTGTTTTATTTACTTCAAACTAAACCCCCCCAAAAACTAAATCCTGGCTACGCCCGTGAACAAAACCCTCACCATACAACGAAACAAAACAGACATGTCTTCTTTCAATGAAACATATCTCTTCTCATAATCATATGTTCTTTCTGTTTGTAAGTTAGTTACAATATTGATCTTAGTTTGTTCATCAACTTCATCATCAAAGAGTGATAATACGACTATCTCCTCTGATAAATACCACAAATGTTGACTGAACTTTCTCAGAGCCACTTTAGACATCGATTCGTCAATTGGTTCATATTCTTTCAACGCCTTAAAATAACGCATTGATTCGGCGCCTTCACTGCCAAACTACATCCAAGCCAAGGGTATGCATAAACTGCTACAATGAAAAAACAAACATCTTGCATAGCCTGTTTGTATTTTACGCTCATTTTAAACTAAGACTGTAGCAAACATATTTTCAAAGAGTAAATAGCTTCTGCCATCTATCGTGCTTGATGCATTGCGCCAGGAGGTCTAATTTCAATTTTTCTTTCATTATCCCCTCCCAAAAAAATAATGGATAATTCGCTCAGTTCCCGATAATCGTCACGTACGATGGATTTGTGCAGTTCATGAGTAAAAAATGTCACCGATTCGTTAAGTTTCTTGTTACAAAGATGTTGTTTGACAATATCAATGCTTGTTTCGATAACCTTAGGATTAATGTTCTTCTGTGCTCTCTAAACTTATTGAATAGTAGAATATCGGGATTGCTAATGACTTGGCAGATCTTTGATTTAAACACATTTTTAAGAATCAACTTATAAACATGATGGCGACAAGCAAAAAGTAACAATTCTCGTGCCAGTTTTTGTTGTAAAATTACGCAAGCTCCATTCAAGCGCCCTGAATTATACCCTGTCGTAACACAGCACATTATTTGTACCTTATCACTTAGGTTTCAGTTATACAGAGCATTGGAAACTGCTTTGGCTTCATCTTTGCCAGAAGAACTCTCCAGTTTAGATACTGCAAGAAGTTGTTTCTCCTCTTCAAATGAAATAAGGATCGGCAGATGTTCTTCTTTAGAACTTCTCACATCGAGGCCAGGTCATTATTTTCCACCCCAAAGGACGGTAACTAATTCGGGTACATTATTCTTAAAATCGGCTTTTATTGATTCCGCTTTATGTATTCTCATTTGTGTTCGAACGCGTTGAATAGATTTGTTGATTGGGTAGTCATCGCAACTAAGACCTAGTGCTTCTTCTGTAGCCTGAAGTATATAAACAGAATTCCTTACGCTTAGTTGACATCTATCTAAACATGCCACTAACTTTGCAGTGATGAAATATTTCCTTGCTCTTTTCGTAGTAGAAACAGAACATACAGTTCGTGATGTTAAATGTAAATGCTCCTATATAAATATAAAGTCATGTAAAATAAAAGATGACAATAATTCTCTGCCTCGCTCTTTCTTCTTTCTCAGCTAACTTTTTGTCTACGCCCGCCAAGCAACTTGGACGCCTTGCCTCTCTTGGTGTTTGTAAGAAAATTTTATCTTCATCTATATTCATTCTATCAAGAACATCGGCGTGTGCGATATCAAATAAATTATCCAAACCCCTTTGGAAATCCTCCTCTTGCAGCTCTTGTCGGACTTTATAGAGATCGATAAGCTTCTTTATGCAGTTAGGTACCGCTTTGGTAGGTCTTCTAGGTTACTCCCAGAATATAATACACTTCCGAATACTAAACTTGAACAGATTTACCACTAAATACCAAAACGCTTTTTCAGGATTAAAAATTTATTCATCTCATTAGATTAAATCATCTCCTGATGATGCTAACATGGTTAGCGAAATGTGCGTCGAGCAGTTCAAAAAAGCGTTTTGGTGTTTAGTGGTAAATCTCTTCAAGTTTAGTATTTCACACCAAAGGTCCCAACAGAAGAATTGACACTTCCGAATGACAGGATTTGCACTTTCACTTACTGTCAGTTAAACTTCGCGAATGTTAAAAAATAAAACCGCGGGAACTTGAATATTAGAAGGTAATTTTGCAACTGTAATTTTTTGATTTACGTCACCAACCAAGAAAATACTTTTTTTAATGCTTCTTAATTCCACGGACATCTTCAAAACTTAAAACAATGCGCGTTAACTACTGCACAAACAGAGCAGCACAAGCTGCAGAGCACTGCACAAGCAGAGAGTAAATGACAAATGGCTAGAGCGCGGGATTCTTGCAGCGTAGCTTGTATGAACATGTTTTCCCCGTAAGTCGGCATGGATTGCAGTACTCCAAAATAGGTAAAAAAAATGAGTGTTTTAGGGTCAAATAAATAAAACTAGAGCCCATGCGTTAGAAAATAAAAACTTTCAAAAACAAGGGACATCCTAGTATACAGTCAACAATGTCAAACTTGACGATGTATCTGTCAGATGCCGCCTAGCAACACCATTGTTGCCAATTCCGGATACATAAATAGCAACTTTCGTCTAATTTGGGAAATTATTTTGTAAACCTTATCATCAAATTTCCAAAGATTGTTAACTGATTCTCCTGGATTCAGAGTTTCTTGGCGTGGGACTGAATATGTAATAACTTTATTATTTATTATGACTACCTGTTCGTCAACGTATTGTCGTTTTTGGTTAGCTACTGGCGCTAATGATGAAAAGTAGAAGCCGTAAATATTTTCCCTTTAGAAAAACCAACTTTAACTTTAAAATCTCAAATTAAAAATGACAAAATGACAGTAGGATGAATGATTGGTTTAGAAATTTGTTAATTGAAAAAGATTTTCTGTTTTGTGTTCCATTTTTTTTCTTCGTTGCATATTCCAGAAACTGCATGTCCGTGTTTGGACGAGACGACACGAAAAAAATTCTTTGGCTACAACGGTACCCAACAGAACGTTTTAACACCTATTACCAGGCGGTTTCTACAGAATCGCCCGCAAACATTAAAACAGAACTATTGTAGTAGCTGGTCGGCGCGCGGGACAAGGACGGGTATAGGTCGGCGAGCGAGGAGCAAAAGGAGACGCAATCACTTCTCCTTATCGTTCTAATGTAAAGTGTCGCCTTTTATCCTTAAAGTAAATGGGCGGCAACGCTGTCGGCATTGGCTTGGTCGGATCCCTTGGCAGCCGCTCGTCAAGTCCACGTTGACTGCCAGAGCCGGACTCGGATTAAATCAGAAAAAAAAATCTGTTCTTAAAAAATATTTCCTCTTTTGTTAAATAGTATCGCAATGTTTTTTCTCTTAATATTAGGTTGTTAAGACAGTTATTGCAGTTTTCAACCATAAAATTGAAATGCACATATTTCAGCTTAAACAAAACTTTATTAATCGAAATAAAAACCAATACAATCAACACACTTGCCGACAAAAAACAAGTTCATTTATACCTGTTACGTAAAATACCGGAGCCCTGAAGGCGACGATGTCGTTGAAGGTAGTTTCTGCATCCTCTTAACGTTTAAAACATTTATCGCGCAAGAAGTTGTCGAGATGCTTGAAAAAGAGGTAGTGGTAGGCGAGAGGTCCGGCGTGTATGGCGGATGGTCGATAGTTTCGTAGCCCAACTCATGTAGCTTTTGTCGCGTGATCATTGAGACATGTGGCCGAGCGTTGTCATGGAGGAAAATTGGTTCTTTCCTGTTGACCACTGCCGAGTACATGCGCCGCAATTGTTGGTGCATTTCATCGATTTGCTGAAAGTACTTCTCCGTTGTAACTGTTTCTCCCAGATACAGGAAGCTGTGATGAATCCCACCAGCCGCAGACCACTATGACATTATTTTAGTGCATTTTGTCTTTGGGAAGTGTTGTGAAAAATACGTTATGGATTCTGCATTCTTACGTTGGATTACGCAAATAATCCACTTTTCTTTGCAACTCACAATCCGTTCGAGAAATGGATCGTTTTTATTGCGTAAAAGAAGGACAGACGTCAGTTCAAAACGATGATTTTTTTGATATTCATTCAATTCGTATGGCACCCATTTATCGAGCATTTTTGACTTTTCATCACATGTGTTACGCCTAATTCACAAACAATCCCGAACAGTTGTATGTAGATTGGCTTCGACTAAGACCCTCACTTGCCCGTTGTCAATATCCGATGGCCGATCACTACGCTCATCATCTTCAAGGCTCTCATCACCGCTACGAAATGTTTTAAACCACCATTGCGCAGTACATTCATTAGTGGTTTCTGGACCAAACACATCGTTGATATCGCGAGCTGTTTGGGCAGATTTTCGGCCTAATTTGAAGTGGAACAAAAAACTTGTGTCCAGTTGCATTTAATGCTCTGAAAAAATTGGCCAAAATTATTTTAGAATAAAACTAGTACCACAGTTAGATAGAGTGAAAAAGCTTTAAAACAATATATAAAATCAAAGCGATTTAACACAAATTTATTTGAAAATACAGCATTTAAAATTAAAATAACAAAACCTGCAATAACTTTCTTAACAACCTAATGCTTGGCTGTATTGATAGATGTTTAATAAACGACTATTTCTGTGTTTAAATTTTCGCTTTATTATTACGTTTGAGCTTACTGTAGCTTCTTCAGAAAATAGATTTCTGAAGAGGTTTCAGTGTTAGCGAAACCATCATTGCTCAGTACGTTCATTAGGGGTTTGTGGACCAAACGCATCGTTGATATAGCGAGCTATTTCGGTAACTTTTCGGCCTAGTTTGAACTGGAACAAGTAAATTGTTCTAATTTGGTTTGTGTCCATGTTGCATTTAACGCTCTGAAAAAATCGGTCAAAATTATTTTCGAATAAAACTAATACGAATAGAGCGAAAAACGCGCTTTTAAATGATAAATAAAATCAAAGCAATTTAACACAAATTTACATTACATTAATTATTAACAATTAAATTAATTTTAATAACAAAAACCGCTATTACTTTCTTAACAACCTAATCCTTGGCTGAATTGATAGGTATTTAAACGACTTTTTTGTCTAAATTTGCACTGTATTATAACTGTTTGAGCTTACTGCAGCTCCTTCAGAAAATACATTTCTGAAGAAACTTCAGTGTGAAGAAGCTTCAATGCGAAACGTGTCAAACAGTAATAATAAAGCGGAAATTTTTGACAAAAAGTTATTTATTAAGCATTTATAATGAATTTCAATCAAATAGAAGTTAACACAATCCAAAAGTAGTGATAGACTCAAATATACATAATCAATAAAGTTTCCTTAATGTAAAACTGTTGGGACGTATGCATTTTTTCATAAACAAATTTTCCTGTACTTTTCCTATTTCTTGTCTTTCTTCTTCTTACTATGTTGTTAAAGCCTATCAGTGAGCTTTGACCTCTTTCAACCTCCACCTCTAATTGGATCGATCTCCAGTTCTTCTTAATTTTTCCTGTTATCGTGTTTTTGGTCTATGTCATGTTCGGTTACCCCCTATTTGACCCTCCATTATTTTCTTGATCCTCGGATTTCTGGTATTCTCACCACATATTCCGCCTATCTGAGTCGCTGAACTCTCAAATAGTCTAGAATATTCAGATCTTTGTACCATTGTTTGAGTTCGTAATTATCCTGTTCCGTAAATTCCAGAACCAAAAGATCCCTCTGAGTTCTCTCCTTTCAAATACTGCAAGCATCTCTTTTGTTTTCTTTGTGAGGGTCCACGTTTCTCAGCCATAAGTGATTACTGGCTGAATGAGTGTTTAATTGATCCTAATTTTGGTGTTCCTTTGAATAAGTTTAGATCTTAGGACACAATGCAGGCAATAAGTAACTTTCTTACTCTTCATAATAAGTATTCTGATGTCTCGTGTAATGTAGTTTGTTGGGTAAAGTGCAGAATATTTGTAGTAAAAGCAACTAACGACACAGGTAACTAACGACATAGGTAAATTTAATCAACAGAGATCCAGTCAAGAATGATTCGATGATGAGTGTGTTGAAATCACAAGAAGTTTACAAAAAACTTCAGCAAAGACGGAGAACCAGACAACTAGACGAGGAATATAAAGCTTCGAGAAAAGAAGAAAAGAAAATTCACCGGATAAAGAGACGAGAACACACGTTTGCTTCCCACATACGTAAATTCCTTCACGACTTCAGTGTTGTCATCTCCAATTTTCCAGTTCTGTTCTCTTCTTGAATTAGTTCTTTCTCCAGCACCTTTGTTTTGTCTATATTTATTTCTAGACCGGCTCTTTATAAATCGTTTTATAGTACTGTGCGAGTGGTATCTCCTGTATTTCGTTAGTGTAGTTCTAATTAATTCTTGTAATGTCTGTGTTCAATCAAGATATAATCGAAAGGAATATGTTAAAGCTGGCATAGCAAAAGTGTTTGTAGATTTTACGATATTCTTGCTCAGACCTGCAAATGTTTTTTGAAGTCTGGAAGTAAATACTTTATTTGGAGTTTCCTTAATGAGTGTATGCTCAACTCTCTCGGATGCCAAGGTATTTATATACGTCCCCTCCTGCATTGCCTCTATATCTTCTTGTTTCGCAGTGACAAACCCTGTCATCTCTAAGTTAGATCATCTCTGTATGTTATTAGTTCTACATTTATCTAATCCAAAGTGCATGTTAATATCAGTCGTAAATTTCTCTACTACCTGAATGAGTTGTTGCAATTTCGTTCGTGATAATGGATACACTTTTAAATCATCCATATATAACAGTTGCGATACATTAGATTTTGGGGTTTATATTCAATTTGAGTCTGTTTTGATCAACTTAGAAATAGGGTTCAGTGCCAGGCAAAACAACAGAGAGTTCGGCGAATCTCCCTGATATATGTCATCCATCAACCTGATTTCCTCAGTGTTGATGGTATTTCCATTTTGTGCTAAATAAATGGTGGTATCAATTGCATCAGAAGTATGTTTATTAAATCTGAGTGGACTTTGTATAGTGCTAGTATCCATTCGTCACTAGAATTTCTTCAGTGTTGATGGTATTTCCATTTTGTGAAAAGTAAATGGTAGTGCGCCAATATTTTATAAGCTCCTGAAGTGTTTTTATTAAAGCTGGGTGCAGTTTGTGTAGTGCTAGTATCTTAATTAGCCAAGAGTGTGGTATCAAGTCGAAGGTTTTCTGAACAATATAGCGCAAGATAAATTTCTATATTTCTTCCAAGCATGTTTCTATATAATTGAATATATAATAGGTAATAAGCTATAATAAGTTGATCTTTACACGCCTTTATTCCCTTTCAACATCCCTTTTGCTCTTCATTGAGAATATCTTGTTTATCTATAAGTCTTGCAAGTAGTACGGTTAAAAGTGATGTCAGCAATTTATATATCGTTTGAAGGCACGTTGCTGGATTATCAGTGAGGGTTTCTTTGGGAAGTTAGTATGCTTTGCCTTGGGTAACAAATCGAGGAATTATTTTTGGTTTTCTTATAAACTTATTGAAATATCTTACTATAAAAGGGTGGAAATATGTGAGTTTTTTATACCAGTTATTGTGAATGTTGGCAGTTCCAGCGTCGTTCCAATTGTGTAGGTTTTTTATTTTATTTTGTAATACAGTTGTAGTAATTTCGGAATAGAGCATCTGTTTAACTGTGTTCGTATTTGATTCTTCCTCACGCAGCCAGCCGACTTAATTATTTTATTGACTGTTATTAGACCAAATCGAGGAACAAAATGTCTGTATATCTTCCCTGGATGGTGTACTAGAACTCGCCACAAGATTTTTATCATTACCGTCTCATAGATCAAATTTTCGATCGTCTTTTCTAAAAACACTATTTTGCTGTTTACGCCTCATCGCTTTTCTATATCGATCAAATTATTGATTGATTTGTCCGTTACTTTGTGATAGTTCATTTTTTAAAAAAGGAATAAAACAATTTTTTACTTTTTTATCTATCACTTTTATTTTTAAACAAAATTTGTGTGACTATAGTTTCGTAAAACTTTACATTCTCAAACAGTACTTTAAAACTTTTTTTATATCGATCTAGGCGGGAACTATATACCTACAGTTTTTGTTTTGGAGTATCGATAATCTCTTCGACATACTGATCCGTTTTATTATATTTAGCATGAATTCCAAATCTCTTTGATATTTTGGTTGCTTTTGTCGTCAACTTGTTGCTGGGATTGTCTCCACTGAATTCCAGAAGTTTGCTTATATCTGCTTGAATACTTTCAATTCTGCATTCTAATCTTTTTTGCCATTCCCGTTAGTGACCAGCTGTGATGGCATTTTCTCATGAGGTTGCTTGATTGTTTTACATCCATTTACAATTGCTGCAGTTTGAGCCACGCTATAGACAATTGTGTGCAGGTCTTCGAATGAGTTGAGCATGTTTTTCTTTTCAGGAAGAATTTCTTCATTCAGAATATTAACGATCTTTGCCAGTCTAATGCTGGAATTTAGCTTTGTTATATAAGGTCTTCTTTTTGAGTCAGTTCCTAGATCTTCCGTTAATATTGTACCTATTGTTTTGCGGGTCAAGTGAACTATTTTTCTATTGGGTTGGACCTCATTTGGGAGTGCTTGCTCTAGTATTCTGAATATCTTCATTAATATGAGGATCTATGTATTCTAATTCATCTACACATTCTTGTTGTTGCTTATTGTTATGTTCCATTCTATCTTTTTTCCCAGCTAAGCTGGATTTTAAATGAAACGCGGACCGTAGACAAAACGTGAGTGGTATTAAGGATTATCGCCCTCTGCATTATTTTAAACCAATTTTTTTCTAGTCCCATAACTTTGATGTTATCTTTCAGGTTTCTTGGTATAATGCCAGTTATTGAAATTATCAATGGCACAATATGGACTTGGTTCAACTTCCATTTCCGCTTTATTGCTAACTTGAGCTCTGTATATGTTTGTACTTTTTCTTCAGCCGTCTTTTGAATGTTGTGTGTGTGTTTGTTGAACGGCTTTGTCAATTAGGAATGCTGTTTTCTTTCTTTTGTCCAGCAATATAATATCTGGCGTATTACAGTGCACGGTTTTGTCGGTTATTATTGTTCAGTCGTAATATAACCTGAAATCGGCTGAATCTAGTACCGCCTCTAGGGTGTATTTATAATAGGGAATTTGCTCTGTTATAAGGTTATTACGACTTGCAAGCTCCTGGTGGACTATACTGGCTACCTGATTATGACTGTGAAGATAGTCCATCTGGGCGGGTCTACCACATGCTCCTACAATATGTTGGATATTCTTAGGCTTTTCGTAGCATTTGATTTGATACTCATGCATCCTTAATGATATATTTTTGGTAGTTCTTAGGTAGTTAACTGGATATTTGTTTTTCATGTAGATTACATATATTTATAATTCCTCAGCCTCCGTCCATTCTTGGTAATGTAAGCAGTTTTTTACTACTGTGCGGGTGGTGTTTCCTATATTTCGTTAGTGTAGTTCTAATTATTCGTTGTAGCCTTTCGATATTTGTGTTTGACCAAGATATAATTCCAAACGAGTATATCAAGGCTAGTAAGCAAAAGTGTTTATAGCTTTTACTATATTTCGACTGTCTAGGTCAGACCTGCATGTGCTTTCAAGTCTGGGCGTAAATTCTTTAGTTAGTGGTTCCTTAATGAGTTTATGCTCAACTCTTTTGGACTGTTGTATTCCAAGATATTTATATACTTCTCCCTCCTGCATTGGCTCTATATATTCTTGTTGTGCCGTGACAAACTCTCTCCTCTCTACTTTAGATCCTCTCTTTATGTTAATAGTTCTGCATTTATCTAATCCAAAGTGTATGTTAATATCAGCTGTAAATTTCTCTACAACCTGAATGAGTTTAACGCAATTTTAAATCATCCATGTACAGCAGGTGTGATACATTTTGATTTTGGAGTTTATATCCGATTTGCATCCTTTTAATCAGATTAGAGAGTGCATTCAGTGCCAGGCAAAACCACAGAGGGCTCAGTGAGCCCCCCTGAAATATGCCGCTTGTCACCCTTATTTCCTCAGTCTTGGTGGTACTTCCATATTGAGATAAAGTATAGTGTTAGTATATTAATCAGCCAAGAGTGTGGAATCGAGTTGAAGGCCTTTTGATAATCAATATAACAGCATGATAAATTTCGATTCTTCTTCCGAGCGTGTTTCAATATTGAATCTATAATAAGTTGTTCTTTACATCCCTGCATTCCCTTTCGACAACCGTTTTGCTCTTCATGTGTGTCTATATGTCCTGTGATTAGTACTGTGAAACATGATGTTAGTAGTTTATATATCGTTTGAAGGCAGGTAATTAGCCGGTATTTCGCTGGGTTATTAAAGACGGTTCCGTTGGGGAGTAAATATGTTTTACTGTATATAATATGCTTATTATTATTATTATTTATGGATTGAGCCTAAAGGCATTCGCACTCCCTCTAAGGACCGGCCCTACAACGCAAGAACACACCAGGCACAAGCCACACCCAGAACAGAAACGCCCGCTGTAACAGCACGGGCGCCCCGAACTTCACCCTAAGCACAGCCCACACCCAGTACACTCTCGCACCTCAGAACCGGCCCTAATGGGAACATTGACTTATCCCAGATATCTCAGATATATGAAGGATTAAGCTCTGTGGGGGCCCTTTCTATGTTTTCGGGTCACACGGTTGTAGTGGTAACGATGGATGTCTTTGGTTTCCTATTGTTATCCAAAAACTTTCGAACGGTTTGAGCTATTCCAAGCAATACAGCCTTCTGCATGGGTCTAAAAAGGTGATCATTGAGGTCCAATGTTTTAATATTCCTTACCAAGTTCTTTGGGATGATTCCAGTTGATGACAACATGATCGGTATTGTTTCGACGCACTTTATATCCCATTGTCTTTTCACCTGTTCTTGAAGCTCTTTATACTTCAGAATTTTTTCGGTATGTTTTGCATTTAAATTATTGTTGTTTGGGATAGCTTTATCTATATTTATAAATAGCTATCTATAAATAATATTTTTCTTAAAATTTTATCGATCACAACAATATCGGACCTATTGTTATTTAATTTCTGCTTGGTAAACACTGTTCGGTTCCAATACATTCTGTAACTGTTGTTCTCCAGAATTGATTGCTGATTATAATTGTAATTGGAACTTTTTCTGATTCCTGTAGCTGCAGTTTTATTGCCAATTCTTGATGAATGATCTTCGCCACTGCATCGTGCGTTTTTTATATTCTGTTGCTGCAAATGCTTCATAGCCCCCTGTTATATGTAGGATTGTCTCGGAGACCCGGCACCCATATCTACATCAATCATCCGCCACACTTCCGTCCTGAACTATGTAGTTGAGGTAATTTCTGGCAGGTATAACCTGGTCTTGTATTGTCAGTAGGAAACCCTCTGTCTCCGGAAACATCTGTCCAGCAGTCAGCCAGTGGTTCGACGCTAATATGTCGACTTTTTCCTGGCTGACCTCATTCAAATGTCTCCCATGTAGAGGCTTCTCTCTTCATGATTGTAATTTCTCAAGTTCTGTTGGAAGACTTGGACTTGATCTTTGTGTAGTCGCGGTAGTGTTGATCCATTAGTCTGGCATACAGCTTTATGTAGCATAGACGTTTCCACCTGCTACAAGAAATATTTCCGCAGATTTCCTATTTGTTGGCCCAGTTGCTTACTAATATCGACTAATCCCCTATCGCCTTGTTGTCGCGACAATGTCGTACGTTCCACTGCACTTCTAGGAAGGTGTTTTTGCGATTTTGTAAGCAATATCCTGATCTTACGTTGCAAATTTTGTACGTCGGTTGTGCTCCAATTAACTATCCCGAACGAATAATTTAGCACCGAACATGCATAGGTGTTGATAGACTTAAACATGTTTCTGCTATTTAAGTCTGTCCTCAAAACTTGTCTCACTCTTTTGATAAATTGATAGGTAAGCTCTTCTTTCATTAAGCCGTGATTAATTCGGCGTGCTTGCTTCATACCCAGATACTTGTATGTATCTACAGCACTCATTGTCTCGATCTTATAATAATTATTATTATATATATTACTCTTATTATTATATATATATATATATATATATATATATATATATATATATATATATATATATATATATATATATATATATATATTACTTTTATTATTATTATTATTGTTGTTATGTTTTGCTAATACGATTATGAGGAACTAACAAAATAAACTTATCAATAAAATTATTTCCAAATGGTTGAGGTTGTAAACATATATTAAGTTAATTTTATCTGAATAGTCTACATTCCACAAACGAACATGCTTTTAAGTGATTCAAGATTTTTATTGATAACTGTATGTTCCTGTTTCTCAACTTATTTTTCCTTTTGTCCTCGTTGAAATCAACGAATACCGTCTCGCAAACTCCTTATTCGACTGATAAGGCTCCGTGTGCTTTTTCCTATTTAAAAATTATCATTTCGTGTACAGCTAGTAACATATACCAGGTGTGCAAGTAAAGTAATGAAACTGATGACGTAGCGACCGATTTGTTAATACCATTGGCTTGCCCTCTGGAGGGGAGACAGGACAACATCTGATGTGTCTTCAGTACAAGTTTGAACTTCCTAGAGTCACTTGGTGGTCCGTGACAATTCTTTTTGTGGCCATGATTTTTGTGGTACGACTCTAGGTAATTCAAACGCATGCTGAATGCGTATCAGATGTTGAGCTGTCAATAAAACTCAAATAAAAAAACACAAAAGTCAAAAAACGCTAATACTGTCTAAACAATTTATTCTATACTAAATCGGGCAAATACGGGGGATGAAAGAGAAACACATTATTTTTTAATCATCTATAATTCTTGCAAACTAATCATCTAAAGATTCTAAAGAACGATAGAGAATCAGACAGAAAGAAAAGAGCTCCCTTATTCCATACAAGTTATGGTTGTGATTATTCCTCACTCATCTTGACAAAGAAATATTTTCTATTACGTCTCTGATCTTAATAGGGGGCTATATAATCAAATTCGTTCAAAGAAGTCCACAGGTAGAAAGAAAAATCTAATAGGATTAGATCGGGCGGACAAGAGTCCTCGTAAACCTATCTCTACTTGTTCTTGTTCCGGCGTTTGGAGAATGCGGCCCTGGCAGCTGATAACACATTATCAGGATGGACACAGATGGGTTTTAATAGCCTCTTAAATGTTTAGAAATAAATTATACATTTTGGAAATGCGTAGGGGAACTATCACCCTCACCTATAGTGTGTTAAAAAAAATGACATACGGATCTTTGAAGATAAATTATTTGTGTTAAGAAAATCATTAGAGATAATAAAATTACTGGCTTATACCTATATCTGGGTGACTTTCTTCTCGGAATGAAGGTTGATATAGAGCCAATATCCGTATTGGTTATCTTATTTATATTACAGTATTTATACATTCATTCTAATTTATGCTGCCTCCCCTAAAGTAATCCCTTCTCACTTTAATACATTTATTCCGATGTTTTTTCCAGTCTTGGAAACAGTTATTATGCACCCATGAAGTGACTTCTTTAGTCGAGAGAACAGGAAAGTCATATTTGGTGCCATATTTGCTTAATATGGTATTTTTGAAACGGTATTTGTTTGAATTTTAGCGAAAGATTGACGAATAATTATTATAATATGCGATGATGCATTATCGTGATACACGCGGGTGAATAAAATATAAACAGAAATTGTTTTATACATATTTATTATTTATTTCGTTATACAAAACACTATTGATTATTTTTCGACATATTTTTCTCCTCGCTATACACATTTTTCCCAGCGGTTTGGAAGCGTGTGAATTTCTTGCTCGTAAAAACTTTGAGTTAGTGTCATCAGCCAATTGCACACGAAGTCCTCAACATCTTGATCGTTGTCGAATCGTACCTCTCCAAGTGCATCTTTCAAGAGCGCAAACAAAAAAGAATCATAGGTTTCCCAATGGTTTCCCAATGCATATTCTCCAGTTTTTCCTTCGTCAAAACCGCTGTGTGTGGCCTGGTGTTGTCATGGAGAAGAATTACGTCTCTGATGAGGACACCGTGTCTTTTGCTCCTGTTAACGGATTTTGTTGCCTTCAACAGTTGGTAGTAGTACGCAACATTAACCGTACGTCGATCATGTAGAAAATCAACCAGTAAAACTCCCTTCCAGTCAAAAAAAAAACGATTGCAAGAATCTTACCGACTGAGAAACGAGTTTTGGCATTTACAGGACAGGTTTCGTCTTTCCTTCGCAATTCCTTACTCGCAATTTTTGATTCTGGAGTGTAATAATGCTTAATTACTAATCACGATACGCTTCAAAAAGTCTCTTTTTCTCGCTAGAATCGATTCAAAAGTATCTTACTGATTTGCAATCGGATGTTTTTTTGATCTTTGGTCAACAACTTCGGAACCCATCGGGCATAGATTTTATTGAAGCCAATATGATTTCTAATGATTTGTTGTGTTTGAGCACTTCCAAAGCTAATACATACCGTTAAAGCGATTTCATGAATTGTGAGCCGCTGGTTACCTTCGATAAGGTCGCGAACTACGCCAGTGTTGTCAGCAGTGACACTTGACCTGTGACGTCGATTATGTCTTACATTTATCGCACTTTCTTGTCGACTCTTTAAACTTCTTGACCCAACCAAACACTTGAATCTTAGACAGGGTATCGTCACCATGCTGAATCTTCAACCGAGTTATATTTCTGATGGTTTGACGCCTTCTTTGGATAAAAACTTTCTTTTAACCCGTTGCGCAACGGACGGTGGAACTTATTGCTCACTCATGGCTGTACTGACAAAAGAACTGAGTGAAACAGCTCAACGAACGTTATCCCTACTCCTAATATTTTGCACTGCAATAAACTACACTTACAGCCCGCTCATGAGTGACTGAGGAAAGTTTTTTATAACTAGTTGCGGGAAAACGCGTCCGCCATGTTAACGAGGCGTTAATATGAAAGTTTTGCGCACTTTTTATAAAGTCTATTAATGGATAATAAGGATCATTACCCATATTATCAGTGCAACTAAATGATGGTGCTTTATTAGTGCATCCCGCAAACAGAAGCACATAAGTATGGAACAAATTTTAATTTTCATTCCTTTTAATACTTTTATACTCTATGGGAGCAATTTTTAAAATAATTTACATAACCCATGAGTTTGTTTACATTTTTCAGCCATTTTTACTTTTACCTGCAAAAAAAACATTCATCATTTGAGGTTATAGCATGAGCTGTTATATTAGCAATTAAATAGATTAAAATTACCTGATTACATGATTTTTTTTACACAACTGATGGGGTAAGAATGTTCTGTTGTTAGACCACTTTCTCCTTCGAAATGATGTGTGAAACATGAATGATGATGAACAAATACACGTATGTTTGTTAATATGATCAATCAGTTGGAATCGACCATCACCTCGTTCACATTTCTTAACTCACAAATCACATTTAGCACACTTTGGACATATTTTTATATTTTTAACTGATGTAGCTGATACTTAATTTAAAATTAAATTATTTTTAAATAAATAAACAAAGATTAATATCTAAAAATTTCCACTATATTTAAAATGGTATGTATGAGAATTGTTTCGACACACAGTGCCTTTTGGCCACAGTATAGTTTGTATTTGAAAAGGCACTGTGTGTCGAAACAATTGTCATACATACAATTTTAAATATAGTGGAAATTTTTAGATATTAATCTTTGCTTATACATTTTTATATGTTTTTGTTTGGTTAATTTAATAAGTTTTCGACGATATTCAAGAGAAGAGTTTGGAAAACTAATAAAGTAACATAAATACTCCGAAAATGATTTACTACAGGTATAGATCCGACATATCCCATAACAACAACGTTTTTATGCTTCTTTTTTAACTGATAATATTATATCTTTTTATTAAAATGCTTGTATTAATATTTTACTTCAAGTATATAACAATTAAAACTACCATTGAACGTGAATTAATAATTAAATATATATTTTTTGTTACTTACATTGAAAACATAATATTCACAGCTTATACGCGCATAATGTGCCCGAAAAGTTGGGGTATGAGCACAAAAAAATTTTAACTATGAAAAGGCCTAATGTAAAATTCCGGTTTATATTTGATTCACCCTATATAAACCACGAATAGTTTTACTACAAATATTCTAGCAATATCTGCAATGTCTTTAATACATAATTGGCGATTACCCAGTGCAAGATCATTGATTTGGGTAATGTTTTCTCCATAGACGTCTGTGGAAGGTCTTCCTGAGGGAAGTTCTTTTTCAACTATTTCTCTATCACTAAAGTCATTTCTTACTTCATCTGGGCAGAGGAGAAATAGCTAAAATATAGTTTATTTTAATTCATAGAAAAATAGTTCTCTTTTTTAATCACCCGGTATAAATAATAAGCAAATATTTTCCAGTTAAGTTTAAGTTAGAGTGGAAAACGAAATACAGAAATACCCAGAGACATTTTGTCAATAGGAAAAAACATTTTAAGACATTGTCAACGATTGGCCACACATCCGAAAGCAAACAAGCTCCAAACAATGTACATATTAATTTATTAAAGATATATATTTTTTGTCCCACACACATAACCACCAGTTTACATAACCTGATGGCAAATGTTTGCCCATAGTTTAAAACACCATTCTAAACGTTAATATCTGTTTGCGTTGCTTCGTGTTTCAGCGGACATGGAGCCCGGCTTAAAATTATATTTTAGTAGGCACCCACTTGTTATAACATCAACATTTGCCGTACAATATATGTACATTATGTTAAATTGTTGTAATGAGTATTATTTTGTTTTTGATTTTAAATATTTATCGATATATAAACCAGGAAAATTTGCAGAAGTAAAAGTACATTTTCATTATTGGGTAATTTTTTTTATTACTTCTAGAAACACAGCTATCTGTCCATACGCACAATAAATAGACTTACAGTTTGACAACGTCTAAATCACATGTGCATATCGATTCACTAACGAAGCTGTATATACAGGGTGCAAGGAAAATAATTTTCGTAAATTTAACCAACGATTCTTTACATTATTTTGAACAAAAACTTTCCTTAAAACATCCAAAATGCAACCATTTCCGCAGAAAACATTATTTATTGTCCGTTATTATTATAACAATTGGCGACGTTGCCAAAATTCATTTTTTTATTTTATACAAGCCTGGCACCGTTCTAACTTATTCCCTCGAAATAAGAAGCATATCGTGATATTCACGTACAGAATAAAATTTAATTTTTTTGTACGTGTGTATTATTGCAAGTTGCATGCAATAATACACCCAAGCTGAAGTCCAAAACACCAGGATTGAATGAACTGCATCATGGAGATTAGAGATCTGGTACACAGATAAAAAGCTCGGAAAACATTCCAGTATTCCAATACCCGGATGACAAGAGACTGCTAAATAAACTATGTAAAGGGCTCAAAGATGCAATCATAACTATCAAGAATGAAAGCTTTGAGAACTACCTAAGTAAATTAACAGATCACGAAAGTTCTTACTACCCGCTATGGAAAGCGACCAAATCTTTGAACAGGCCATGAACCATGACCCGCCAATCCGCAAAAGCGATGGTAACAAGGCGCGGTGAGATGAAAAAAAAGCAGAAATATTCGCTGAATGTCTAGAGAATACTTTCCAGCCTTACCCACCGACTGGCTTGGAAGAAATTCGGCATATTATCAATAGAGATGGCGTGACAATTAACTCAATCACCACAGCAGAGACTGTCACAACCATTGGCAAATATCTCAATCCAAAGAAAGCTTCAGGTTATGACCTAATAACAGTGCAAATGCTCAGGGAATTACATCGTAAAGCTATTATGAAACTGGCTCGTCTTTTCAAGGCTGTATTACGGATCAAGTACGTGCCAGTACAATGGAAGGTTGCTGAAGTTATAATGATCCTGAAACCTGGCAAACCACCTGAAGACAAAAAATCATACCGCCCAATATCCTTGTTGCCGATTATATCGAAGTTGTTTGAAAAGCTGCTTCTACAACGCCTCAAACCCTTTATGAAGGAGAAGCATCTTATTCCAACGCATTAGTTTGGAATCCCGAATAAGCATTTGATATTAGATCAAGTATATGGAATCACTGATGTAATCGAGAGAGCACTAGAAGAGAAAAATATCTGTGCAACGATATTCCTGGATGTGGCTCAAGCATTCGACCGAGTGTGGCACCAAGTCCTCGAATACAAGCTAGAAAATATCTACCACAACAAATGAGCCAAATTCTTCATTCATACGTCACTGACCGTCACTTTAGAGTCAAGCGTAGTGAAGAATATTCAGATCTTAAAAGACATGTGCTGGAGTGCCACAAGGGAGCGTTCTCGGACCTGTCCCTTATTTGCTGAGTTTTACATCAGAGAGTACATCAGCGAGACTTACAAAAGTAAGTCAAAAATTTCAAATTTGAAAAGTAAAATAGTAAAAACAATGTAAATCAATGTTCAAGGCACGATTACATGGAAACGGTTTGTTTGGCGTAAATTTATAATAAGACCATTTTTTGTAGAGAATTCAATTCCCTTCAAGAATATGTATTGCTTAAATTTTTCAAATTGATGGTTTGGGAGTTATAGACGAAAGATGCGATTACTATTAAAAAACCTAAAGTCGCGATGATACTCTTCTTAATATAAGTTTAAAGGCTTTAACTTTCACAATATTTTTTTTGTAATTACAAATAATATTTTCGGTATCCTTTTAAAAAAAAGTCGATTTTTTGCCCGATATATATATATATATATATATATATATATATATATATATATATATATATATATATATATATATATATATATATCTACCGGAAAACCGCTGCGCTGGGCATTTAAAATTAACATTATTATTTATTGTCATTATTACAGTTTCTTTATAAACAAATTTTTAACTTCCCCTTCCCCTTTTACATTGAATTTTAATTAATAACATTTAATCTTCGTCGTCTATCTCATCTTCTTCGATGATAGTTTCGATTGGCCGCAAATCGTTCATGAGCCCCATGTACTTATTAGTTAAAACGACATCTTCATTACACCGAGTGATGTAAGGTCCTAGTTTTATTTTGCTAGCTGAACAACATAAACCTTTATGTTCACCAATCCAGTAGTATGCTTTACAATAACTACCAATTTTTGTCATTGAACTTAATTTTGATTCTTGTTTATAATCAACTGTAGGATCATACAAAAAACCAACTTTCCAACGAATTTTTAATATACTTTCATATACTTTGATTTAGACGTTACCAAATTTAATTTGGACTTTCCTTTTTTAGGCATTTATGACTACAACTTCAACTACAACTACAATTGGAAATAATTAAAACCTATCTTGAGATTGACAACCGAAAATTCAACATAAAAAGTTACTTACTTATCTTAATCTTACTAATTTAATGCTGGGAAACTAATTTTTCATTTTAATCTAATTATTCCACGCTTCCTTCTTTTCTTCTTTTTCTTCTTTAATTAATAAATATAAACACATAGATATATATGTTTTTAATATCTTTTTAAATCAGTCAATTGACATTTGGTAAAAATTTGTTTAGGTTAGAAAAAACAAAGTTTTAATGCTACAGAAAAATATTAATTTAATAGTTTAATTAATAATTAATTTATTAAAATTAATAATAATAGTAGTTAATGTACATGATAATAATAATAATCAATAAAAAGTTGATAAAAGCTGAAATTTTAAATTTAGCGTTTTTGATCATTAGCGCCCTCACAACCGCTTTAGGAGTTTGAACTCCGTTGCAGGCGTTCTTAATTCTCTTAATATAGCCCAAGAAAGAAAAAAATAATTTCAAATTTTCATTTTAATAATAAGTTTATAAAAGCTATAAAATCAGATAATTAGCGATTCTCATCATTAACGCCCCCGCAACTGGTGTAGAGAGTCCAACACTCATATAAATATTAGCCTATCCATTAAGGACATGTATTTTCTACATGGATACCAAGTTTAAAGTCAATCGGATGCATGATTCAGTAGTTATAACGGAACATCCGTAAAAACCACTGTAGATTTATATATTAATATAAATATGGTATATATACGAACGCAAGGAAAGCAGTTCGGAGAGACGATCGGGGCCAGACCAGATCAACTGGCCATTTTAATGACGGGTCGTGATCGCACACAACTCACGCCATCATACGGCGAATGCTCATAGCAGTCAGGACCGCTCGTAACATTCTGCCTGGAACCTCGGGTATAGTACCAGGTATGCCCACAAGGTAGCGTAACGGAACCGTGGAGGGAAATATTACAGAATATATATATATATATATATATATATATATATATATATATATATATATATATATATATATATATATATATATATATATATATATATAGATTCACATTTTATCACCTGTCACAACTCGATGCAAAAAACTATTTCTCTTCTGTCTGGCAAGCAAAATTTCATAAATGGTTTTTCGCCTTTTTCCTTCAATTTACATGGAACCCATTTTACGTCCTTCTGGATCTTTCCCGATGGGTGTAGACATTCTCAAATGGTGGATTCGGCTACATTCAATTATTCTGCCAATTGTTTAAATGCATGAGTTGAGTCTTTCTCCAATAATTCTTGCAAATCTGCATCTTCAAACATTTTCGGCTGTCCTGGCCGCTCCTTAATTTTTTCTCCTTAGCTCCTTATCCTTATTCTTTTCTTCTACATTTTTTTTGAGCGAGAGTATATTCTCCATAAGCTCGCTCTTCTTTTTCTTCAAATGAAAGAAGTTTCTTAAACTTCCCTGCAAAACGTCTTTTTCTTGAACATAATTCGACATATTCATAGCTATGAAAAATTATGTTTTTTTCCAAAATGACAATTAATAACGCACAGGCTTTTGATGACGTATGTTTATCCTCCAAGACGCCGTAGACGTCATTAGCCTATACTCACCAATGTATTAGTAATGCCATATCTTAGCAAACTCTACATTATTAGCCGAAACACCTAATATATACTACAAAGTGCGTCCCACGGAAAACAGGACTTTCTCAAAAAAAAATCGACAAAAATCATTTCGATTGAAAATATTTTAGAATTATTTTACTGCCAGGTGTAAAACGTAGTAAACGTAGGTGTAAAAAGTAAATTTATTTTGACAAAGCAGAAAAATCATAGATAGCCCCACCCAGCCTTCAACAGTGCGTAAGAAAGTGCAGTGCATGGAAAAAAAGTTTTGCTGTGTATTTCGTGGAGTAGTAGTTGAGGTGTGTATTGCGAACTGCTGAAACCTGTTGATATAATTACAGGCGATGGATACTGACAACAATTCATAAAACTGAACCGAGCGTTGAAGAAAATATGCCCAAAGGCACGATAGAGTCATTTTTCAACATGACAATATTCCAAAATATGAAATATTTTCCATATTCCAAAATATGAAAAAACCTTTTAAAAAATGTTAAATGGAACCCCACCCACTGTATTCACCTTAGTCCCCTGGGACTACCACTTATTTCGATTGGTGCACTTGGTTCCACTTGGTTCGATTGGTGGCTTCCGCGGTCGGTAATGTTAGAATTACTAGGTTCTCGGGTAGAACCGCGTTTTAGATTTATAAAATCTCGACGTTTCGGCTGTCTACCAAGAGAGCAAAGACTTGAAAATGCCAGATGTGATTTTGGCGAAACGTCGTCAATAATGTGAATATTCATTAAACGAACGGATTGACACCCGGAGAAAAAATTGTAACATGTATATAATATGTAAACACCCCTCGTATGGTACAATCTTAATTTGTCCTATGAATGTGTTGTACATATTTTAGGACGTATAGTCTGCAAATTCCGTAGAAGAACCCATTCCGGTCTGGGTACGTAAACCTGACCGTGCAACCGTACGAGACTCACCTCACTTGTTCCTTACCTTTAACAGCACATGTAACGCCAAGTGTCAACACACATGTACAAAGCATGTGTGAAGGATACGCGACCGCGGGACATGAGCGGCGCGGAGGGGAAAACGGATGACGAAGGGAACGCAAAGATAGAGCCAAGTGTTTCGTTATTGAGAACGAGGAGGGGGAAGGGAGGCGAGAATGAGCTCAGCTCACTTAATTTACAGATGGGACTGGAACATGGGGCGCAGGAACGAAAAAGAAGGGGAAGTCGGATAAAGGTTAATTGTGGTGTGGTTCTTTTAAAAGTCCAGGTAAATTCAAGTTGTCGGTATAAATAAGGGGAGGAGGATCCGAAT
Organism: Cosmopolites sordidus; assembly: GCA_031761425.1. Taxonomy (NCBI): domain Eukaryota; kingdom Metazoa; phylum Arthropoda; class Insecta; order Coleoptera; family Curculionidae; genus Cosmopolites; species Cosmopolites sordidus. Next base: position 103,899 of record JARFXV010001062.1, on the reverse strand, counting down.
ATATATATCTCGGAAATAGCTTTTAATTTAGCTAATTGATCTATTCGACGGTAGGAAGGGGGGTAAAGACGATCTGTGTGTTTCGATCGATGTGTACGAGACCAGTTTGTTTTTTTTTTCCTATTACGTTGGATGCGCTAACGCATTGTATCTTTCTTCTCCCTCATACAAGTTTCCTGTTAAGCTATTTAATTGTGGAATGCGCTGTGACATATCCATTTACTTAATCACATATGAGTATTAATTCTTCTATTGAAATCTTTGGTGTGAATCACCAAGCTCGAAGAGGTTTATCGTTAAATACCAAATAATTTCCTCAAAACTTTTCGACGCGCGTTTTGTTAACCATGTTAACATTATCAGGAGATGATTCTTAACCTTAGAACCACAACGTGAAATTATTTTTCACTATTTACAATGTGGCGTCTTATACGACACCATTTTAAAGCCCTACGTTTCTCTTATTAGAGTAATAATTACTTCTTGTTTTTGTTTAGACAACTTTTATTTATTATTACAAGGATCTTTTTATCAAAGAATATCAATAATAATACAAATTATTAAGTATGACAATAAAAATAAACAAATTCCTAAAGGAATATCACAATCGGTGATATTATTAACTGAAAGAAACATTTAGAAGTTAAAGGAACAAAAACAATATTTTCATAAAAAATTAAGGTTTTATTTACAGTCGACGCAAATGTTCGATGTTCTGCACTAACTTGTTTATTACAATGTTTACAAATATTCCGGGCCTTTCGATTTTTTTTCACGGACAAAAGTCAGCGACCTAAAGGTCTATCAGCTTTTTGTACAGCTTATTGTACCTGACATTTTAGAATATTCTAAATAGTACTCCTTATTTCTTTTGGAAGTCTATCGTTGGACATTCTTTCCTTTAACTGCTAGTGTAAATGCAGTTTTTCAGAAAATCTGAACGCTTTGGTCTTTTATCACCAGAAATATTACATTTATAAATAATAAAAACGTTGATCCTGATCTGATGATTCTGAGCCCTTAAACAGATTACTAATACTAAACCCTAAACAAACAAACCCAGATACATTACCACCGAATGAAGAAGAAATAATTAGGCAAATCAAACGACTTAAAAATAACAAAGCTTCTGGTGAAGATGGAATCACTGCTGAACTTTTGAAATCCGCTGGTCCAGGTACAATCAAGAAAATAACCAAAATTCACCAAGAAGTTTGGCGAACCGAACGGATTCCGGAAGAGTGGAAAGATGGTCTAATCCATCCACTACATAAGAAAGGAGATAGAACGGATGGAAACAACTACAGAGGGATATCTCTTCTCCCAATTTGTTACAAAATTTTATCTCAATGCCTACTAGACAGAGCCCAGGGAGAGTTAGAACCTAAAATTGGTGATTATCAAGCAGGTTTTCGAGCGGGCAGATCCTACCAGGAACATATCCTGAATCTAAAGTTGATCTTAAGACATCAAAAACTATACAATAAAAATCTCGTCTGTATATTTGTGGATTTCAAAAAAGCATATGATTCTATTGACCGCGAATCTTTATTCCAAATTTTGGAAGAACATGGACTAGATTTGAAAACGCCGGCAATTATTAAAGCAACACTAACTAACACAAGGTCAAAAGTTAAATTCATTCAGTTAAATCCATTCTTATTTAACTGCGTTCTAGAAAAAGTGACACAGGAGTAGCGTATAAAAAAATCGGCCCTGAATATTGACCAGCCCACTGGTAGAACCAACATCAAAATAGATTATCTGGCGTTTGCTGATGATCTAGCAATTTTAGCTCAAGATATATTAACGACACAAAAACAGATTGATATCCTAAAAGAAACAGCAGAAAAGGTAGGACTCAAAAGAACACCATTTCTAAAAACAAAATATGGTTACATCAGACGAGGTTCTCAATTTAAATATTTGGGTGAATTAATCATAGAAAACGGGTTGGAAAAAGCGGCCAATAAGGATAGATGGTAAAAAATGAAAACTGCATTGAGACTTACACAAAATATTTACAACAAAAAATGGTGCAGAAACGCTCATTTTGAATAGAAAGAAAGACATCGAGGAGATTGAAAAGACAGAAAAAAAAATCTTACGCCCCAAACAAATAAATAGCACAACATACCGACTTCGAGAAAATCAAGAAATCAAACAATATACATATAAACATAGCGATATGAAAAAAAGAAGACTACGGACACATAAAACGGATAAATCCGAGTAGGCAAACTAGACAAATAGTTGAATTAAAGACCTAAAATCAGCGAATATTATACAAAGTGAAATTCAAGATAGAAACTGTTTTAGACACAAGGTTAACGTTTGGGAGGTTGGCCAGAGAGAAAAATGTAGGAAAAACACAATAACTTGGTCTGACGAAAGGAAAAAAGCTCGTAGTGAAAAAATGAAATCAGTATGGGCGCAAAGGAAGGCTAACAACAACAAACGCCTCTAACTCTACTTCGCGTGGTCCACCAGGGCCCAAAGGCGAATAATAATAATAATAATAATAATAATAAAAGCGTTGATACCTGCAATATCAATCATACCCTAGAATATTCTCAGGGGCCATCGACGAGTTTTCCTAGATATTCCATATTTTATCTTCCATATCTACTCCACCTTTCATGTTATTATAACTTAGAATAATTTCTGGTTTCTTAGATATTTCGTCAATATCAGCTTGCTTGTGCATGATCGATTGTAAAAGGACCGTTTTATTATTATTTTTTTTTGAACATTTGAAACCATTCTACTTTTTTAATTAAAGACGAACATAGAAGACTTGACAACCTTTCCTTTTGTTTCCGGTTACTGCGTTGATATTTATCTCTTGTTTTTACGTTTTGTCCCGACCATGGTTAGTTTTTCTCTAATAATTTTTCTGTTACCACATAAGAGCTGAACCAATTGTCCATTGTACAATTACGATTTGTACCTTGTATAGTTTCTGTCAAAGATATTGCGTAGGGATAGAACATTGGCTATTCCTTTCTTCTTTCTCTATATCGTCGACTTTACGTCGAAAACAAATGTCGATCAGCTGATGTGGTACCAATTTTTCTGCCTTCTGGATCTTTCACATGACATGCAGAGGATCACAAATTGGTTCGACGACTAACATTTAACCTCTCTGCTATTTGTTGTTGAATTTGAATATCGTCTTACCCCAACAATGCTTGCAATATGGCATCTTGAAATTTTCTTGGTTGCATTCGTTGTCTTTCAATTCAAAATCACCAGTTTTGAATTGTTTAAATCAACGTCCACAAGTTTCTTGCGTTGGGACATTGTCACCGTAAGTTTCCACAAGTGCACGACGGCTTTCTCTTGGGTTTTTCTTTTGACTAAACAAGAAAAGCAGTACGTGCCATAAATATGTTTTTTATTTGGCTCGAAACTCGACATGTTTACTACACGAAAAAATACGACGCTAAGTCGAAATCGTTTAAACATCAATAGCGTTTTGAAAGATACTGCCGTAGCAACAACATGATGTAAGGAATTAGACTGTGAACCATCCCTTGTTTAAAGCACAATCTCTTAAAAAATTAAAAATTCAGGTGTGCGAAAAAAACATTTGGATTTATATTACATTTTTTAACTTTATACCGATCTACGTAAGCTAAGAGATATGCTTTTTTGAAACTGTGCTTTCAATATTGAACTTTTTATGTTAATTATATCTGGATACGACCCTGGAACAGTAAGAGATAATCCTAACCATTTGCAGTATCTTTTTTTCATGAAGGCCTGGTATTTGTCATCGGTTGTTTCGTAAATAAATTCAACAGGAGGGTCACATAGACTTAATGTGTCATGTGACATAGGTCCATGGTAATATCTTGTTAAAAAGGTATGTTTTGCCTTCGCAGTCGACATTCTAGTGTCTTGTAATACAGTTTTCTAATACATTAAACATATATTATTGGCGACTCATATAACATTGGTATGAGCCTGTTATTTATATCATAAATATATCTGTTTCTAGATTGGCTACATGGAAACTATTTAATAAATAAATATTAGTACATTTTCGAGTATATTTGAAAATATTTGACGGAAAAAAAACTTTTTGGCATCTCCACATTTTGATATGAATGCATACAACTTACAGAGACAAATGAACTTTAGATTTAGATTAAATTTTAAAGGAGATCACTCACTAGAGTAGGGGTCTTCAACCCGCGGCCCGCGGGCTGCAACTAAAACGAACAAACTACGTAATAAGTTAGAAAACGACTTTCAAAGAATACTCTTAAATTAAAAGTCTAAGTATCAAGTCTTTAACATCGTTTACAAAAGTTGACATAGTTTAATACTGACTTACACTCATGTAGTTGTCGTTGCACATTTAAATTATTATGATGCGGGCATTCAATAATAATCTATAATGGTTTGCGTGTTATTGATATTGTCACGGTGCTCCAAGCGAATGGCGAGTGGACGTGCGAAAACTACACTGTTCCGCTGGACACTTCGCGGATTCTTTGAGAAGATTCTGGAATGTGGGCGGCAGGGGTATATAAAAGCTTCAGCGGCCGTCGTCAGCACTTTTGCAGTTTTGGCAACAATATTTCTTCGCAAAATATTTCAACGGTGATATAGCGACTATAATAACTATGAATCGAAAACGCAAAATCGCTGATGAGTCGCGAGTTTTTCAAGAAAACTGGACAAACTTGTAATTTAATTTGTAAACATTCGGGAAAAGCCCGCGTGTTTGGTATGTTCTGAGAAGGTTGCTGTTATGAAAGACTACAATTTAAAAAGACCTGAGATAAAGCACGTTGCCAAATTTGAGGGAATTGAAGGTCAAATGCGGGTTGATAAAGTGGAATCCTTGAAGAAATAATTACAGTTGCCGCAATATTTATTTCAGAGACCAAATATAGAGAGCGAAGCTTATATAAAGGTAAGCCATTTTATCACATTAATGGGTGGTACTGTTCAAAGTTAAGCTATTTTACAAAGTTAACTTTAAGTTAGTTAAACAAAGTTTACTCATATTTTGTTATTGAGAAAATTAAGGTCTTTAACAAAATATTTTTTATATATTGTATTGGAAAAATTTGCTTTCAAGTCAAAGCCTTTCGTGCAGTGGCGGCTCGTCAGGGAGGGCGTTAGGGCGCAGCCCCTCCAGCCTCCTTTATCACAGTAAACAATTTTTCCTAGCAAAATACCATAATTTATTTCCGTTCAGTTTCGTTCCTTTAAGTTGTTTTAAGATACTAATAAAAATTAAAATCTTTAAATGTAGAACCATCACACCAAATAATGCGGATAGAAATTCCATCCTCTCGCCATAATTTTTACATCAGGGTGGGTTGATCTCCAGCGACCGTGTGCCACGTCACCTTATCTCGTCGTTGACATGTTTTCTGCAGTTTAGCTGCTTTCTAAAACATGCGATTTGGGCGTAGATTCCCTGCGACCTGGTGTATCGGTAATTAGTTTTAAACGCTGATTTGACGGGTACGGAGCGTTTGATATGTCTCGCGTCGCGTATTTCGTTCGCCTCGCGAATACTTGTTTTGATCAGATATTTGCTACGTGTGTACGTACACACTGAGTAGTACTTTTTAAATAATAATAATTAACTTTTAATTGCAAACATGAAGGTGTCTGATTTAAAACAGTTAATAATCAAGTTCAAAAAGAATGTAAACATAGGTCAAGTTTTACGCAAAAATTTGACAGTAAACTATACGTGAAAGTTTTCCGACGATATGAAAAGAAGATTTGAAGACCGAATTTAAAGACATTAAATTTTATTTTGATTATGGGACTGGATTCAGCTTTTAAAGAAATCACTAAGGCATTGAGAATACTAGTGACTGTACCGATGACCACAGCCGAAACCGAAACGTGCTTTTCGACTTCGAACTTGATTAAAGCATATATAAGAAATACAGTGGGGGAAGATAGTCTAAATGCTTTAGGTATGTTAAATATTGAAAGTGCTATGGTGCGACTAGTTCCGGACTTTAGTGAAAAAGTTATTGAAACATTTATTTTGGACAAAAACAGGCGAATGGAATTTTACTTTAAAAAGTTGGAAATGGTGAGGTGCTATTCACCTACAAAAATGTGTACAATAACCCTTTATAGTCATAAAACTTTTTTTTGAACTTTTCCAACTTCTCATGATCTTTTTCGAATTTTCTCTATTGATTTGCAGAAACTGTTTGAATGGTTTATTTTTCGGGAAACGGTTAGTACTATTTATACTATATACTATTTATTAATTCCTTTATCTGCGCAACAAGCAACAACCCATATTCCAATATCTCTGTAAGTAGTAACAATACAAAATTTTAATGTTTTTCTGGTTCACGTCCTGTATAGGGTTTCAATAGCACGAAAAGTAAAAAGGAGAAAGGGGAACACAAAAAAAAATCTTCACCAGCACTATTTCCTTCTACGCCCTCCCGCTTTAAAAACTCACGAGTCGCCACTGCTTTCATGGTTGGCGAATTTATAAAAGAATGCATGGAATCAGCTGCAGAAGTTTTATGCTGTTCACATGTCCAACACAAACTAGCTGTCGTTTCTCTCTCTCGTATACCAGTGTCTGTTTAACAATTATAATTTTTATAGTTTCTTCGTTTATTCTTAGCTTTTCCCTTCTTCAAATTCCGCAGGATCTCCTAAGTTCATCCATTTCTCCGGCTAGTATTTTATTTTTATCAGCTTCCCTTAATCTCCAACATTCAGCACCATAAAGTAAGATGCTCTTGACAATCGTGCTGATTATGTGAACTTTTCATCCTCTCTAATTTGATCGCTCCACCGCTATCAATTTAGTTTCTTTACAGCTCTCCGTTCCATGCTCATTCTCTCTTTTATATCATCCATGTCCCTACTGTGTTGGTTAATCCGAACTTTTGAATATTTGTACATCTGGCATATGGTATTTCTATTTCTTCGTTGTTACCTATCTGTAAGTTAGCTGCAGTGCCTCCAGCACATAGATATGTGGTCTTGTCTAGCTTTATCGATAGTCCCCATCGTTGGTAATCTTCGTTTATTTTTCTGATCATATATTCCAAGTTGTACATTATCCTGCGCTATTACATGCGTGTATCTACATGGTATTCTAATACCTCTACTTCTTTATTAGATTATCAAATTTATTAGTTGTGTCTTTTTCCTCTAAGAAGTCCATTCTATTTTCTCTTAGCAATTTTTAGTAGTGATTTTTCCACCTTTCTGTCAGTATCATTTGTGTTCTTGATTGATTTCTATCTGATTTAATGTTACCTATCCTTTTTTTCTCCTTTCCCCCTCTCTCGCCCATTTTTCTTAACATATTTCTCTGTTTCTTTTTTTTCTTGGTGTTTCTTTCGCTATTGTATCGTGCCATTTTGATTTATGTATATCTATTTTAATGTGCTGGTACAGTTCTTCAATAACATTGAATTGTTATAACTAAATCCTTTAGTCTTTGGTCCAGCCTTCGTTTATTTAGGAATTTAATGCTTTCCTCCCCCAAACTTGCCATATTGTATGTTTTTATATCGGTTTCTTCCAGTCCTTGTTCTTTATCTTTTTCTTCTTTCTTTTCCATTTGCTGTGTTGTACGAAAATTGCAACTTGGCTATAAAGTACAGTAGCATATGAGAGTGGTCGAAAATGTTTCCAACCGAACACAGAATTAAGTATTTTTTGTCAAATGCAGCTTTATTTCTCAACATAGTCTCTTTGTAATCCTGTACACTTTTCCTAGTGATGCTGCCATGTTTTTAATCCGCCCAATTAGTCGTTTACGAATGTGATGGCCCCCTAATTCGATGAAAATCTCTGTCCTCCGAGCGAAACTTTGAACCTAGGAAAGAGGAAAAAAGGCTGGAGGGCAGATCTGGTGAATACGGTGGGTGGTCAATCAATTCGTATCCTAATCCGTAAATTTTTGGTGACCACTGCAATGTGAGACGGTGCGTTGTCTTGGTGGAACAAACCTTTCTTTTTCTTCAAATGCAGCCGCTTTTCCGCAATTTCTTCTTACAGCTTATCAAGTAAGTCCTTGTTATAGTTTTTTTTTTCTTTTTCAGGATAGTCGATTAACACAATTTCATGACCATCCCAAATAACAGTCGCCAACAGTTTCTCGGCAGTTTTGGCGTCGATTCACACTTCCCAGTCCATTGCTTCGACTCTGCCTTGATTTCAGGAGTGTAGTGGTGTATCCAAGTTTCATCTACAGTTATTAATCCACGCCAAAACTACGACTTATTTCGCATAAACTGCTTTAACAGGGGTTCGAAAATGTTTATTCGAATAAGTTTTTGGTTGTGAGCAATCAACGCACGGTTAACTTTTTAATACACAAATCTTCAGTCGATATATGATAAACATGTTCTTTCGAAATCCTCTCGCTCATCAGCTCTCATCCCTATTCTCTGCAATCGCTATAACCTTAATTCGGCGGTCGTTTAGCACCATTTGATGAACTTTGTCAATGTTATCGATAATGACTGCACTGATAATTGCCACTGCACTAATTCGAACGGTTTTAGTATCTTCAGCCTTCTTCACAATCAGTTCATGAGATCACTTCGACATTTTCATTTTTTTCCAGCCTCTTCTGGTGTTTCCTTGCAAACCCCTTGATCTCATCTTCGCCCATAGGCACTTTCAGGGCTCGATGACTTTGAACCTGAATGACTTTTACATTAGATTTCTTGAAGCATTCCCAAAGTTGGATGCCATGCCAAAGTCTATATAGGCTTCAGGATATGCTTATAAAGAAAAAGCTTATTGTGTATTGACAACACAGAGTGACTCCCTAGTAGCCAATACATTTGTCTGAATTTGCGACCCAGTTGTTCACGTTTCTTCTTCACATGCTTTTTCCATCTTAGCTTGGCATCCAGAGTCATGCCCAGATACTTTGCTTTGTTCACCTGTGGGATTCTTTTCTGGCTCACTGTCATTGGTATATGGTTATATTTCCTCTTGATGAAATTGGCATGGATCGACTTCGCTTCATTTAAATTGATGCGCTGTTTGTTTGTCCAATTGGTGATATTGTTGGCGGCTGTTTGGGGTTTCTTTGTAGCTGACTGAATTTATTTTCCAGTAGCGAGTAAAGCAGTGTCATCGGCAAATGTTGTCGTCACTATTCCACCACTCTGCAGAATATCGCTAATGTACAGCAAGTAAAGGTCAGGTGCGAGAACGTTGCGGCACTTCAGCACATATCTTTTTAAGATTTGAATATTATTCACTATACCTGACTTTAAAGTGACGGTCAGTGATGTATGATTGAATAATTTGGCTCATTTGTTATGATAGATATTTTTCTAGTTTGTATTCCAGGCCATGGTGCCACACTCGGTCGAATGCATGGTCACATCGATGAATCTCGTTGCACAGATATTTTTCTCTTTTAATGCTCTCTCGATTACATCAGTGATTCGATGTACTTGATCTATTGTCGAGGGCTTATTGCGAAAACCAAACTAATGCGCTGGAATAAGATGCTTCTTCTCAATGAGGGGTTTGAGACGTTGTAGGAGCCGCTTTTCAAACAACTTGGATATAATTGGTAACAAGGATATTGGGCGGTATGATATTTTCGCTTCAGGTGGTTTGCCAGGTTTCAGGATCGTTATAACTTCAGCAATATTTCATTACATTGGCTCGTACTTGATCCATAATACAGCGTTGAAAAGATGAGTCAGCTTCATGATGGGTTTACGTGGTAATTCCTTGAGCATTTGCAGGGTTATTAGGTCATAATCTGGGGCTTTCTTTGGATTGAGAGATTTGTCAATGGTTGTGGCAATCTCTGCTGATCTGATTGGCTTAGTTGTCACGCTATCATCATCTTTATGGCTAATATATGGGATTTCTTCCAAGCCAGTCGGTGGATGAGGCTGGAAAGTATTCTTTAGATATTCAATGAATTTTTCTGGTTTTTCTTCATCTCGCCGCACCCAGTTACTGTTGCTTTTGCGAATTGGCGGGCCATGGTTCTTCGGCCTGTTCATGGACTTGATCGCTTTTCATATCGAGTAGTCAGAGCTTTCCTGATCTATTAACTCACTTAGGTAATTCTCAAAAGTCTTTCATCATCCGAAGATCGAGTGTGCTGCCATGTTTTCGGGACTTTTCTTTTTTTGTGTACCAGATTTCGAATTTCCTTGATGTAGTTCAATCCTAGTATTTTTGGCTTCATTGCGGATGTATTATTCCAAGCAGCTTACTGCAGGTCAACTTCATAGTCTAGCTATTCTTTTATCTTCGTGGTTATATTTCACTCAATTCTCTGTTCAAGCTTTGTTCGAAATCCGTCCCAATTAATTTTCCCGTTAGTAAAATACGGGAGCTGTTACTTGGTGATTACGTACTCACTTAGTGAGAGCACAATTGCTGAGTGGCCAGATACCAAGTTAAAGCTTTCTTCAATGCTGACATATGAGGATGCAATGTTGCGCAGCACGAAGACGTCGACTAACCTTGGCACTTTCTTTCTATCCGTGAGCCAGTAAGTTGGTTTTCCTGTTGATTAGAAGTGGCAGTCCATTATCTTTGCAGCTGCATACAGTTGTCTTCCTTTCGGCGTGATGTTAACAGAACCCCAGTAGGTGTGAAAATCTAAAAGATATACAACTTTCCTCCCGCCGTTTTTTTTTAATTCAAGGCTTTATTGTAAAAAACTGACATTTTTGATTCAAATTATTATCATTGGTCACTACTTTCTCCCATTTTTCAGGCAGCATTTGAATCGCGCCACGTTAAAAAAACTGGTCATCTTTTAAAGCGATCCACGAATCGATCCAATTTTTGACTGCTTTATAAGCTCGGAAGTGCTGGTCAGCCAGGCGGTGTGCTATCGATCGTAACAGATGATAGTCACAGGGAGCAATGTCTGGAGAATACGGCGGGTGGGGTAGGACTTCCCATTTCAACGTTTCCAAGTATGTTTTAACCACTTTCGCAATGGAGCCGAGCATTGTCATGCTGCAAAATCACTTTATCATTTTTTTTGCTACTCCCGCAAATAGCGAGAATTTGGCTCATAAACTGACATTTTTAATCGCGAATAACTTTATGATGTAAACATAAATCGACTACTGGTGCTATTGCGTTATGTTTACAAGATAACCAAAGGTATTACATGCCATTTATAATGTATTTATTTCTACGACTACTTACGGCGGGAACAAAGTCTTTCAACGAATGCGCAATTATATTGCCAGAGTATTTTTTACGAGAAATGTCATATTCATGTTGAAAATGGAAACTTTTCAGACTACACTCGTACAGTAGGCAGTTTGTGTCGAAACAATTGTAAAATACAAGCTTTAAATAAAATGGAAACTTAAATATAAATCTTAGTTTGTTTATTTAAAATACATTTCCATCAAGTATTGGCTATCTCAGTTAAATATATAGAGAATAAGACTTAATGTTTTCTCTTCATTTTCCCCACACCATTAGTTTTATTTGTAAATGGACGAATATTATTTCCCAGATATAATGCCTTGTAATTTTAGTCTGTGTCATCAGCACAAATTGACGATTCTTGGGCACGTAGCATATCAAATACGTGAGAGACTGATTGAAAATATATTATATCATCGATAATTTAAAAATTATGACAAATTTTGTTCCTGCCGATTTTCTCTGTTGTTTCTTTCAAAGCAAATATTTTATTGATAAAAGAACGGTGATTTTTTATAGCTGACGATACCACTTGATGCCTAACCAAACCGATATCCGCCTTATCGATTAAAATAAACATACCAACCCAATCTGTCAGCGTATTTGCGTCCGAATAACTTTTTTTTTTACTTAATTTCGAGTAACATAAACGACGAGCAGAGCAAATAACGACAATCCAGTGTTTGCCTAATATTTTTGTAACATGTTATTGAGGGTTTCCTACTCGACACTTTTCTGATGACATGATTTGATAAAGTTTATCGCTGTTTACCGAAAAAAAAACAAGAAAATGACGCCCGGATTGAGCTGTGTCACCATTGCAGGAATTTGTCGGTACGATCTTGTGAAAAAATCGAAACTTCCACGTGTGTAATTTAATTATAGTCGTTTTTGTTAGATTTGCTAACGGTGTTGACCTTTTTTGGATTATGATTGAACATGTAGATTATCATTAAAATATTTTGTATTAATACAGGGTGGGGGATACGTGATATTTTTATAATATAATAATATATAGGTATTTAAAATTGAAAAAAATATATGGTGGTGGTTAATAAAATAAGAGTGGAAAAGTAAAAACTTTTAAAAACAAAGTTTTTTTTTTAATTTATTTACTATAATAAATATACCACGTGATATGAAATGGAAACACCCATTAAAATGATTTAATTCTAATAATATTTTGTCTATATAAAGTGGTTCCCAATAGTGCATACTTGATATCCAATTCTTAGCATTTGCTGTCAATTGTTTTCAGTAAGGTTTGCCATTTCACCACGAAAGTTTTCGTTGTCACAACTTTTCGAACTTGTCCAAACATTTTATCAAAATCCAAGAAGTTTTGTTGCTACTCAAAGGGCATTTCGTTTCTTATAATTGATAAGTTTGAACGTGAGTTTAGTCTTTATGGCTAAAAGTCACCGTCACGACTTCGTAGTGGCGGTAATAAAGAAAATATCGCGACTGTTCGAGAAAGCGTTGCCGAGAACGATAAAGTGTCTGTTCCGCACCAAGACTTGGGCTTATCCAGTATGACCACCTGACGTATTTTGCGATTGGACCCATACAAGATTGTATTGGCACAAGAACTTAAGCCAACTGACCATCCATTACGTCGGCAGTTCGCAGATTTGGTATTGGAAGCAAGGGCAAACTATCCGAATTTTCATCGCAAAACCATTTTCTCCGATGAGGGCATTTTTGGTTAAACGGCTACGTCAAGAAGCAAAATTGTCGTTATTGGTGTGCGTCAAACCCACAAGATTATGGTACGGTGGCATTATCCGATTTTGCCTTTCCGAAAATTGATGAAACTGATGCAGACGAACTATATTTTCAACAAGACAGCACGAATTGCCACACAGCACATATTACGATGTTTTTATTGAGCAATCAATTAGGAGAATCGGTAATTTCACGGAATGACCCTTGCAACTGGCCACCAAGATCTTGTGATTTAACACTTTCATACTATTTTCTTTGGGGCTATGTTAAATCACAGGTTTACACCAACAAACCCAAGACTTTTGATGAACTTGAAGCCAACATTCAAGCAATCATAGTCGCCATACTACCCGACAGTGGCGGATTTACCTGCAGGCTGAGTAGGCTGGAGCCAAGGCAGCAGATTTTAGGGGTGGCAAATTTGGGGCCAGATTATTTTTTATTTTATTTTTATCTTACGGAAATTTAAAAAACTCATGTTTATTTATATACCTAAATGTTATTAGGTCCACACAAATAGTTCAACATATAATATGTTTCACCACTTAGATAATTTTTTGTACAATTTGCGTTGCATTATTTATACCATATATATATATATATATATATATATATATATATATATATATATATATATATATATATATATATATATATATATATATATATATATATGGTATAAATAATGCATAAATTGTATGTGTGTGTGTGTGTAAATTAATGTAATTTATTTTTTAAATTCGTTGTGAAAACGGGAGGAGAAGACCTCCCGAAACGTTAACATTCAAAAGTTTGTATTTATTTTTGAAAATATTTGTATTTTTTAAAATTTTGTTCGTTATGCAAATTTATTACAGAAAAAGAATCACTGAGACAAATTTCTCTGTCTCCGTTTGTTTTTTTGTTTTTTACCCAGTGATTCTTTATTTACATTAGAACAGATATTTTTGATATTTTTTGAGTTTCAGATCGTGGCGAAAAATCCAAAAAAAAGAAAAAAATATATGAACACGCCACAATCATTCAAATATTACATGCATTTTCAATGCCACCTATCTTCTGAAAGAATTTTGGTAAAACCAGATTCTAGGTCATTAAAAAGTCTATCTTCGTTCCTGCGAAAACAGAATTTGCAAAACGTTTATCCAAACTTGGATATGGCAGTTCGCATGGCTCTATGTACAACAGCGACAAATTGTTCGGATGAGAGAAGCTTTTCTTGCTTAAAACGGGTGAAAAATTATCTAACTGTCTACCTTAAGTCAAGAAAAGCTAAACGCCATAGCTATTTTGTACATATAATCAGAACTAATGAACTAGATTTCATATGACGAGTTAATTGGTGATTTTGCGAATAGAAAATCGGACAAAAAGATATTGTACAAGTTTCATAACTTAATTAATTAAATTTCATCGTGATCATCAGCCGGATTGTTATTAGATAATTGAATATAAAGTTTTTCAACTGTAAGTAAGTGCAATAAAATTTATTAAATTACGTTTACCGAATGTACATTATTGTGTAAGTAGTATGAAGGCATACCTTACCCCGCCTTATTAGTAGTACATGATTGAACTTTTATTAGCTCAGAAATAGACCCAAACACTATTGCTTGTGCAATCCTAACTATCGTTGGGTTGTAAAAATAATCTAAGAACTGACACATCGATCCCCTAGTTCACAATCATACTAATTAGGGGAAAAATGTGGTGTAATTAGGATGTTTTGCACAAATCATAAAGTTACAATTTCCTTGACAAAAAAAAAATTGTAATTAATATGATTGTGAACTAGGGTATCGAATTGTAGAGGTCAGTAAGGGAGGCAAAAATTGAATAGCCTACAGCCGTCAAATGTGTAAATCCGCTACTGTCATCCGAGATGCTCTACCGAGTCATCGAAAATTGGACCAATCGGGTCAACCAGTGCAAAAAGTGTCGAGGTGGTCTCTTGAACGATATTTTGTTTAAATTATAAGTGGCATAAAATATACCAATCTTAATAAAAATAAAGAGCACCATTTTCGGCCGAATTTTCTGTGTTTTATTTCAAATTCAAAGCCTATCGCTCTTATTGGGAAACCCTTTATTTACCATGGCAAAACAAAATACGATTAAAATCTCAACCTTATCAATTTGGATTTTTTTTATACGAGGGTTTTTGTAATTGGCGCTGCATGGGCAGTAGGTTAAATTTATAGCTGCACTAAATATCCAATTTTTGCAGAGTATATTCCTAAACGTTGTTTTCAATTGGTTACCATGCTTCGTGTGCGAAGAAATGCAAACATTCGCCAACTTGCCGAGTTTGACAGGAGACGGATAGTCTCTACTACGAGGGGCTGGTCTCTCTTTTGGTGAAATTGCTCACAGTGTGAACAGAAATCTAGATACTGTGTTAAGATGTTGTCTGGTATGGCTTCAGGAAGGCTGTACACATAGAGGCAGGGGTACAGGACAATGCAGAAGAACCACAGAACGTCAATCTCGCCTGAGACTGTTGGCTATAAGAGACCGCTTCTCTATCACTAGGGCAATTTCAAATCATTGGTTTGCAGAACACGGAAGACCCATAGGAATGCGGAGTGTTTATCGTCGGATAAGAAGTTTTGGACTTTTTTCATATTGTTCGCATTAACTTGAGTAGTGAAGAGAACAGCTATTGTGGGACCACAAATGGTTCACAATAGTGTTTAGTGAGTCTGACGACGTGGAAAACGACGAGGTCGACAGTTTTTGTTGAACGGCATGTTCATCACACTGTTGGGATTACGGCGTTGTCTGCCATTGTTTTTGGCTCTAGGTCACCTCTAGTGTTCATCAGAGGAAACATGACCGCACTTCGTTACGTCCAAGAGATTGTGGACTCTCATATCATACCATACTTTAGGACACTTCCAAATCCAATTTTTCATCAAGATAAAATCCCGCCACATGTAGCAACAGTTACATTGGGGTACTTCTACCGTGCTCAAGTTAATGTAATGCCATGGCTTTCAACATCTCCTGATTTAAGCCCAATCAAACATGTATTGGACATGATCGGTAGAAGCCTACTAAATTTGCAATAACCCCCTCAAACTTTGTCGACCCTTCGACATGAGGTAAAAGTCGCTTGGAATAAGGTATCTCAGAAGGATATTAATCACCTCATCAGATCCCACGCCCAGGGGCAAATAATAGGAGATACAGCAAATACTATAAGATCCTGATTCAACACTAATTTTATTATTGTTGTTATTTCATTTGGCTTTGACCTCTGTTTCATTGTACATCTCCATCAATAACCTTTTCGATCTGGTTAAAATGTTTGAGTCATCTGCATACTTTACTATCTGTTTTTCTTTATTTATAACTGTTTCATTTATGTCTAAGTTTGCTACGTTGATGAATTTGTTCAATACTATGTTAAACAGAACTGATGCCAATCAATTCCTTTATCGTGAACTTTAATGGCCTAGTGAACTAGCGGTGTCTTAAAACCATCAGCTTCAGGCGGCGATCTTGGCGTTCTGTTGTTCTTCTGCATGGTCCTATACCCCTGGGTCAATGTGTACAGTCTTCAAAAAAAACCATGCCAAACAACATCTTAACACAGTATCTGGACTTCTATTCACTTTGTGAGTAATTTCACGAAAATGGAGATCCTCTCCTACTCCAACTATCCGTCTCCTGTCAAACTTGGTGTCAAAGTTGGCGATAGTTTGCTTTTCTTCGTACACAAGGCATGGTAAACAATTGAAAACAACGTTTTGAAACATATTTTATAAAAATTGTATATTTACTGCAGGTACAAAAAAGAGCTAATGCAAATGTCATTCCTTAGTCGGAAATTATTATTATTACTATTGCCATCCCTTAGTCGGAAACGTGTAATAAATATTAAGTGTGACATGTCGTTGGATTGAGAATAAAAAGTAG
Source organism: Cosmopolites sordidus (assembly GCA_031761425.1). Classification (NCBI taxonomy): domain Eukaryota; kingdom Metazoa; phylum Arthropoda; class Insecta; order Coleoptera; family Curculionidae; genus Cosmopolites; species Cosmopolites sordidus. The sequence continues at coordinate 87,069 of JARFXV010001062.1, read as the reverse complement.
AATTTATGAAACATAAATTCTACGTCCAAATCGCATGTTTTAGTAAGCAGTTAAACCGCTGAATTCTGGCAACCAACAAAATATGTAACGCCAACGACGAGAAAAGATGACGTGGCGTACGATCGCTGGAGGTAAACGTCCAACCAACGATGTAAAAATTGTGGCGATACGATGGCGTTTTTATCCGCATTATTTGGTGTGATGGATCGCCAGACGTTCTTCGACATTTGGAGATTTTAATTTTTAATAACATTTTAAAATCAGTTAAAGGCTAGAAACTGAACGGAAATAAAATATGGTGTTTTGCTCTGAAAAGTTGTTTGCTGTGATAAATGTTGGAGGGGCGGCGTCCCAACGCCCTCCCGCACGAGCCGCCACTCTCTCTCTCTCTCTATATATATATATATATATATATATATATATATATATATATATATATATATATATATATATATATATATATATATATATATATATATATATATATATATATATATATATATATATATATATATATATACATATATATACATATATATATATATATATATATATATATATATATATATATATATATATATATATATATATATATATATATATATATATATATGTATATATATATATATATATATATATGTGTGTGTGTGTGTGTGTGTATATGTATATGCATATACATATATATGCATATAGGCCAAGGACCAAGGCAATCCTGGAGTGGATCGCAAACGTCCGCGAAGAAGACCGAAAACACGATGGAGTGATGATATCGTTAAGTATATTGGACCTGAGTGGCAGAGGAAAGTCCAAGACCATGAAAGTTGGAAACATGCTGAAGAGGCCTTCATCCTGCAGTGGATCGACACGGGTTGATGATGATGATGACGATGATGATTATATATATATATATATATATATATATATATATATATATATATATATATATATATATATATATATATATTTTTTTTATGGTGCGTATAGACCCGATTGAATCACGCAAAGCATTCTGTCTCAATTTCGAATGTCCGAATTTTCGATCTCCTTTCGAATTTCCCGATCTCCTCGAAACTTCGCTCTCTGATGCAACATTCCGCATATGTATTTTGTTTCTGTACATTCTTCTATCCTCAATCTCTGTCTCTCTGCCTTTCCCAGATCAGCTCTGACTTGTGTGATCCATGGTACTGTTAACTTGACTCCTTGTATATATGTAAGAATTCTGTTGGTGAGTCTTGTCGGTGGGAGTCTACTGATATGTCCATAGAATTTCAACCTTATTTTTTCTTATGTCCGCCGCTACGTTGAACATGCTCTCTGTGGTCTTTCGAGAATGTAGTCTGTATTCTTCCTCTGTCAGTTTAGGGCCGATAATTTTCCTCATAATTTTGCGTTCTTCTAGGATGTTGAACAGAGATTTTCGGTCGATGCAGTCGTATGCTTTCTTGAAGTCAACGAATGTGCAGATGATTGGGACATTTCTGATAGTTTTGTATTTCAGTATTGTTTTTAAGTTAAATATTTGTTCAGTGCATGAGCGACCAGGGCGAAAGCCTGCCTGGTACTCGCCAATTTTGTGTTCTCTGGAGAAGCCATGTTGAGAGGATTTTGTAAGTGACTTGTAGTAAGGAGTAATTTCTTTGTAGTTGTTCACATCTGTTCTGTCTCCCTTTTTGTGCAGCGGGTGGATAAGAGCACATTTACATTCATCTGGTAATTTTTCTGTTTGCCAAATGTTTGTGATAATTTGCGTTCCTGCAGTGAATTTGGTCCGAGGTTTTTCAATAGTTCCGCGGTGATACCATCTTCACCGGATGACCTGTTATTCTTTAATTTGCATATGTGCCTGTGGATTTCTTCCTGTGTTGACGCTGGTGATTCGGAGTGGGTATGGATACAATTTTTCTTGAGGAATCTTGTGTCGCGTTCAGGGCAATTGAGGAGATCAGAGAAATAATGTGCCAGCTCCTGACAATTCTCCTGATAAAGATTTTGTGGTGTGTATCCACGGATTCATCTTGCAAAATTCCTATAAAAGTCTCTCGGGTTATAATTGTGAAATTTTTCCTCTATAGTCCTCTAATTTGCCTGATAATATTTGCGGTCTGTTTTCTAGTCACGTTAAAAAGCTGTTGACTTTCTGGGATTTTTTAGTGTTGTACTCCTGAAATGCTCGTTTGCGTCGCCGTAATGCACTTTCGCATTCCATTCAAGTACCACCAAAGATATTTTGTGTTATTTTTCAATGTGATCAGTTCCTGTGCTTTTTGTGGAATTTTTTGTATGTGTCTGCCTGTTCCTTTTCCCATTCTTTTGTTATATTGGATCAGTTTAACTTTTTTTTGGCAAATTTCTGTAGATGTGCTTTCTTGTGATGAATTCTCCTTGGGGTGAACTTGACTTTGGTTCGTGTTAGGTAGTGATCTGAGTCAATATTCGCGACCCTACGGACTTGGACATCTTGAATCTCTCTTTGTTGTGGGTATGAGATCGCCACGTGGTCTATCTGGAATTCTCCAACCTATTGTATAGGCGATTTCCATGTTTTCTGTTTTCGTGGAGATTTTCTTAAGGATGTTGACATGATCTTAAGGTTATTCTGTTGGCATAGTCCGATGAGCCTTGTGTCGTTTTTATTGGCAAATTTATGATTATGATATATATATATATATATATATATATATATATATATATATATATATATATATATATATATATATATATATATATATATATAATCATAATCCCCGGAAGCCTTAAGAAGCCCGGCCTTCATTTCCCGAAAGCCAAGGGGCAACTACCTACGGCAGCAGGAAGACCTGCCCCAAGGCAGAGGGTGCTAAGAATCACCGGGTTCGATCAGGTTGACATTGAACTTTTGACATTACTTCATATACGGACAATGAAAACGGATGCCCGACTACAAGAACTGTTGATCGAACTTGACAACATACATTGGGATATTATTGGGATATGCGAAACACCAAGAAAGGCCGAAGAGCTCTCGTCAAGCGAGGGCTCAAGGGCAGCGTTCTAAAATTTGAAAGTATATCTGACCGACTATCCCAATGCGTCATCCATATATATATATATATATATATATATATATATATATATATATATATATATATATATATATATATATATATATATATATATAAAGGTTAAGCTTCATATAGTCTAAACTTATGCACCAACTCTAAACTAAAGGAATTTTATGATGATGTGACCCAATTTCTCGACAAGGAGAGTTATAAACGATGGACAATGAGGACAGGAAGTCATTTTGGCAGGGTCGAGTACGCTGAGCTCTGCAAAATTGTAAGAAAACTTATCAGAGAGGAGACGCGCTGGTAATCAATATGCAGCTAGTGCAAAAAACTGTGGAAGAAAACAGGGGAATTAACAAGGATAAACAGAAGCTGAGAAAGACAAAGGCGCAAATGTATGCCTTAACGAATAAGGATGGCACAATTTGCAGGGTTTGTACAGAAATGTTAGAGGTTGTCAGAAAATTTTATTCACAGTTATATGAAGATTAGGACCAGTCAACGACAACAATGCCTATGGAGGAACAAATGCCAGATATCCTAGTGGAGGAAGTGATAAAGGTAATAAAATTAATGAAAAACGACAAGGCTCAAGGAAAGGACAGTGTAACTGTTGAAATGTTAAAAGCTGGTGACCGGACTTTACTTAAAACACTAGCAAAATTATACATACGTGATTCTTTTACATAAAAAAGGAACACAGGAAGGTTTAAAAAACTACGGTCCAATAAGCATCCTATTAATGTACACAATTTTCACCAATATAATATCTAAAAGAATATTAAGAAAACCGAATGATGCATAACCAAGAGAGCAAGCAGGATTCAGAAGTGGATTCAGTACATTGGATCACATCCAGGTTGTACAGCAGGCCATATTTTTTAAGAGCCCACTTTGCCTGAAAAGAAAAGCCTTCGATCAGTGCGTCCTGCCTGATATGACACACGGAAGTAAAACCTGGACACTCGCATCGCAATCAATTCAAAAACTTCGGGTAGCACAGAAGAGAATGGAGAAATATGTGCTTGGCATTACAAGACTGGACAGAAAGCCCTGCACATGGATCAGGGAACAAACGAAAGTATGTGACATCACTGTAAGAGTAAAGGAATTGAAATGGAGATGGGCAGGCCATATAGCGAGGCGATGGGATGACACATGGACCAAGGCAATCTTGGAGTGAATACTTCTTGATCGCAAACGTCCGTGAATTAGACCAAAAGTACGATGGACTGATGGTATCGTTAAGTATATTGGACCCTAGTAGCAGAGGAAAACCAATGACTGTGAAAGGTGAAAGCATGTTGAAGAAACCTTTATCATGCAGTGAAAAGCAAACTATAGTTTTCTGTTACCCCGATGGGCCTAATATAAAATAATTGCGACTTATTAAATTAAAAGGGCCCCCCTGCACCGTTGCTTTTTATTCTCGTTCTCGCTCTATTCTCTTTTTTGTCTTTCTCTCTTTAGTTTAATTCGATTTCGTTAGTTATAATTTAGTTTTAAGGTTAAAGTCAAACACTTGCTTGTAATTAGTTGTTTTGTAACGAAGGGGTAAAGGTAATCATATCAGGTAAATATTGTAAAAGCGAAAACTAGCACTGTAACTTTTCTAACTCGTTCAATTGTCTTTGCTTTGTTTGTTAGCATTATTTCTGGTGTGTACTAACGAATATGAGACCCATAACATAATCATGTGTTTTAATGAGTTAATTAAAATTCGGCTCGAAGGACCAACACTTCGGAAAGGCCGGCATTAAAACGTTCAGTCGTGGTAGGAACGTGAATTATCCCAATTCCTTCTTTCACCCGTTCCTTTTAATCTTTCTGGGTTTTTAGCCACAAGAAGCAAATAAAAGATCAAAAGCACGATGGTTTGCTTTTTTGATAACCAGGGGCATCGTCCATAAGAAATTAAAATATACCGAGAAGTTCTTGGAAGACTTCGAAATATCATGTGACACCGAGCACAAATAACACCTGAATGCTGCACTACTACAATACGCCTTACCATACAGCATTTCAATTAACCAGTTTTTGACAAGTAAAAATATCACCTACTGATCCGCAGCCGCCTTATTCACCAGACTTAAGCTCTTGTGACTTTTTCCTTTTCACGAAATTGAAAATTCCCCTCAAAGGAGACCATTTTGAGATATTGGGGAACACTGAAAAGGCTGTAACCGACCAGCTGAAGGTGATTTCAAATAAGTTTCTCCAGTCCTATGAAAAGTGGACAAACTGTCTCTGGTGCTGAGTGGTTTTCCAAAATAATTTATTTTTGAAACCATAAAAAATCTATAAAAAAAAATGCAAAAATTATAAAAAAATCAGTCTTATTTCTTTATTTATACACCTGGTACGTTCAAGGTCACATTATAAGCCGCACTTACGTATTGTCTGGTTGCTTAAGCATTCGAAAAAGTATTATTCGACTCAATCATCAAATTAAACAAGCTATAGAATATAAAACACTCATTACTTTATAAAAATAAAAGATTATTTTGTTGTAAGTGTCGGGTAATCTGAGTGGAAAGGAAAATAAAAAGAACGAAAAATATTGTCAAATCGGAAATAAAAATATAGCGATCCCGTCCAGCGTCTATCCGTTTCGGATAGAGGACCCCGGTTGTCGAGGGATTTTGTTTGTATTTATATATATATATATATATATATATATATATATATATATATATATATATATATATATATATATATATATATATATATATATATATATATATATATATATATATATATATATATATATATATATGAGTAATGGTTAGCTGCTTGACCGGGAGGAAGCCCCACCCATCATTTACATTGCAGGGCACATGTTTGGTCTGTTGGTGGTTAGACTCTTCAGGGTGCCGACATAATACCCGCCAAGAATAGGGAGCCCCTCTCCACAATCAAACAATCCATATTTTCGCCGACTTCTCGTCGGATGGCTTATAAATGGAGTTTTTGAACTTCTTTGGACTGAGTCCAACGAGACAACAGTAATTAGGAGTTATACACCCCCGACCGTTGGGTTACACAATCTCATGTGGAACGCACAACAACCTGCGTCTCCGCCATAATGAGCAATGGTTGGTTGCTTGACCGGGAAGAAGCCCCACCTATTCCTTACATTGGAGGACACATGTTTCGTCTGTTGGTGGTTAGACTCATTAGGATACCGATATGCTCTCCCGCCAAGAATAGGGAGTCCCTCTCCACAATCAAACAACCCATATTTTCGTCGACTTTTCGTCGGATGACTTATAAGTGGAGTTTTTTTTTACTTCTTTAGACTGCAAAATATGTTTCCTCCAATGTAAGGGATAGGTGGGGCTTCCTCCCGGTCAAGCAATATATTGGTCGTTTTGGTCGCTAAATGATTCCGATATCAATGCGATCGACCTAAACTCCAAAATTCTCTCCCTCTCTCTTCATTCGACCATGTTCTTTCCAAGTCGAATTTATTTTAAATTCCCGAAGTGGTTGATTTGAGGGAGTCAAACTCGGCGAATATAGTATACAGAGAAGTATTGCGAGGTTAATTCCAATAAAATCCGGCTCGAAGGACCAAAACGAATGAGTTTAAATGTTTTAAAGCTTTTATTTGAATAACACCGAAACAAACACCCTGTACTACAGTAAACTCTTATCGTTTTACAAAAAAACAAAAAGATTATTTTGTCACAGTTAAGTGCCGGTTATTGTATCGAGTGCACTTAATCTCGAAGAGAAAAAAAAACGACGTAAAAATACCGGCACTGCGAAAATTTCGAAACCGGAAAATGCCGAAGTAAATATTTAATTTTCGCGTTCCAATTAAAAGGAAATCGAACGATTAAATAAAGAAAAGAAAACGACAGTTTTCCGTTATCCGAGGTTCGACGAAAATCATTTCCGACTTATTAAAAAAGTTCCTCTCTTACTCTCTAAATGACAAACTTTTTTCTTTTGTACGAGGTGCTTAATTTGAAAAATTCTTTTTTTGGCACAACTTGTAAATAGACGACCGTATAAATATAACTAGCATATACAAGGTGTTGCAAAAGATTGTTTTTTGATTGAAATAAATGAGTGTTTAACATATTTGTATTTCGTTTTCTGTTACGGAACACGCTAAAAGCTCAGGAAATATGAAAATGATAATCACGTCAATCTGAATCACTCTCCAGAAGCCCATTCTCAGTTTTTATGCAGTAGTTCTTCAGCATCTTCTGTTAGGTTGTTCGGCCATGATGTCTTTGTTCTACATCTTTTTCTATTACCCTTTATTCGCCTCTCCATCAGTTTCCTTGGTACTCGGTTTTCTGGCATTCTGGCCATATATTCCGCCCATTTGAGCAGCTGAACTCTCACTAGTCTACAATCTTCGTAAAATTACTTGAGCTCGAAGTTATACCTGATCATCCCATTTCTATTATCATTCACTACATCATAAATTTTTCTGAGTACCTTTCTTCTTTCAAATACTGCCCTCATTTATTCTGCTTTCTTTGTGACGGTTCTGCATCTTGCAGCTATATTAGGCTAATTGAAAAGTTCGTGGAGCGACACCTACAGAGCAGTAAAAGAACTATATAATCAACTACATTGTGAAGTTTCATCCTTCATATGAACATATGTGAAGTTTCAAGTCGATCTGTCAATTCATTCGTACAAAAACAGCAGGTTAAAGTAAACGTATCAGTGTTAATTTTTAAAACGGAAAATATTGAAAATCGTGCAATGATTAAATTCTTTGTAAAAAAAGGTTTATAGGCAATGGAAATTCATAGTAAAATGGTAAATGTATTAGGGGAATCTGCTACTTCAAAAACAATGGTTATAAGTGGACAGGTGAGTTTCAACATGGTCGTACAAACCTGGATCATCTTCGTTCTGGACGTCTAATAAGTGTAACTACTGAACAAATAATTATTTCTATACATGATATGGTTATGGATGACAGACAATTGACTTTAAGTGAAATTGACTTTAAGTGCCATAGACATCTCAACTGAACGGGTGTTTGATATTTTGAAAAAGGAATTGGGCTTGAGAAAGCTAGGTGCAAGATAGGTGCCGCATTTGTTAAATTCTGTTCAAAAACGACTTCGAGTAAAACTTTCTAACTAACATTTCGATCTTTTTCGAAAGAATAAAGTAGATTTTAAACATCGTTTTGCAACTATGGATGCGACTTGGGTTTACCACTATGATTCTGAACTGCGACAACAAACCGCAGAGTAGACTAAGCCCGGTTATTCAGCTCGGAAGTAGCCAAAGTGGTCAAAATCGAGACTCAAGTTGAGAGTATTTCTGGGAGGTAATCAAAATAATGTCGACGAAGATTAAACAAAAATGTTGAGACCTCTCAAGTGTCAAAATTATTCAATATGGAACATTTAACATCAGAGCAAAGCTTGCAATTTGTCAAAAGTTATTATCAAAATCAGTGATCTGTGCGCCAAACTTATAGTCTTTTATGGTGCACATAATCACCCAGCCAAGCGATGTATTCGCAGAATTATTAAAAATTTCGAACTCATTTTATGCTGCTTGATACTAAAACAAATACATCACAACAAACTGTGCGTTTCGAAGAAAATGTCGCTGCTGTTACTGGCAGTGTTGATGAAGATCCAAATTTATCAATTCGTTATTGAGGATCGTTGCACAGCGATGCTGAATGATTATTTAACTTCGAATTTGAATGGTATTGATGGTGAAGTGATTCCAACAAGACGGCTCACATGTCAGACACAACAATAGTTATATGAGGAAACAGCCGGCTGCGGTGGTCTGATGGGTTAGTTGCCTGCATGGCAATCCAAAGGTAGCTGGTTTGATTCCAGCGCTCAGATGGGTGTTTTTCTTTAATTCTTCTGTCCGTCTTACTTCCTACCCGACACACACAATTATATACATTCACATTAGGTATACACGCCCACACATATCTACACCTACATGTCTGTGATTGTTTCTAGGCAAGAGTGTAAAATCCGACAACGAATTACCCCTCAGTCACGCCAGTTAAAGGCTGCGTAAGGCCGGATGCCTTCTGAGAAGTGTTCTACGTTGGTCACTCGCCAGTCGGTAAGCTTCTTGATGGACTTATGGGTAGACACATAACCAAGGGTTGATAGCCTAAGGGGTGTGCTGGCCTGGGTTTGTGGGTAGCTGATGGCCGTGGTTCGAAACCCACGTTAAGCTGTAGGTCCAGTCGCTAAATAGCCTTAGATGCTGATGCGCCTCTAACCGTAAATCCTTTCCTTTTTCTTTTTATATGAGGGGACAATTCAGTAAGAAAATTATTTCGAGGAACTGAGCTATTAATTGGCCACCAAAGTAATGTGATTTAACGCCTTTAGATTATTTTCTTTGCTGATGTAAAATCTTTGGGCTATACCGACAAACCAACAACTACTGACATCTTGGAAGCCAACATAACCCCGACAATTGCGAACATGAGACCCCAATTGCTGGAAAAAGTGTTCGGAAATTGGATTGACAGAATGCGCTTTGTCAGAAGTATCCGCGGTGGACATTTGTCCGAAATTGTTTTCAAACATTAATGCCATTGAATGTTATTTAACATAAAATAAATTGTTTTAAGGCATCACCCTTTTAAGACGACGATACAGTGAAAATATTGTTTTTTTAGTGGGAAGTCGATTAATTTTTCAACATAGTTCCTTTTTAGGTCAATACACTTCACCCAACGATTTTCCAACTTTTTTGTCCTCCAAAAGCTACAACTTGTCTATCTTTGCAGTATAGTCTTCTTTTTCGGAAATGAGTTCATCATTTAATGTGAATTTTTTTCCAGTCAGTCATTTTTTCATGTTCGGAACGAGAAAGAAGCCGGAGGGGATCAAGTCCGTATAATAGGGTGGATGCAGCATTAATTCATAACCTAAATTAAGACTAAATTCGCTGTGTTCGACGGGTGTATTGTCGATCTTCGATCGATGACCTTTTTCTTCCTTATTATCATTTCATATACAATAACACGAAGTGATTATTTCAGGCCATTCAAGACAGATTATCAATGACCTGTTGTAAAACTAGCATTGTTGGGAGGAAAAGTCACTAAAAAAATTACTATAGCTCGTTCAGGGAAGTAATGGTTGTACGTCATCAAAATCTACAACGTACTCACATTACAATGTTGCCACATCAACACCAAAATACCCAGATGTTGGCTTTTGTTTGATCGATAAAATTTAAATAAATAAATAAATACACACACTTTATTTAGCATATGCAGCTAGTAGTAACAAAGCAAAATCAATATATCTTAACAAAAGAAAATACAATCAAAAGGCAATAACTAACCCTGGTCAAATGATAAAACACTCTATTGTTTCAAATAATAATTTAACAGTCTATTAAATACATACACAATAGGTGCGCTCCCTATGTGGGCGGGTAAAGCATTGAAGAAGCAAACACCTTCCCAAAACAATGTCTTCTGGAGAGCAGTAGTTCTCACAATTGGTATGTCAGAATTGTTCTTAAAATGGACATCGATAGAATGCATATTTACTGTTCGTACCAAAAAAATATTGAAATAATGGGGTAACAAATTATGTTTTATTTTATATATCCATCGAATGTTAGCCCCTTCAATGGCCCGCGCAACTGAAAACCAATCCAATGACCGCAACATTACCTCTATCGGTGTATACCTATTACAGTTTAATAGTCCACAGATAGCATTGTTCTGCTGTATTTGGAGTCTACCAATACTCTCCTTGTTATATGATATCAGCACAGACATACAGTAAGTAAAATGGCGTAAAACAACAGTATTATATAGAAGCCTCTAAGACCAGGGTGATAAATGTGACGATATACGACTAAAGAACCTTATTTTTTTCCTAATCTTTCTACATAGATAACTGACATCATTACAAAATGTTAGCTGAAGATCCAACAGTATTCCAACAATTGTTTATATTTATTTTTAATCCTAACTCATTGAACTAACTAAATGAACAAGTAACACGAAAAGTTTTTTCTTTAAAAGTCTTAATCAAAAATCTGTTTCAAAACTTCTTCTTGTGAACAAAGCGGCTTTTCATTTAGTTCACACAAAGTTTAATAATTCATTATCACTAAAACAACTTTCAGCATCTGAATCGCTGTTCAAGTAAATTATTAGGGGATTAACTTCTAGTTTATCAAATACTCCTTCGCGATTCGACCATCTTTCAATCTCTTCTTCTGTATGTCTGATGCTGTTCATCCAGATCTGTTGTGTAACTGTTGATAAAGCTTCCTTCCACATATCCAAACAGTTATCAATCGTTCTTCCATCTCGACCTATATGATTATTGTAATAATATTTGGCCACCGCCAATTCAATTCTATAGGATTGATTATGCAATGATAAGGGGGAAGACGTAACACTTTGTGGCCATACTCTTCAGCCATACGATCTGTTGTTTCCAAAAAGAACATTAGGAAACATAAACCTGTCTCTTTAATTACTGCTTACCAAATAACGATTTGTAGCAGTTCACTTTTCGAGATAGTGTTTTCAAAAGATTTTCTTCATGCACTAGTTGGAGGTCTATCTATAAGTGTACTGTGATATGATGCATTATCCATGAAATAACTGAGGGCTCCTCCAACATTTTCAACAGGTGGTTTTCAAACCAAAACAGAAAGTTACCTTGATTCATTTCTCCATGATAATCGCCTTTTGTTTTAGAAGAAAAGACTAATTAGGTCTCTGGAGTAAAGCCATTCTTGCTCCCAGCATGAAGAACAATATGTCTGCAATAAGATATTATTATTAACAGGTCTTAAAACAACTATTCATGACAACATGACTTTAATTGCTCCTGAGTATTAGGTATAGCACTTACCTTTTACCATCAACTTTTGTAGTATTTACACTCCTCTTGTTATCATCGTTCTTGTACAAAATAATGATAAATGACGAGACAAGCTGTTTACACTGACCGCTTAATGGTTTTGGCAGTTTTTTACAATTATAATCGCAGATGTTTTACTACAGAACTCACAAAAACAGAAACTAAACCAGAAAATAGCTAAAACAGAAAAGAATACAGTAAAAATAATTCAAAACGTTTGAAGCACAACTCAAAAACGATCAGAACATAAAAATGAATTCGATGAAGAAAGTTGTATTAGGCCGGCAACATTGTCCAGAAGCACAAACCTAAATGTTATCTTGACAGCGAATTTACAGAATGTGATCCACCGGTTCACCGTATTTTTATCCTATTATTTTTATTTTTATCTTAAAGTGCTTCGAACTTTAAATGATTTTTTCTTTCTTATGGATTTAAATTGGCAATAGATTTCTCTAAATTGATAATGTGCAACCATTATTTTCCTGATTGAGTTGTACCTTAATGTATTAGAGCTTTGCCGATCTTTATTTCGACGAAATAACTTATATTCGGTATATAATTGAACTGTCCCTTTCAAATTGTCTCAACAGTGAAGAGGATAGGTGACAAGAAGAACAGCTATTATTGTTGTCAATTAAGGTTCATTAATGTTCAGTTTAGAGAAAACAACATGTGAAATTGGAAAACCACTTTTCTCCAATACCGTTAAATAAATCACATTCAGTACAGTTTAATATTGTATCTTTCAAATTTTTTTCAAGAGAATTATTAACAAAAAAACCATTTTGTGAGGTTAATGATGATCTCTTAGGGATGTTTAATAGAAGCTATGCGATGTGAATGGTTTCGGTTCTTCTGTCTATGTTGGTCTGTTGACCAACATAGATAGGAGGTGGCCAAAAATGAACGAGTGTGAAAGAGTTCCTGTTCTGAATTCGACTAGGCGATTTAAGATTATCTCTTTCAAATTAATGTTTAGTAATGAGGGAGGCAAGAGCCATGCTACTTGTTGACCTACTTCTCGACCTTGTTGAGTCACACTACTTGTGGACCTGTGTTATTATTGTCTGTAGGCAACACCATTTGTATCTTATAGGGAAACATATGCAAGACTTACTTATTTTCAAAATTCGGCGTAAACTGCGTGGAGAAATTTTCAATTATCCACCACGCCGGCGAATCGTCACTTCAATCACCATACTCAATCACTACGCATGTGCAATATTTGCATCGCTTCGCACTCTGCTGGATGATTTTTTCTGATTTAGGGTCATCGATAAATTGTCGTTTTATGAACTCAATTCACATTGAGTTGCTATAATTGAATTATCTTTTTTAATGTAGATTAGCGTGTATTTATCCTTAATAAAACTTGCGCGTCTGCACTGCACAACAGTTAAACCCTTTGACAGTTTGGACAATATCGCTAAAAAAATGGCTGCAAAACAAAAAGGAAGCATGGCACTTGCCTAACACTTTATGACCTGTAGTAAATAAACCCTTCCAAGAAAATTGGTCATCTGGTAGTTTAATAAAGGAAAAGGTTGTGATAAAAATAAGATCAGATTACCACAATACAAACAACAAAGTTTTTACTATAATGCTTATGTATTTATTAGGCTAATTAAAAAGTTCGCGGAGCGGAAATGCAAAAAACAAATTTATAGTTGAAAAAAATACTTTATTCTTCCGTGTATTATCCTTTAGGCTCAATACATTTTTTTTCAGCAGTTCTCCAATTCATTTATTCCATCGCTGAAGTGATTTTCTGAAAGTCATTCAAAATACTCATCTACGACTGCTATAACTTCTTCATTTGACGAAAAACGCTTGCCACGTAAGAATTTTTAAGGCTTGGGAACATATGAAAGTCAGAGAGGGCCAGATCTGATTAATATGGTGGATGCTTCAACAATTTGTATTGTAACTCTTTCAATCTGGCCAAGAACACCTCTGTGAGCCGGTACATTACTTTTTACAGACCTTTTCTCATGAATTTTTGCATCCGATTGATCCGATTGATCCAAAAGGTTTGAGTAATACTGCCCTGTTATTTATTTACATATATAGTTCTTGTCCTTCAGCAAAATCAATTAATCTGTCACCTCTATTGTCTCGCTCACCAGTTCCATATGGGCCAGTTGCATTTTCGTCTGTTCTTGTTGTTCCAATTCTGGCATTAAAATCACCCATCAGCATTTTGTACCTACATTTCTCCTTGTATAAAAGCTGGGCCACATCATCATAAAATTCCTCAATTTCCTCATCTTTATGGCTTATAGTTGGTGCATAAGCTTGGACGATTTGAAGCCTAAACTTTTTATTCAGCTGAATGACGCATTGGGCTAATCGGTCGGATGTACTTTCAAATTTTACCACACTGTCCTTCAGCTTTCGATTGATGAGGAATCCAATTCCGCCACATCGGCCATTTTCCGTACCTCGAGTGTAGAGTACGTGTCCAGTTGGTTCCAGTTTGATTAACTCTTCACCCTTTCTTCGTGTTTCACAGAGCCCAATTATATCCCAATGTATGTTGGCAAGTTCGATTAACAGTTCTTGCAATCGGGCCTCTGTTTTCATAGTCCGTATATTTAACGTTGCAATGTCAAAAGTCCAATGGCAGCCTGATCTAACCCGGTGATTCTTAGCACCCTCTGCCTTGGGGCAGGTCTTCCCGATGCCGTAGGTAGTTGCCCCTTGGCCTCCGGGGAATGAGGACCGTGTTTGAGGTTGTACTGTCATATTTCAACATATTGAAATACCATGTTGAAGGTATGGGCCGTAATCTGCCACGCTGGTCCAATGCGGGTTGGCAGATTTTGGATCATGTTAGTCTGAGGCCTCCGCTTTGACCTGCCCGCCAGGGGTGACCCTCCCAGGAGCTCCAGACTCCAGACGGCATAGCTCAAAGCTTCATTGCGCTACTCAAACCCCTTTACCACGTCAAGGTCTGATCCACAAAGGGATATATATATATATATATATATATATATATATATATATATATATATATATATATATATATATATATATATATATAATATATATATATATATATATATATATATATATATATATATATATATATATATATATATATATATATATATATATATATATATATATATAGATACTGTTTCTAAATCATTCCTGGTGTTGATCCGTTGATCCTGTGAAGAGTCACGACGTTTCGCCAAAATCGCATTTAGCATTTTCAAGTGCTATCCACTTCGACTAAAGAGTCCAACTCACGTGCACGGGTCGTTGTGTTCGCTTTTATAGCCGGCCGACCACAAAAGCGACTGCGCAGATTATATCGGGGTAGTTCGGGAGCATTTGCGGCGCTCGGCAACACTGTCGGGCGTCTCTTCATTGATTTTTTCTACCTCGCGGCCAGGTTGCCACGTTTTTTCTTTTTTCAGAAGGGATTTCCATACTTTTGGAATGTTGCGAGCGGCGTTTCGGGTATGCAGCTCACCTCTTTCTTCTATTTCAAGGGCTTCTCTGATTGTTCGGATCTTGTAGTTTTCAATATTCGCTATTCCTTCGGCTCCTTCAAAATTGATTTTATGTCCTATATGTCGATGGTGCTGGAACAGAGCGGAAGTGGTTTGTTTATTTTTTTTTCAGTCGTTTTTTTTTGTTCTTGTATTCTGGCCGATATTAGTCTATTTGTTTGTCCTATATATGCTCTGTTGCAGTCGGAAGAAGATATACTATACACCCCATGATTGTCCAGTCTAACGTTGTCCTTGGGGTTTTTTAGGATGTTTGCAACAGTTTTGTATGACTTGTAGGCTTTTTTTGGGTCGTTTTTTTGTTCTTGTATTCTAGCCGGTATTCGTCTGTTTGTTTGTCCTATGTATACTCTGTTGCAGCCGGAACAAGATATACTATACACCCCATGATTTTCCAGTCTAACTTTGTCCTTGGGGTTTTTTAGGATGTTTGCAACAGTTTTGTGTGGCTTGTAGGCTGTTCTGATCTTATGTTTCCTTAGTAGTCTGCCTATCCTATCTGTGATTACTTGTACGTATGGTAGCAGGACCTTTAGAGTATTTGGTTCATGATCCTCTATTGTTCTTCGTGTTGGGGTTTTTTGACGGCGTATGGCCTTCCTGATACAATTTTCTGAATATCCATTTTGTCTAAGGGCTGTGGAAATTTTTGGTAGTTCCTCGTGTCGTGTATCTGGTAGTGTCAGTCGGAAGGATCTGGAAATCAAGGTGTTCGCTACTCTTTGGATTTGAGAAGGATGATGATGGGATTTAGCGTTGAGGTATCGATCGGTGTGAGTTGGTTTTCTATACACTGTGTATTCGAGTGTTCCGAACTACCCCGATATAATCTGCGCACAACGACCCGTGCACGCCAGTTGGATTCTTCAGTCGAAGCGGACAACACTTGAAAATGCCAAATGCGATTTTAGCGAAACGTCGTGACTCTTCACAGGATCAACGGATCGACACCCGGAATGTATAATTGGTGACATCATTTTTGGTCCTTTAAGCTAAACCTCTCTTGAAAATTAATTATTTACCGGTTTGAAGGTAATCAATTAACAAAATGTTTTTTGTACCCCAAAAAATTGATTGCATACCATTTTTGGTCGATTTTAACCACTTTGGCAGTCTCGGAGTTGAACAACCGGGCTCAGTCCAATCTGCAGTGTGTTGTCACAGTTCATGGTCATAGTGGTAAATCCAGGTCACATCCATAGTTACAAAACGACGTTTAAAATATTTTGTATTCTATTGAAAATGATCTAAATGTTGGTTAGAAAGTTATACTCGA
This sequence comes from Cosmopolites sordidus, assembly GCA_031761425.1. Classification (NCBI taxonomy): domain Eukaryota; kingdom Metazoa; phylum Arthropoda; class Insecta; order Coleoptera; family Curculionidae; genus Cosmopolites; species Cosmopolites sordidus. The sequence goes on along the minus strand of JARFXV010001062.1, from coordinate 70,352 downwards.
AGTCGTTTTTGATCAGAATTTAATAAGTGAGGCACCCATCTTGCCCATAACTTTCTCAAGCCCAATTATTTTTTCAAAATATGAAACACCCGTTAAGTTGAGATGTCCATGGCCTTAGCAATTTTACTCAAAGTCAATTATCTGTCATCCATAACCGTATCATAAAGAATTAATTATTTGTTCAGTAGTTGCACTTTTTTGGACATCCAGAACGAGGATCATCATCCAGGATTGAACGACCATGTAGAAACTCACTTGCCCACTCACAAACCATTGTTTTTGAAGGAGCAGACTCCCCTAATACATTTACCATTTCACTATGAATTTCCATTGCCTTTAAGACTTTTTTTACAAAGAATTTAATCACTGCACGATTTTCAATATTCTCCATTAAAAAAAAAACACAGATACGTTTACTTTAAGCTGCTGTTTTTGTACGAATGAACTGACAGATCGACTTGGAACTTCACATATGTTCATATGAAAGATGAAACTTTAAAATGTAGTAGATTATATAGTTCTTTTACTGCTCTACAGGTATTGCTCAGCGAACTTTTCAATTAGCCTAGTATATCTATCTTCAATAACACTTTTTAAGATTGTACAATTTATAAGATTGTGACTTTCAAATTGTATCAAAGAAACTGTTAAAAAGTTGTTGAAAATTGTTGATCATTTCTGATTTTTGTTGACGTTTTAAATTGACAGGAATGATGAAAATAGAGATGTGATAAAAAATTGGAAAAGATCGGATATAAAAATATGTCTATCATAAAGCTTAATACCCTACTTTATCCCTATTACTTTTGAATGACTGTCCCCTTGGGGATTATTTCGGTACAAAAAAGGGAAAATAAAGAAATAACCATACTTATAAAATTTACTGGTATTATTGTATTTAATTCCGGAATACTTATTTTCCGCCAAAATACTTTTTGCTACTAATAAGGTTAAATAATTTGAGTGTTTTAAGTATTTTGGTCCTTCGAGCCGGGTTCCCGCAATCTTTATAAATCAACGAACTATATTTAGTAATGTAAATTAGGTGAAAGGTATTTAACAAAGTCTAACAACTTTTAACTTTTTGGTCATATTCATATCTCTCAAATGAGTCACTGTATTTAAGTTTATTCTTTTCAAGGTGTCGAGAAAGTTTCTAATAACTATTTTTGAAATTTTACTTTGCATTTTTGTTGTCATCTAGTTTAACATATAGAATGCGACGTAATTTTTCTTGGTACATTGCATCAGATTGTGTTTACTTTATCGAATGCAATATACTAAATTAGGAAGACAACTGAACATTGTTGTCAAACTATAATCACAGTAAAATTTCGCATACAAATTTAACATTTTTTCAGACACTTCCAAAACAGAAAAATAAAGTAAATATTTTATGAATTTAAGTTTTATTTTATTATTATTATTATTATTATCAATTAGGGATGCATAGTTGGTGACATCATTATTTTTGGCTCTTTTTGCTAAACATTTCTGAAAAATTAAGATTATGTATATATATATATATATATATATATATATATATATATATATATATATATATATATATATATATATATATATATATTACAGAAATCTTTCACCCTTTCTCCACGTGGTGCCACCGTGCCAGCCGAACTGTCAACCATGCGACGTCACGTGTCTCTCGGGACCGGTTTCTAGCCTTTCAGCCGTCATCAGCCGAGCTCTAGACGAACGCAACGAAAGCAGTTCGGAGAGGCAATCGGGGCCAGACCAGATTAAAATGGCCAGTTGATCACACATACAGTGTGTCCCATAACTTATCCGCCATAGAGGAACTGGTGATAGTACAGATCAAAATAAGAGGATTTAGTCAATAAATATGTTGGCAAATGTTAGTCATTAAAAAGATACAGGGTGCTGAAAGTGAAACTAAATATTCGAAAAATTAAGATAATTTAAAAACGGTTGTAGTTGGGTTTTCAAAGATTACAAAGCTGAATTGGGTACTAGCTTGAGCCTAGTTCGTAGAGGACGCTTGCACCTACTAATAGTAATATTTGGTGCGGCATTATCGACAATTTTTTGATCGGCCTCTTTGAGTTTCTACAAAGACTGAATGGAGATTATGGATATATGTAGTTTTTAGAAAATAATTTATCAGATCTTTTGGACGGTATACCTCTAAACTTAAGAAAAGGTCATCTGGTTCGTGCAAGATGGGGCGCCACCGAATTTTGAATGAAATCAATCAGTGGCTGCTCGTGAGGGAGGGCGATGGGGCACCGTCCCTCCAGACCCACCACATTTTATTTCCGTTCAGTTTCTTTCCTTTAACTCATTTTCCTGGTTCATTTCCTGTATAGGGTTTCAATAGCACGAAAAGTAAAAAGGAGGAAGGGGAAAGCAAAACAAAATCTTCAGCAGCACTATTTTCTTCTACGCCCTCCCACTTTAAAAACTCACGAGCCGCCACTGAAATCAATACACGAAATGAACTTTTACAAAAAATTCAACAAGTGGTCAATATTATCAGAAATGAAGAAAATATCTTCTTAAATGTGAGGGGTCAGTGTACAAAGAGCCTGCGAAAGTGTATTGAGGTAAACGGTGGACACTACAGTGGACACGAGAATATTCGAACAAGAATATCTCGCAAACGCCGTGAGATATCGATATTGACCAAGAGTACCTTTTTTACGTGGAAATTATGACTCTTCCCTGTTTTGAAGTCAAAATATTCCCAGCCCAACAAAATAAGTAGCAAGTGCCCCCTAGGAATTAGGCTCAAAGTAGAATCAAATTCGGATTTGTCATCTTTGCAAATCCAACTCCCCCAATTTTGAATCTGATATCTTCAACCGTTTTTAAATTATCTCAATTTTTCGAAAATATATAATATATATATATATATATATATATATATATATATATATATATATATATATATATATATATATATATATATATATATATATATATATATATATATATGTATATATATATATATATTTATATATATATATATATATATATATATATATATATATATATATATATATATATATATATATATATATATATATATATATATATACATATATATATATATATATATATATATATATATATATATATATATATATATATATATATATATATATATATATATATATATATATATATATATATATATTTGACAATTAGGAATTTATAATTGGTGACATCATTTTTGGTCTTTTAAGCTAAACCTCTCTTGAAAATTAAGATCTTTTCTTATATATTTAAGGAAATTAGGGGTGAACGTATTTATGGATATCAATGATAATTTAATAAAGACACAGCAGGAAAAAAAGGATATAATTTTTTTTTATTGGAAATAACGGATTTGGAATCAAAATAGGAGAATACTGAAAGAAATATAAAAAAAACTGATCAAGCAAAGAAAGAGGAGACTGATTGAGACGAAAGAAGAGAAAAAAATACTACAACAAAATGGAGAAAAATAATGGTGAGGGTTAAAAGATATGATAGGATGAAAGTCAGAAAAGGAAGAGGACAAAGAAAGGCAGCAGGAATAAAAAAGAGGATACAAGAAATTGTAAATTATAAAATGAAAGAAACAATATCTCAAAAATAGAAGATACAAAAAACAGAAATGAAATTGACAGATTTTACAAAAAAAAAGGTCTTCCAAATACAGATAAAGGAGAAAACTGTATAGAGGAAGAATAGGAAGTTTTATTTTGAAATCTTGAATGATGAAACAGTGCAGACAGAAGATATTCTCTTGGAGCAGATATGGAAAAAAGAAAATGCAGCAGTAAAAAGAGAAGAAATACACATCCGGTCCAGAACAAAATAACATAATAGTCGCTAGCGTTCAGCACAAGGAAGAGTTTTTAAAAAGCAGTCATAAATTGACAAAGGGGAAATGTGGCGACAAAAAAAGGGTATATACGACTATGATCAAGAAATAAATGGTCTGTTTAAGGAATTACGAGCGATACTTATGAATCAAAATAATGATGATTTTTTTGTCTTCCTGAAACTTAAAATAGATACAGAAATTCACAATTGTTATTTATAATTATAAAAGAAACTTTATAATTATTAATAAATTATTGTCTATTTATTAAAATTAGCAAATTGAATCGTTATTATTAACACCTGATTCTACAAAAAATATGTGGCAACAGCGCATTTGTCTTTACATGTAAATATCATCATCATCAGCTCCTATCAATCCACTGCAGGCTGAAGGTCTATTCAGCATGTTTCCAACTTTCGCGGTCTGAGCTTTCCTTTGCCATTCGGGTACAATATACTTAATTATGTCATCAGTCCACCGTGTTTTTGGTCATCTCCGTGGACATTTGCGATCAAGCGATATCCAGTCCAGAACCGTCTTTGTTCATATTTCGTCCTATCGCCTCGCTACGTGGCCTGCCAAACTCTATTTCAACTCCTTTATTCTTCCAATGATGTCACTCACCCTCGTTTGTTCTCTGATGCATGTGGAGGTCTTTCTATCCCATTTAGTAATGCCAAGCGTACATCTTTCCATTCCCCTCTGTGCTACCCCAAGTTTTTGAACTGACCGTGATGTGAGTGTTCAGGTTTCACTTCCGTATGTCAGACTTTTCTTTCCAGGCAAAGTGGTAGTTTGTACTTAAACACTATGCTGAGCGTGTCAAATGCCTGCCGGATTTAACGCCACATTTAACGCGTCGTACCACCTGCCGGAGGGAATCCCCTTCCAATGAAACTCTCTGCTCAAGATATGTATAAATATATAAACTAATATATATAATATATATATATATATATATATATATATATATATATATATATATATATATATATATATATATATATATATATATATGTGCTAGACTATTAGTCCGGGAGTACATACAATTGTTTGTGCCCCGTTTGTTGGGAACATGCAGGCGTTTCGCCAAGGTCACACTTGGCATTCTTAATGCTTGTCTGAAGACTGAAGTCTTCAGTCGTCTCCCGGACTAATAGTCTAACGTATTCTTCCATCCGCGAAATACTACGAACTAACATATATATATATATATATATATATATATATATATATATATATATATATATATATATATATATATATATATATATATATATATGAACACTTTTGTTGGTTGATTGACCGGGAAGGAGCCCCACCTATCCCTTCAACTGGATGACATATGTTTCGTCTCTCGAGGTTCAGACGCTTCAGGGCGCCGACATATACTATACCATCAAAAATAGGGAGACCCTATCCTATATATATATGTGTGTATATATATATATATATATATATATATATATATATATATATATATATATATATATATATATATATATATATATATATATATATATATATATATATATATATATATATATATATATATATATATATATATATATATATATATATATATATATGTATATATATAGCCAAATGGTTCTCCAGCCCTTTGCAGGCTCTTGTACGTGTCTTTGTAGCTCCTCTGGATCTTGTGAAAAAATAACGATATCATCTGCGTATGGTTTAAGTATACACCATTGATCCTTATTCCATCCTGTTCTCAATCCAGATTATGAAACCCTTCTTCCAGGCATGCTGAGAAAAGAAGAGGCGAAATAGCGTCACCTTGCCGTACGCCCCGCTCTATATTTATTCCAACCTCAAGATCGTCAAGGTGGACTGTCGATGTAGCTTTATCATATATCGATCCTAGTAGGTTTGAGATTGAATCAAATTATTTTTCATAATTGATAAAAGCCAAGCACAGTGGGATAGTGTATTCGTTGTGTCTTTCTATGACCTGCTGTAGAACCTGGTTGTGATCCATTGTATTGAATCCACTTCTGAATCCTGTTTGCTCTATTGGTTGTGCGTCATTAAGTTCTCTTAGTATTCTTTTGGATATTATCTTGGTGTATACTTTGTACACCACTGATAGGAGGCTTATTGGACGGTAGTTCTTCAAATCTGCCTGTGCTCTTTTTTATGTAAAATAATCAGTTCTGCATGTTTCCATAAGTTGGGTACTTCTTGTTCTTTGAGGCATTTTGAGTATAATTTTGCTAGTGTTTTATGTAAAGTCCGACCACCAGCTTTTAACATCTCAACACTTATACTATCCTTTCCTGGAGCCTTGACATTTTTCATCGAATCTATAGGCTTTTTCACTTCCTCCTCCAGTATATTCGGTAGTTGTCTTCAGAGGGCATTGCTGTTCTTACCTGGTTCTGATCTTATATAGATTTGAATAAAATCTTCGAACAACCTCCAACATTTCTGTCCGTTCTCTGCACATTTCACCATCCTTACGCATTAAGGCATACATTTGTGTACTTTTCTTTCTCAGCTTCCGTTTAGCTTTTTTAATTCCCCGGTTTTCTTTCAGAGTTTTTTGCACCAGCTGCATGTTGAATCGGCGCGTTTCTTCTCGAATACGTTTTCTTATAGTTTTGCAAAGGTCAACGTACTCGACCCTGCCAAAAGGACTGTCTGCATTCTTCATTGTTCGGTGTTTATTCATTAAATTAATGGTCTCATTGGAGATTTTTGACTGTTTGAAACATTTATGTTCTGGTGCTATTGAAGCAGCCGTTTCAAACACATCGTTGGCAATTTCTTCATATTGGTCTGTAATTTCCATCTCCTCCGTATCTTGCAATATAGAAAAGCATTCGGCAAATCAATTTCAAAATATCTGGCCCTCTCCAGCAGCTTCTCAGAATCCACTTTGCCGCTTTTTCATCTTATCATTCTTTAGCGCTCTTTTCGGCAGTTTATCCTAATCTTTGCTCAGACCATTCGGTGGTCACTTCCCACATTAAAATGGGTTAAGTTCACTTGTGAGTCTAGATAGACTTTTCAATGTTCATTTTCTGTTGATCTTTTTCTTATAAAATGAATTCATAATATACAGTTCATCTCCTTCAGCAAAGTCAACCAACTGTCACATCTCTTCTCCTGCTCACCATTTCCGTATGAGCCAACTACATTTTCACCAGTTCTTGTTTTTCCGATTTTGGCATTAAAGTCACCCATCAGGATTTTATACCCGTACTTCTCCTTGTCTAAAAGCTGAGCCACATCATCATAAAATTCCTCAATTTCTTCATCTCCATAACTTATAGTTGGTACATAAGCAATTTGAAGCTTAAAGTTTTTTTTTTCAGCTGAATGACCTATTGGGCCAATCTGTCAGATATACTTTCAAATTTTACTACACTGTCTTTCCAACTGTCCAATGTCCAATGGACAGTCCAATGCGGGTTGGCAGATTTTGGATCGGGTTTATCTGAGGCCTCTGCCTTGATCTGTCCGCCAAGGGTGACCCTCCCAGAAACTTACGCTCCAGACGGCATAACTCAAAGCTTTATTGTCCTACTCAAACCCTTTTATCATGTCAAGGTCTGATCCACAAAAGGGAAAATATGTGGCAAATGCGCATTTGTGTTTACATGTAAATATATGTAGCAGTATATATTGTGCATATGTACGAGAGTTTTGACGCTACAAGATAGAAAATTTATATTAAAAAATTCGTTTTCCCCATAAATTTGCCCCTGTTTCCTTAAATAAAACCTAAAGTATTTATTTATTCAACCAAATTCATTTTGTTACCATCAAAATAATCCTCTGTATGTGCAATAAACACACTTCTACCAACGTTTATTCCACTGTTCGAAACCGTTTTTGTACTGGACTTCTGGTATTTTCTGGCCACCGAACTCTCTTAAATTCTTTCTGTTGACCAGAACGACGCCCAAGAACTGGTTTCTTTAATCGAGTGAAGAGAAAAAATCACACAATGCCATATCTGGTGAATACGGTGCTTATGGAATGGCATTTGGTTGATTTTTAGCGAAAATTAATGAATAATTATTACATTGTGCCATTATGTATTATCGTAATATAAAAATCAAGAATTGTCGTGCCACAAAACTGGACGTTTTTGTCGAATGGACTGGATTTTTGGTAATATTTTCTTCATTGGTTGACGTGGAACGTCCTCCTCAACAAGGTTCATTTTCAACTGGTGCTCTATCATCTCCAAAGTCCGTAATACTCTTTTAACAATTTTAATTAATCCGCACAAGGAATTTCCTTTTTCAGATAAAATTTAATGCAAATCGCCGAAATGAAATTATATGAAACTTCTGTCAGATGTCAAGAACAGTCATACCAACTTGAAAAGCAAATTATTATATTGAAACGTAAAGCACGCGAATTTTTAAAACGAAAGTCACCATACTTTTTATTATATGTTTTTGTTTAATTATTATTACCATTGTTTTCTAATATATTTCTAGTTTGTGGAATGTGCTGGTTGTTTTTTGGTCCTTTTTAAGCCAAATTTTTATTGAACTCCTGAAATAATTTAAATCAAAAGGTAGGTGGGACCAGGGATTTCAAAGCAAAGGGGAGTAAAAAATTTCCTTCATAAAGTTTTTATGCATCATATTTTTATTTTTAAATCTGGAAAATGAACGAGACGTCTGCCCCTTTCAAATTATTTCAAGAGTTATTAGTAGCTATGTTTGAAATTTTATTTTGTATTATTCCGATTATTTTCAGGTTGTTTATTATTGTGTTAACTTTAATAACTAGAACAAAAAAAATGTTCTATTTTAATTTAGCCATAAAGTTCTGGTCAAAGCCCCCCGGACCCCCTCCTATTCCCCACAACTAAGCCCGCTTTAGGTCCTTCTAATAACTGGTAGGTCGGGCAGGGCTTTTGTTCTGCTAGAACGAACCCGCACCCGACCCACAAGATTTTATCTCCAGTTATATATATTTTTTCGGTCGGCTCTCTTATTTTTGCTGGTTTGCCCTGCTGCGTACAGATCCTGCAAGCGATGTACTGGCACCTCGAGAGAGTCAACGTGGACTTGACCGAAACGTCACTGCGTTCCATGGCAACGAACCTCGAAACCGGCGCGCTGATTGGTCGTGCGCGCCAGCTCATTGGCCGTCGCGCTACGAAAGTGGCGTTCTCATTTAATGTAGACGTGGTTTGCGCGTTAGATCTCAGCATTTGCCGTTGAAGTGCGAAGCAAGCACCGGATTGGACGGCGCGTCGGGAGCTGTTCGAGTCCACGTTGACTCTCGACCAGCTTGGAATACTGGCAATCAGGGCGCCATATTTATAAGGGTGAAAGGGGATGAAGTGAAATCACGCGGGTGGAACAAGGACAAATTCCACCCCTGTTTCAGCTAAAATGAGATGCTTTCTGCCAGGCAGCCATTTTGAGGGTGGTTTTTTCCTTTTTTTTTTTCATCCACTCCTCTGTTCGTTTTTATTTTTCGGGCTTTTTTTTCGCGGGGGGTGGTGTAGAGCCGAGCATGTTCGGATCATTTCGGGGGGATCGGGTCCTCCGCCCGGCAAAATGCAAAGTGGCGCGGTCGCGTCGGCATTCCGGAATGTGGCGGCGACCGACGCCGCCACCGCCGCCGCGGGGGCAGTTCTCGCGTTGACCGCCGGGGGCGGCGGTCTGGCCGATGAAAACGTCGGCTGTTGCGGGAATACGTAACGATCTAGCAACAAGGCGCGACAGTTTGCCACTACACCAACCTCGCTAGTTGCTCTCGGCAATTAAATGCCGCCTGCGACCCCGGTTCTCTGCCCTAATTGGTTCGATCGGCCCAGATTCCATTCAACTTTCCGCGAATTTTAAGACAAATTTTTCTCGCATCGATTAAATACTAGAAAATTAAGCACTAGGAACTGTTAATTTTTGTTTTAGACCTTCCAGCGTCATACTCTGTATTAAAATAGAAATGATCCTCTCAAATATATAACTATAAAAAGTACAGAATAGGTCAAGTGTCAAGCTACCATTATAAATGAATCAGTTATTTCAGAAACCTCACAACTCACCGAAGGTTAGTTGTTTGGGAAATTAAAGAAAACTGTACCTCTCAATGGCAGAAACTTTGTTTCAGATTACACCTCATTTGGATGCCAAATTCATCTTAACTTTTACAGATGCTTCCTATCCATTAATTAATTGGTTGTTAAAGCCATTGGCCTTGACTTATGGGGTTTCTGCATCTTACGAATTAAATATGTAGCTCTGAGTGTGAAATTACAGAAAATAAATATTTAGACCCCAAAAAAGCTTTATTTATTTTTTAAGAACAAAATGAAGATATCAGGTAACAACAATTGAGAAATAATGATTGCTTTTCAATAATTCTCTTAATCTTGATCTTCATGATCTGGAAAACTGGATGCCTTAGTTGGACAGTTAATAATACTGTTGTATAAAGCTTTAAAATCGTCTTAATAGTAATTTAACCGGACCTTAATAGTCGTTTCCGGACGTCATATAACGGGTGATTTTTTAGTATGTCCGAACTCCTGATAGGGGTCGCTGTCAGACGAACTGTGAGTTTGCGCTTTTCTAGTGTCAAAATTATTCACTATAGTCTGACAAATCATTATGGAATGTTTAACATCAGAGCAATGCTTGCAAATTATTGAAAATTATTCAAAATCAGTGTTGTACACGAAACTTATAGAGACTTCGTGAACCGAGAGATGTATTCACCGAATTATCGACAAGTTCCGAAAGCATAAGGCACGCTGCTCGATATTAAAACAAAAAACTGTGCATTCCGAAGAAAATATCGTCCCTGTTGATGACAGTGTTGATGAAGATCCAAATTTATCAATTCGTCGCCGTTTGCAGGAAATTGGGTTTTGTTATTCGACTACGTGGAAAATTTGCGTAAAGGTCTGGTGCCCTACAGGATCCAGCTTGTCCAACAACCCAAGCCGCAAGACCATCCTTTGCGTCGTACGTTTGGCGAATGGGCTGAAAATCAATTGTAACTTGACCCAGAATTTAACCCTAAAATTTTGTTCAGTGACGAACCTCATACTTGGCTAAATGGTTACGTTAATAAACAAAATTACCGCGTTTGGAGTGATAATATTCTGCAGATGATCTGTTTTGTTGTTTGACAGAATTCGGTGGTTTAACTGCTTTCTAATACATGCGATTTAGACGTAGATTCCCAGCGACCAAGCGTATCGGTAATTAGTTTTAAATGCTGATTTGAAGGGTATGGAGCTTTTGATATGTCTCGCGTCGCGTATTTCGTTCGCATCGCGAATAATTGTTTGAATTTGGGATTTGCTACGTATGTACATACTGAGTAGTACTTTTTATCAAAATAATCAACTTTTAATTGCAAACATGAAGGTGTCTGATAATAAACAAAATTACCGCGTTTGGAGTGATAATATTCTGCAGATGATCTGTTTTGTTGTTTGACAGAATTCGGGGGTTTAACTGCTTTCTAATACATGCGATTTAGACGTAGATTCCCAGCGACCAAGCGTATCGGTAATTAGTTTTAAATGCTGATTTGATGGGTATGGAGCGTTTGATATGTCTCGCGTCGCGTATTTCGTTCGCATCGCGAATAATTGTTTGAATTTGGGATTTGCTACGTGTGTACATACTGAGTAGTACTTTTTATCAAAATAATCAACTTTTAATTGCAAACATGAAGGTGTCTGATTTAAAACAGTTAATAATGACTAGTTTTTTTTCGAAGTTTTTCGAATTTTCTCTATTGATTTACAGTTACAATAAACTGTCTGAATAGTTTACTTTTCGGGAAACGGTAAGTACCTACTTATTCATTCCTTTATCTGCACAACAAGCATCAACCCATCCTCCAATGTCCTTATAAGTAGTAACAATACAAAATTTTAATGATTTCCTGGCTCACCTCCTGTATAGGATTTCGATAGCACGAAAAGTAAAAAGGAGGAAGTGGAAAGCAAAAAAAAATCTTCAGCAACACTATTTTCTTCTTCGCCCTCCCACTTTAAAAACCTACGAGCCGCCACTGTTATATCATATACAACCAATAGTTTCATTTTTTGATTAATTGTTTTTATTACCACTTTTTCTGGTATATTTCTAGTATGTAGAAATTATTTTATAATATTTATTGTTTTTGTATTATATATTTTGTTTTTGTTTATTGCAAGAAGGTCGCTTGGGTAGATCGATGCACGAAGGAGCTCAATAAGTTCCCTTCTGTTGTTTTTGAGTCGTAGCTTATTCGTTGATAAAGCGCCAATGAAGTGTTTTGCCTTCACCCATTCCGTGTTGCAAATTGTCGAAAATTATTCAAAATCAGTGTTGTGTACATGAAACTTATAGAAACTTACGTCACGTCCATTTATCTCATCTTTGGCGTTACATGTTTTGTTGTTTGGCAGAATTCGGGGGTTTAACTGCTTTCTAATATATGCGATTTGGATGTAGATTCCCTGCGACCGAGCGTATCGGTAATTAGTTTTAAACGCTGATTTGACGGGTACACTGTTATGTCATATACAACCAATAGTTTCAAAGCATCTAATTTGGTTGTTGTTTTATTTGAATATTAAGTTCGGACGCGCTAAAAAAATTATATTTTTGATTAATTAATACTTTTATTATCACTTTTTCTGGTATATTTCTAGTATGTAGAAATTATAATATTTATTGTTTTTGTATTATATATTTTGTTTTTGTTTATTGCAAGAAGCTCGCTTGTGTAGATTAATGCACGAAGGAGCTCAATAAGTTCCCTTCTGTTGTTTTTGAGTCGTGGCTTATTCGTTGATAAACCGCCAATGAAGTGTTTTGCCTTCACCCATTCCGGGTTTTTCTTATTTAAGGGTCATTTCAGAACACTGAGAAACTTTAAACACAATTTTCTGATCCCTTGGTGTTGCTCTTCCAGACGATTCTTATTTTTTTAATAATGTTGAGGTCACCGTTTTTCTAATTGTTCTTTTCAAAACAGCGAAGCCCCTGTCGCAAGGCAAAAATGAATGTTCTCGGATTGCTAGATTTTCTAGCTAGATTTTCTAATTTTTTTCTGTTGGTTCTAATGCTGATATTAATCTAACTAAAGTATAATTTTTATTGTGTGCCTCACAATGATCTAAAAAACATGAAGTTCTTTGACGAAAGATAATGACCAATATATGTAGATTACAGTAGAAAAACATTACAGTAAGAAAGATTGGCCTTACTTCTTTTGAACTTGGTACGTCAAACATAAAATATTCCCCCTTTGTTAACCCAAAAAAGTGCTTCTTGGTCTCTCTCTCTCTATATTAAGCTTGGATTAATGAAAAACTTTGTCAAAACCATGGACAAAATCAATACAATAAATATTTCCTCAATTATTTGATGAGTGATGAAAGAATTTCTGGGCAACAAGAAAAAACCTCATAGATGAACTCTTGAAAGCCTATGAAATATTAGGTCCTTAAAAATGCATTTTTTACACTCCCATTTAGATTTTTTCCGGAAAATTTAGGTGCAGTAAGCGAAGAATAAGGAGAGAATTGAATAGGACATCAGGTTGATGGAAGCAAGATACCAGGGTCGCTGGAACCCATCTATGTTCTATGAACCACTTCCGCTCTATTCCAGCACCATCTTTAAATAGGACATAAAATCAATTTTGTAGGAGCCAAAGAAATAGCGAATATTGAAAACTCAAACAAGGTCCAAACAATCAGAAAAGCTCTTGAAATAGAAAAAAAGGGGTGAGCTAAATAAGCGACGCTCGCAACATTCCAAAAGTATGGACGGAATGATTTTGAAACATTATCCACCATCCGTGAAAATAATATGTGAATATATATATATATATATATATATATATATATATATATATATATATATATATATATATATATATATATATATATACATATTGAAATAAGCTGCATAGCAATAAAAAAATATATAGATTTTTATGTTACCTGCCTGTAACCCGGTAATACAATCATCTCTTTTATTTATTCCCTTCACGACCCAATAAAGAAGAATCCCCGATCGAAAATCCGAAAATATATATTTTAATAGTCCGAAAAACTGAAATATAATCTGTACACAATATATATTTAGATAAAACTAATTTATTTTTATAATTCTGTTTTTTTTGTCGACCTCACCGACGACAAAATATTTTGTGGTTGCCAAGTTCTCTATTTTTTTTTTATTATTGAGAAACATTTAAATTCGAGAACCGCTCTCTGCACATGTCATCGATTAATGAATTGTTTTAACGTAAATTCGGAGGGAAACTTGTTTTCCGGTCGATTGCTATTTGTTTTTCTCGCGCAAGATATATAAGTGTAGTATGTTTTTGTTTCCAGATGCAGCGGCCAGTTTTTGGAAAATATATAAAGTTGTAAGTGAAAAATTATTAAATTTTGAATTGTTAGGTTAAGATTTTCTTCTTTTTTCTCATTTCGTTTTTCATTTGTAAAACGGTATTTTCTGAATTTAGAAAGAGAAAGGGAATGTTTTGTCGATTTTCATAAATAAAGGATTTTCCAATAAGAGTGTCAGAACTTTAAAATAAGGCACAATGATAACCATAAGAGTAAATGCGGTAAATGCTCGTTTTCACATATCGGGTGGTATATTTTTAATAGTGGCCTGACTGTTACGTTTAAAGTAAAATTGTTCCTGGTTTATTTCTGCAAACCAGCATACTGCACAAACATTAGTTCAAGTGCGTGAGATCGCATGATCTTGGTTGGATCTTATAAATCGATTGCCTGGTGAGATATGTGACTAGTTGCACCGCACCGTCTTTTCTTTTTTCTTCTCTATTGTTTGACAGTCTATCAAGGGGGGAGTTTTCCTCCCCCTTAGAGGTTTCTAGATCTATGTTTTTTTTTGCTTGGAACGGTGACCACCCGTTTTCATAACCTCTATAATCTGTTGTATTAATGTTTTCTTGCCTCTTCCGTTATCCTTCTCGCTCTTCGTTTGCATTTCGTTATTCCCATTTCTTGTAGGTACTTCCTCCTATCTCTTTATTTGTTTTCTGCTTGATCTTGATCCCTTTAAACTTTTTCCCAGAATTTTCTTGGCCGTTCTTTCGCTGTCTCTAACTCGTTTGTTCCTTATTTCGTAGACTAAATCTGGACTATTATAAATTGTTGCTAGTTCACTATTCGCTTTAATTCGCCAACTTCCTTGCGTTTGAATGGGGTCATATACTTTCCTCAGTATTGTTTCTCACGTATATTCAACAAAGATTCGTCTTTCTTTGTCATAGTCCACGTTTCTACCCGAATAATACTATTGGTCTGCTTATTGCTGAGTATCTTTATATTTTTGTATTCCTCGATATTAATGTGGATTTTAATATATTCTGTAGCGCGAAAAAGCTTTTGTTTTCAACCGTTATTTTGGCTGCTATGTCCTCTGATACTTCATTGTGTGGTCATTACTAAACCAATATATTTGAAGCTATTAGTTTTTACATTTATTATTACATCACTATTCACATGCTGTTCCTTCCTTTGTTTTGTTGACCTGATGTATCTGGTTTTTGTTGCGTTTTTATACCGCCTCTTGAAACTGTCAAAACATCTCTTCCAATTCTTCCCTTTTTTCCACACATCATGTCATTGTCATCTGCAAACGCTAAGATTTAATATTGTCTAGTAAAATTTAATCCCTTAGTATTTATTCCTATTCTCCTTATTGCTTCTATTTTAAAATTAAAGAGAGTAGTCGAAAGTGGGTCATCTCGTGCATTGTATGATTCTTCTGAGGTGTGGTTTTGAAGCATCCATACTTTGGTTTTGGTATCCTTTAAAAAAAAATCACACTTGCAAAAGTTATTGAGTTTCTGGCGTATTTTTAATTCTATCATCTTTATGTATAACTCGCTTCTGATTACGATTAGTTGTAGGCTGGTCCAGAGTCTATGAATAAGTAATCAGTATTATATTTATAGAAATTCTCTAGTATTTGTCTAAGTACAAAGATTTGGTTGTCCGTTTTTGAATCCTCCCTGATATTATCCTACCTTTTCTTCTATTTGTACATTTAGTTGCCTTTCTGGCAGTTAGCTAAATGTCTTGTAAGTAACATTTAATAGCGATATACCTCTGTAGTTTTTACATTCTGACTTTGTTGTGTATTGGGTAGATTATTCAAGCCAACAACTGTAAACTTGTTTGAGGTAACATTGATGAAAGGTGTATATGAAGTATTTTATACTTCATATCTTATACTTACTATCTTATACTTTATCTATCTTATAGTTTATCATATACTTCCGTCTACGAGTGGCATTTACATTGCTAATAGTGTTGCCGCTATTACGTTTCTAAGTTCTGACACTCTTATCGGAAAAAAAAATTCGTACACGTGAGAGAGTTTCTTCAATCACATACAAATTGAGTTTTAATTCGTATTGAAATGGAAACAACTGGAAATTTATTTTAAAGACTTTTTTTTATATTAGGTTGTAAGATATATCCATTCTGATATTTCGGTTGATATTTGGAATACATTTTATTACGATCAGTGAGTCCTGCGTTGTCTGTAAAGTTTTAAATGTGTCACTGTAATAACGGGTGTCTCAGAATGTTTTTCGTTTTTGTTTTGACTTTTACGCGCAAAACAAAGATAGCGGTGGGAGGGGAGTGGTGTAAAACGCTTGGCGGGCTTTTTTAAGTTTAGTAGCGATGGATCGGGACCACAACGCGCAATTTACGTGCCAGTGCTTTATAAAAACAACGATTCTTACACTATTGTTCGACGTTTGTGCGGGACACATTTTAATTTAGCGATCATAATTTTTGCGAAGTTTGAAGAGAGTGGAAATACAATGCCGGATAAATCAACTGGGCGCAAAAGAACGCAAAAGAATCAAAAACGAGCCCGAATGTTGACGACGTTCGCCAGTCTGTTAGAGACGATCCACGACTGTCTCTACGACTCCGCGCAGCTTCCCTACATTTGCACAGATCCACGATTAATCGCATTATTCGCAAATATTTACATTTCCACCCCTATAAAATTGTTATTGTACAAGAGATGAAGCCTGATGATCCAGCTAAACGAGTCGAATTCTGCAGGACAATGAAAAATTGTTTTAGGAGCTTCAATGGCATATGGTTTTCTGATGAATCAAATGTCCACATCAAAGGCCGCGTGAATAAACAAAACTGCAGATATTGGGCTCCCGAAAATCCGTTGGAACTGTACCAGAAACCATTACACTCCCCTAAGGCTGTCGTTTGGGCTGCTATATCAAGCGAAGGATTTATCCCAAATTTTTTGAGGATACTCATGATTGTGCTCAGACTATTAATTCCGATCGTTATTGCCATATGATCCGGACTTTTTTGACCACTGAAATACAAAACTCGATTGGCTACAATCGCACCAACAACCGTACTATTGAACTCTAATAGGTATACACCGATAGAGGTAATGTTGCGGTCACTGGAGTGGTTTTCTGTTTCTCGGGCCATTGAAGGGGCTAACATTCGATTGATATAAAATACAACGTAATATGTTGTCTCATTATTTGAAGACTTTTTTGGTGCAAAGAGTAAACATTCATTCTTACAATAACCGTTCTAAGAACAATTATAATGTACCAATTATGAGAACTCCAGAAAACATCGTTTTGGGAAGGTGTTTGCCTCTTCAATGCTTTGCCCACCCACATAAAGAGAACTCCTGATGTGCATGTATTTAATAAACTGTTAAATTATTATTTGAAGCAATAGAGCATTTTATCATTTGAACAGTGTTAATTATTGCTTTTTCATTGTATTATTTTAGTATTATATTTAGTATTTTTGCATTGTATTATGTTAAAATTTCTTAGAATTTTTCTTACTTTTTGTTTTGTATATTACCTTTATTTTGTTACTATTAGCCGCATATGCCAATTAAAGTGTGTATTTATTTATTTATTTATCACATTTTTCCAACAAGATGGAGCAACTTCCCACATCACAAATGATTCTTTAGCAGCTCTTCACGATTTATTCCCTGAAAGAGTAATTAGTGGCCTTGGGGATATCAACCGGTCACCAAGGAATCCAAATTTAACATATGCTGATTTTTTCCTATGGGGCTACCTAAAAATTAAGGATTTCAACCCATTATCACCCAACTAAAATGTTTTAAAACAATGAATAACAAACGAAATCCACGTAATTCAAAGAGCGATGCTCAAGCGAGTGATTCAAAAATTTCAGTTTTTTTTTCAGTTTTTCACAAATAAAAATTCAAAAACCACTTTATAATATAACAGTAATTAGGCTTAGGCCGCACTACGGCTAATACAATCGGCCGCACTTGCAGTTTTTTCCCGCGACTGATTTTAAAACCGTGAAATGTGGCTCAAGGGTAAAAACTGCGCCACATTTTGTAACCAATAGAACTTAGTTAGCAATTTGTGTTGACGTCTTCTTTTTCTATTTCTTAGTATTAGAGCAACAAGAAAGAGCAACTATGAAAATCGCGGCCAGTTTTGCGGTTTTTATCGCGGTGTGCGCGTCTCGAGCGGTTTCGCGGTTATAGCGGTTAACCGCTGGCTGAAAAAAAAACCATAGTGTGACCTAAGCCTTTAGTTGGAATTAATTCTGAAGTTATATTTTTGAAGTATCAAAATCGAAAAACATTCTCTATTATTAAGAAATAGTAACACAAGCTGCTACGGATGATGTATGACACTGTAACGTATAGGATGGCTAAATAAATATTTTAAATCTAAGTCTTCCAATATCGTATTTTTAAAAAATTATAATACTCCAAAATACTTAACAGTATATTAAAAATTGTTACCTCATCCACGCTTTGGTACATATTCGTTTGAGTTTACGATCGTCAAAAACTATTAAATAAGCGTGAAACAAAAATATTTTATCCTCGGTCAAGACATAAAATGTTACTTAAAAATATTAAACCAAAACAATTTCACAAAATCACTCGATGATAGTAAATAATCATTTTCTATTCTCAAAGTGATAAAGATAATTCCGCAGTGTGGTTATTATAAATTATCAAAATACTCCACGGGAGAAAAAAACCATCCAGTCGCTAGCACATTTTTATGCGAATTTATGTGGCCAAATTAAAATGCCATAAAACCAAAATAAATATTTTATTTCAGTTCGGATCGTTAAATCTCACTTCATAAAATAAAAATCCTATGGTGTTTTTTTTTCAAAAATTTTTACACCGTATTTTCTTAGCGCAAAACATTTGTATCATGTGTAAATTTAAGTGGAAACTAAAACAGAAAACTTAAAGATTAGGTTTGTCATCGTTCTGTTTTTAATCTAGGGGAAAAATACTTAGAATAGTAACGCACAGTCAGTCACAAAAGTCTACATATACCACGCTAATTAATTATATTTTATATTACATATTTTTTTATTAGTTACATTCCCAACACAAATAAACAATAATAGGTTCAGAACTAAATTTTTAATCGCAAATTACATTAAAAAATAAATAAATAGTCCTGAATATTGCTTCACGAAAGTAAACATGCACGTGAGAATGTTGTTGGTTCACCTTCAGTACTAATGGCCGCTTGTAATATTCTGGGCATTGATAGGATTAATTTTTAAAGACACCTTATTAGAAATGTATTTTCGCACTCTTCTTTCTAACTCATCCTAAAGATGATCGATTGGATTTAAGTCGGGTAACTGGGGTGGTGAATGAAATTTCTTAGAGACATATATAGGTTCAATTCCTTGGCAAGTGCCGCTATGTGTTTGGGATCGTTGTATTGTTGAAATATCCATCCATTTTCCAATTCCAAACGTATAACTGAGGATAACAAATTATCATGCAAAATTTGCAGGTGATCCATATTACCCTCAATTCTTCTATTGAAACCTTCAGTGTGAAACACTAAACTCGAAGAGATTTACCACCAAACACCAAATACCATAGAGCCTCGCACCATCATACTACCTCCAGCGTGTTTGACTGTTGGCATCAAATTTTCTGGTTTTAACTTTTGGTTTGCTTTTCTCCATATTTTGCTTTTTCCGTCACTTTTAAAATTTGATATTTTCTTTCATCGGCAAATAAAACAGTTTTCCAAAAATAACAATCCTTGTCCAAGTGCTACCTGGAAAATTCTATCCGCTTTTGTCTATTTTTCTTTGACATGAATGGTTTTTTCCTTAGTCTCCTGTCATGAAATCCTTTTGATCTGAGAACCCTACCCATTAACTCAATTTTTTTTGGACGACAAACTCTGGGCTTATTCTGCACTCTACCACGTAGATTAAAGTTTTTTTTATTATAGTCTAAATCGTAGCTCGACATAAATGTACTGTTTTTGCAATTTAATTATAAGATTTTCCTTCACTTCATAATTTTACAATTAAATTTCGAATTTGAACAGAAATTTTATTTCTAACCATTGCAACAAAAATATTTAAATAATATACTTAAAATATAAAAATATTTAAATAATATACTTGACGAGAGAAAATTATCTTTCCTCGACGCATATCAAGCCGGACCTAATGAAGCAGTTTTTAAAGGCTCTTGATAAGAATGGATCATGCTTTGCATATATAAGGAAAAAATGCCTCAGTTGAATACGAAAAAAATTAAAGTAGGAATATTTGACGGTCTACAAATAAGACAACAAGGATCCTGTCTTCGTAAATTCAATGAATGAGGCTGATTGAAAAGCCTGGACTTCATTTGCTAAAGCTGTCGGATTTTTTTGTGCAAACGCAAAGCTATAAAAGCAAAGCTATATTAAACTGGTAAACAAGACGCTTAAAAGTTTTAGATCCCTTGGGTGTAACATGAGCATTAAGGTACACTATTTACACAGTCACTTAGATCGTTTTCCTCAAAATTTAGGAGGCACCAGTGAGAAACAAGGTGAAAGATTTCACCAGGATATTAAAACTATGGAGGACCACTATCAAGGAAAATGGGATACTACAAATCATGGCATATTACTGCTGGAGTTTAAAAAGGGATTGTTTCAAAATACATTCAAGAATGTCACGGAAAGAAGCTTCTGAAGTGTTCAGTGGCTAGTCATCGATAACTTTTTTTCTCTATCTTTGTATATAATTAGATTTGTATAATATAATAATACAAATTTCGTGTTTAGTTTTTTATTTGATCCATGGATTTAACTTAAAATAGTGTAATGTGTATTTTACTAAAATGAAAACGCAAATTAAAGTCATATTCGAATTGAAGGCATCAAATTCGTATGAAATCAGCTCCAAATACCTCGGCACCGAAATAACTATTATCTTGTGTAATTTTTTACTTCTTCAAGTTGGTGTATTTCTTGCTGTATGTTTACTTTTGTGAAATATTATTCAGAAATATTTATTTATTTTGTTTTGTTGTTTATTTGAATAGGGAATGTAAATTGTAAAAATAAAAAAACCAGCAATTAAACGGTACATTGTCCTGCCATGTAACTTTTTTTCTGTTACCCCATGTTCGCGCTTCTATGATTTTCCTTGGTATTCAGTTTTCAGGCATTCTCGCTACATATCCTGCCCATCTAAGGCATCGAACCCTCCCAAAGAGTCTGAGTTTGAAGTTATACCTTATCATTTATACCATTATCATTCGGATATTCAATTTTTTTCCGAGTATTGTTATTTCAAATACTGTCAGGACCTCTTCTGTTTCCTCAGTGAGGGTCCACGTCTCGGAGACGTAAGTGCCTATTGGCCTAATGAGTGTTTTATAGATTCTTTCGTGTTCTTTTGAATAAGTTTCGATCTTAGGACATAATTCAGGGAGTGAGAAATTTTGTTACCCTTCATAATACGATTTCTGATACCTCATGTGATGTTTGTTTTCATGTGACATACCGTAAGATTGAGGCATCCCTGAACATTAGTATGACAAGCATATACAAGATTTTTCATGAACATTTAGCCCGGAAAAAGATTTGTGCGCGTTGGATTCCGCATAATTTGACAATCGCTCAAAAAAAGACCCGTCGATTGGTGCAAAGAAATGCTTAAAAAATACGATCGTGATGCTTTCAAAGCCATGTATAACATCTACACAGTTAACGAATCTTGAATCTATGCGTCTGAGTCCGAAAGTAAACAGCAGTCGACTGTATGGGTTTTACAAAATGGTCGCCTGTTTTTTTGGGATAAATGGGCATGTGACTACAGTGCCACTAGTGAATCGTATAACGATCAATTCTAAATGGTACACAACCTTTTGTTTGCCAGGAGTCGTTGAAAAAATAGAAAAAACAACCAGCGATACAGGATCATTCTTCTCTATGACAACGCGAGCTCTCACACATCGGACCTAACTATTCAATATTTGCCCGGTTAAAACATCGAATTGATGGGTCATCTGCCGTACAGTCCTGATTAGGCACCCAATGATTTCTTTTTGCTCCTGTCCGTGAAGAATGAACTACGTGGTCAACGATTTTCGACGTCAGTCATGTTTCGGAGATACCTCAATCAGAATGGAAAAAGTACTACGAAAATTGATTCAAACGTATTTCTCAACTTCTGTTTAGCTTGTTAATTCCCTTTTTTTCGTCCAGAGTTTTTTAGTTGTTGTTAAACCGGCGCGTCACCTCTCGACTGCGTTTTCTGTCAAAAGAACTCTCTGCATTCCTCATTGTAGGTCGTTTTTTCATTAAATCAATGGTTTCTTGAAAATTGTCTGTTTGAAACATTTTTCTTCTGGTGCTGTTGAAGCAGCCATTTCAAGCACATTGTTGTTGGTAATTTCTTCATATTAATCTGTTATTTCCGTCTCCTCCGGAACTTGTAACATAGCAAAGCAGTTCGACATAGCAATTTTCCAGAAACCTTTTGCCTTTCTTTGACCTTGACCTTTGACCTTTGGCTCGTGAGAGAGGGTTTTGGGGCACCGCCCCTCCAGCATTTCTCACAGTAAACAATTTTTCAGAGCAAAACACCATATTTTATTTCCGTTAAGTTTTTCCTTTAACTCATTTTAAGATATTAAAATCTCCAAATGTAGAAGAACATCTGTCGACCCATCACACCAAATAAAAATGTTATCCTCTCACCACATTTTACATCGTTGGTCGGACGTTTATCTCTAGCGACCGTACGCCAGGTCATCTTTTTTCGTCGTTGGCGTTACATGTCTTGTTGGTTGCTAGAATTCGGGGGTTTAACTGTTTTCTAAAACATTTGGATATAGATTCTCTGCGACCAAGCGTATCGGTAATTAGTTTTTAACGCTGATTTGAGGGGTATGGAGCGTTGGATATGTCTCGCATCGCGTATTTCGTTCGCCTCACGAATACTTGTTTTGATTTGGGATTTGCTACTTGTGTACACACTGAGTAGTACTTTAAAAAAAAATCAACTTTTAATTGTAAACATGAAGGTGTCTGATTTAAAACAGTTAATAATGACTACTAATGAAAATGTGTACAATAACCCTTTTTTGTCATAAAACTTTGATATTTTTTTAAACTTCTCAAGAACTTTTTCGAAGTTTCTCTACTGATTTGCAGTTACAATAAACTCTTTGATAGGTTTACTCTTCGGGAAACGGTAAGTACCTACTAATTCATTCCTTTATCTGCGCAACAAGCAACGACCCATCCTCCAATGTCCTTGCAAGTAGTAAGAATACAACATTTTAATGTTTTCCTGGTTCACCTTCTGTATAGGGTTTCAATAGCGCGCAAGTAAAGTAAAGAAAAGTAAAAAGGAGGAAGGGGAAAGCAAAAAAAAATTTTCAGCAGCGCTATTTTCTTCTACGCCTTTCCACTTTAAAAATCCACCAGACGCCACTGGTACAGTTTATCCTAACTTTTCATTTGGTATAAAAATAAACCTGAAAGGAAGTCAGGTTATGTTCAATAAATTTGCTGAGTACAGAGGAGTTTATGTTTTAGGAAAGGATTTGGAGGTGTTGGACCACTTTGTATATCTTGGCAGAGAAGAGGGAGGGCAATGGAGAGGGATATTACCCAGGAGGTGGAACGGCGTGTTAAATGTGGCTGGCAGGCATTTGGAAACCCCAACATACGTTTAAAAGCAAATTCCCACTTTACCTGAAAAGAAAAGTCTGTAATCAGTGCGCCCTGCCCATTATGACATACGGAAGTGAAACCTGGACAGTCACATTGCAATCAATTCAAAAACTTCGGGTAGCACAGAAGGGAATGGAAAGATGTATGCTAGCCGTTACAAGATGGGGCAGAAAACTCTGCATGGATCAGGGAGCAAACGAAAGTGTGTGATATCATTGAAAGAGTAAATGAATTGAAATGGAGCAGGGCAGGCCATTTAGCGAAGAGATGGGATGACAGATGGACTAAGGCAATCCTAGAGCAAGACCGAAAGCACGATGGACTGATAAGATCGTTAAGTATGGCAGAGGAAAGATCAGGACCGCGAAAGTTGGAAGCATGCTGAAGAGGCCTTCATCCTGCAGTGGATGGATGCGGATTGACAATGATGATCAGAAATCAAAGAGATTTACTAGACTAATCACTAATTTCCCGACGTGCGTTTCGCCAACTACTTAGCATGATGGAGAAATGAGCATGCTAACATGTTTAATTAATGAAACGCGCGTAGATAAATTAATAAATCATTTGATATTTGGTGGTAAACCCCTTTAACTTTAGTGTTTCACATCAAAGATCCAAATGGAAAAAGTGATCTCTTTGAATCTACTCTGAAGGATACACATATAAGTGTACTGATTGTTTATTTAATATAATATTAAAATGTTTTTTTTAATTAAAATAAATTGATAAATAACTGTTTTCACCCCTTATTTCGGTGGTAATTAGGCGAGCCAGCTATCGCGAAACGTAATCAATTTGTCCGGGTTGATAAACTCGCGTTATTTTTTCCGCCGGACTGTACTCTCGGCCGCCTCCACCATCGCTGCCGCCGCCGCCACCGTCGGCAGTATTTTCAGGGGCCTTGGGCTTTTTGTGTAGAGAGAGCGTGGGGTGTGTTAGCGGTTAAGGGGGCGCGAGCGATCGCGGGGAGCGGTCGGCGGACGGGCGGCAGTAGAGTGGTGGGGGGCCGCCACTTAGCCAGTCGCCTCTCGACCGTGTTCTGGGACGGTACGTACGCATCGCTTCCGTTTTCTGCTACGTCGATATTTTTGGTTCGTTGTCGTCGTAGTTTTCGAGAAAATCCCGGTTGGTTTTTTGATTCTGCTCGGTACGCGACGGGTTTTTTTTATTTGGGGGTCTGTGAGTGTCGAGTTCAGTGCAGTGAGTTCGTTTTTTTCTTTTTATTTTTGGTTTGAGTGGTGGATCGCCTGCTCGCAGGCCGGATTTAATAAAAGAATCTTTAGGAGTAGCAGATAGTTTGGATGTTTGCGAACAAGCGCGCTTCATGCCATGAGTTGCTGACGTAAGATGTACCCTAGTGCAGGAATGAACGCAGCAGCGGCAGCAGCAGTGGCGGCCGCACGCCATCCGGTATGTTTACATAAATATATACACACATCTGTCTTCTCTATCAACGCCCAAAACCCAAAATAACAATCCCACATCCTTCACAATCGCCTTCCTCCTTCAACATAGGCGTACTGTATCCGTCGGAACGTGCACCTTAGGATATTCAGGCTTTAAATGATTCACAATAATTTATTACCTCATTAGAATCAGTTTTAAAACATTCTTGTAAATCTGATTGAAAGAAATTGTAGTTTTTTGTAGTTTTTCAGTATTTTTATAACAGGATCTACTTGATTGTATCATAAAATTATTCCCGTTAAATAACTTTTACACATGAAACAAAGCTTGTTATTTTTCATAATTTCCCCTAGTGTCTAATCAAAAGTTTTTTTTAATGAAATATCCACCTTCCTCTTTTGACAGGATGAAAGTCCGTATCCGCCTCTTTGAAAGTCCGTCGGAACTTTTGCTTTTGCCATCTTTTTTGCCAGAGCCTTCTAAAATATTCTTGTCTGTTTAATTCAAGACAACAAGAGATTATTTAATGATATTACATTACCAAATTCCAAGGTATGCATTGTTTTTGTTTGTCTAATATGTTTTCTCTTGCTGCACTTCATTATGTTTCAAAAATTTCCGACTTTGTACTGTTTTTTATTTTTCTTGTTGTTCAGTTACTAATCTTTTTTTAATTTTCAAACTTTTACAGCTATCTTTTTGTTTTTTTGAAATAGAATTGACCCGAATCCGACGGAAACGTCGAAGCATTCCAGCATTTATTAGATTATATCTGGAATCCATATTTAAGTTGTTAAGTACCATCTTTCCGAGCTCTTTCTCAGGCAATTAGTCCAAATAATAAAAAAATCCTCGGAAAAACCAGCATCTTCATCTTTAAAACTTCTTAAATTTTGCTCAAATTTGTCCAGTTTCGCTAAATATTTCAACAATGTTATCCGTCGGCAAACGTTGCGTTGTGTAAATTTTTCAGCGTTTCTACGAATTCGAACAAGTTTTATTATCAGAATTTGTCATAAAAACCTAATCCGACTCCAAACATCTCTGTAATTCTCTGAGGAAACATCAACACGCAGATTTTTTTATATAAATAACATTATCTGATCGATATAGAAATCTCAAAAGCACTTATTTATAGCTGTTGGTTGAGTTTAATGTGTTGGAACTTTTTGGTGTGTAGGGCGATGTAAATCATCGCTTTGTGGTTAGCGAAAACGCGTTTCGCTTATCGCTTTATCATTATCAGGGTATATTTAAGTCTAATTATATCAAAGGCTTGGTTTGAATATTGCTTAACGGTTTTTTAATGACTTGTGGGTTTCTGAATAGAATTTTTTTAAATATCTTGATATCCACCTCTTTATGGACCCTCAAATTGGCAGATATACCTCTAGTTCTAACGAAACGAGGCCCAACAATTCAAGACACAGAGACTAATTGATATATATATATATATATATATATATATATATATATATATATATATATATATATATATATATATATATATATATATATATAAAGGGTGTCTCCTCATAGAGCAACTGGTGAGAGCAGAGATCAAAATAAGAGGATAAAAAATGAGTTGGCAAATGTTAGTCATTAAAACGATACAGGATGTTGAAAGTGAAACTAAATTTTCAAAAAATGGAGATAATTTATAAATAGGTGAAGATATCAGGTTCAAAATCGGGGTAGTTGTGTATTCAAAGGCGACAAATCCGAATTTGGTATAGTTTGAGCCTAGTTCCTAGAGGCCGCTAAAATTCGGTCTATTGGGCGTTTAAAAGGAGCATATCTACCGTTAAATTTAATCTAAATTGACGATGTTTTGAAATAATGCTTCTTCATTTTTCAAAGCATTTTGTGTTTATTCTGAAATTGAATATCGCACCATTTTCAAAACTCCCAAGTTTTAAACTTATTTTGGAATAAAAATTGAAAAAAATAATTAAGCCAAAAGTAAAATATTTTAATTTAAAATTGGGACTCTTCTTTTGCGCCACTCTGTATTATATAATTTTTAATTGAATTCTTTCACTATCTCATGTTTAAATGTTGTTGTACTGAAACCTGGATATTTTCTACGAAAAAAAAAACACGAAACCACCGATTGATGATATTATGAAGGATGTTTCGATAAGCAAGTCGACATCATTAAGATATTATTATGCCTAATATAAACTATAGTAACGTCAACGTTCTAGTTATTATGAGTTCGGTTTTTATGGTTGATGGACAGTGAAATTTAATTTTTAAACCATTTGTTTAAATACATAATTTAAAATAAATAACATACAAATAATTGAACATTATTATTGAACGAATATTGGATGTATTTCGATTTTATGAAAAAAAAGTATCGCGATTTACAATTAAAACTGTTCGTCTTTATTGTTGACGTTTTTGTGTTATTTCTAGGAAGTTTGATTCAGGAAATGTGGGTAATCGCCACAAAATTATATCATTAGTATTGCTTCACGTTCTCTTAAGATATTTGCTACTAACTGTGATAAAATGTGTATACTACTATGATTATTTAAATAAAACATAAAATATTTATTAATTCATCCAACTCTCACTTCAATACACTTGTTTTAACGTTTTCTCCGGTTTCCAAAAGAGATTTTATTCTCGACTTGTGGTATTTCTTTCAAAGATGTGAACTCTCTCGAAGAATGGCTTCCATGGATTCAGAATGGCGTCTAAAAACATCGTGTTTTCAAAATAAGACGAGAAGACACACGAGAGAAATCCAAATTGTTCTTCAAAATTGAGTGAATTGATTTAAATGATACTCCAGTAATTTCCATAGTGTTTCTAATATATAACACCGGCCAACAGTTGTTTTTGTGCCAGGATGTTTCGAGCTGATTTCGTACGAATTTGATACCCTGAATTCAAATATGGTAGTAATTTTTGCCCAGGAGCTTAAATTTCTAAGATATAGCATTTTAGTTAAATATACTATTTTAAGTAAAATTCATGGATCAAAGACAAAAACTAAATACGGAATTTTTATTATAGTATTGTACAAATATTATTATATAAAGAAATAGAGGAAAAAATCAACGATGAAATCAATTAGCCACTGAACACTTCAGAAGCTTCTTTGCCATCATGTGCGTATCCTATCGTCCTTGGTAGTGGTCCTCTATAGTTTTAATATCTTGGTGAAATTTTGAGGAATACTAAGTGGCTGTGTAGTAGTGCACCTTAGTACTCATGTTACACCCAAAGAATCTGAAATTGTTAAACATCTTGTTTACCATTTCAACATAGTTTTCAGTTTTGCGTCTATCCAGAAAATTTCCGACAACTGCAACAAATGAAGCCGAGGCTTTTACTCAGCATCATTCATTGAATTTGCGAAGGCAGGATCCTTAACGAATTATTATATTTGTGGGCCGTCAAATAGTCCTTTTATTTTTATTCCGTATTCAATCGAGGCATTTTTCCCCTATATATGTAAAGCACGATCCATTCTTATCAAGAGCTTCATTAGGCCCAGCTTATATGCAGAGAGATGATTTTCTTTCGTCCAACTAAGGGGTCCTTAATGACATTCTTTTCCCCAACGTCCAGTGTTTTCTCTCTTAGGCCACTCTTTTCTAACCCAATGGTGTGTTTTATCTATGTGTGCTATCCCAGAGGCACAAGAAGCAAGGATATCTGGTGTGGCCACTTTGCTGTGCAAGTTTGCCATTTTTAAGTCCACACAAATAACCTATTGATGTTTATGATACTTTAGCTTCTCCAAGACCAAAGCTATGGTGTCATATATTTCTTTCATCTTCATTGGGTGAGCAATTGAATTGAATATTTGATCTCATTCTGTAGAAGGACACATTTCAAATTTAACTTTAAGCTCTCAATAAATAGGCGCTAATCATCTGGAAAATATTCAGGAAGACCCATTTTTCCTCTAATTTCGTGACAAAATACAAGATTATCTTCTCGAGAGAAGAATGGTAGCAGACCATTTTCTCTTGTATGGTAAAAGGTAATTTTGGTTCCTTGTCCCAATAAATTGTCATTCAACTTGGAAGCCAGTAATTGAGAAGCTTCTTTTGACAGGTTGATAACTCTGGTGAAGTCATTTAACTCATCCTGGTTGAAACGTTGAGAAAATTATGACATCTCCTAATAATTACCGTCACCTCCATGAATATCAGAAGGGTGATCAGAGGGATAAGAATCGTCCTCACAGAGCTCTGATAGCTGGTCAAACGTTAGGATCGGCACTTCCTCTGAGTGAGAGACAGGGCGTTTTGCAGAGACTAAAGCGGGATAAGTCCACTTGCTACGGTTGTTTCGATTGATTTCAGTAATATGTACTAAACAGAAATAACAGTTATCGTACTGGTTTTTGGGTTCTCTCCAAACCATCGGTACGCCGAATTTTAGACTTTTTCTTTTGCCGATAGTTCACTGTCGTAAATGTTCTGTACAAGCTTTACAGACCAGATGCGGTGCTCAGGTTTTATCCTGATCACCAAGCCTAACACCGAAATATCCAAGATAAGCTCTCTTTACAAAGTTACTAACAGTTTTTCTGTTTTCTTTTAACGTTTATTCTCTACCTATATAGCAAAACACATCAGGATGATTTACACAACTTCTTCTACTTGAACTCATTTTATTTCTATTGAACAACACAAATACAACAATCTACAACACGGTACATTTTAGGTTAACTTTATAACAACTCTTTCCTAAATACAAATATCACGCGTGGCCAACTTCGATCTACCCTGCACGGCGAGAACTCACAAACTAACCTCAACTTTAGTTCAAGCGTTGAAGGTCACTTTAGTTACCGGAAAGACAATGCTTATGCCATCTAGTGGATTTTCTTGGAACTAACTCAACGGCAGACTGACAATTGGGCAAATATAGAGGAACCAATCCTTGTATATAATTTTAAAATACCCATACTTGCATATATTGAATTGAAAAAAAAAACATTGATAGATAAGTGGATGTATGTAGAAAAGTAGAGCATATAGAGAAAACTGATTTCAGATTTAGATTTACCGTCCCAAATATAGCAAAAATTAGTTCTAAAATCCTAGGCACCAAAAACTTTTTTTTTCTTGTAGACTAATGTAATTGGCGATTGCTGAGGTTTAGATTTTTGGTTTTGGTAATGTTTTCTTCATTGGTTGATGTGGGAGGTCTTCTTGAACGAGGTTTATCGTTAAATGCTTCACTACCATTAGTAAAGTACTTGTACTACTTGTAGATATATATTTTTAGATAAATTCATTGCCCTGACATTTTCTTAATTATATTAATTACAAGAAATGTTTGCACATGTTTTAGACAAAATTCAATACAAATTACAAAAGACGCCATAATTTCTAATTTAACAAGCAACATGATGTGAAACCTTTGGCGCATGTCAAGAACAGTCAAACATTATACTAACCAAAAAATAAAGACATGTTTGACCCAGGTAAGGGTAAAGTGCGGGAATTTTTTAAACAATAATTACTTTGCATTTTAATCATAGGACTATAATATATCTACTTGTATAATTTAAGCAATAATATTTACAAAATTTGGAATTATCTCGAGAAGGCGACATAATTTTTGCAAATAAGATAATGAGATCAAAATATAAGACCAATCATGCCGGCAACCATGCGATGTATATGATTTAATATTGTTTTACTATTTAATAAAGATAGAGAAGATAGTATATAAAATAATCTTATATAGTAACACATCTGTAAAATAATTATATATAAAATATAATATATATTATTATATAACTAATATATTAATGGGAATTTGACGAAACGTCGTCAAGAATGGAACATTTCTCAAACGAACATATACTCCGGAAACTCAACGTCAAGCGGGTGCCGGATGAAAGGCCATGTTATACCAGTTTTGGTAAAAATAAGAAAAAAAAATCCATGTCACCGTGTTAAGTAACAATAGCCATATTTTTGAAATTCTTTAAATTCGACACCCTTGGATATCTTTAGGTACTGTATCCAAAGAGTTCAAACAATTCTAACACTGCATATGTGCGCCATCCGACGGGAAGTCGGCGAAAAGTATGGGTTGTTGACTGTGGATCGATTCTTCCTATTCTTGATGGGAGAGCACATCTCGGTGCCCTGAAGAGTCTGAACATCAAGAGACGAAACATGCCCTCCAATGGAAGGGATGGGTGGGTCAAACAATCAACAAAATGGTCGTATATATATATATATATATATATATATATATATATATATATATATATATATATATATACATATATATATATATATATATATATATATATATATATATATATATATATATATATATATATATATATATGTATATATATATATATATATATATATATATATATATATATATATATATATATATGTATATATATATATATATATATATATATATATATATATATATATATATATATATATACATCTCTCTCTCTTCCTTCCTCCTCCCTCTTCAACATGCTTCTAACTCTGGTGGTGTTGAGCATTCCTCTGCAATTTGGGTCCAATTTACTTAACGATGTCATTAGTCCATCGGTCTTCTTCGTGAATGTATGCGATCATCGGTATCCACTCCAGGATTGCCTTGGTCCATATGTTGTCCCATCGCCTCTCTATGTGACCTACCCGTCTCCATTTTAACTCCCTTACTCTTCTGCTGATGTCATATACTTCCGTTTATTCTCTAATCTATGTGCAGGGCTTTCTGTCCCGTCTTGAGATGCCAAACATACATCTTTCCATTCCCCTCTGTACTACCCGAAGCTTTTGAATTGATGGCCAGTGTTCAAGTTTCCACGAGGGTAAGCGTTGGAAAGGTGAGTCATTCACCGACGTCTGACAAAATTTCAAGACTATCAGATCATTAGAAGCTAATTGTGTTTAAATGTCAGTGTGTTTATACCATCGGTCGAAAAATGAACATCGAAAAAGAAAGAATATTAAGTTTTGTTTTAAACTTGGTAAAACATTCACCGAAACGTTTCAATTAATGAAACAAATGTATGGTGAGGATTGTTTATCCTCCCGTGGCAGAGTTTACGAGTGATTTAAACGATTCAAATAAAGTTCTGACCTGTTTTCCATGGAAATGGCTATATATTGGATATGTTTTAAGGAAACGTTTTATTCAAAATGATGTAAAGAATCGTTGGTTAAATTTACGAAAGTTATTTCCTTATATTACTGTATGATACCTTATATTACTGTATTATACCTTATCTTACTCTATTATATCAGGGTGTATGGGATATAAAGGACTGGGTGTAAAGGACCCTGTATATTATATATATATATATATATATATATATATATATATATATATATATATATATATATATATATATATATATATATATATATATATATATATTTTTTTTTTTAATTTGTACGAAGGTTAAAAGAATAATAAAGAAATATTTCACGTAACTTATTATTTCTAAAAGTATTTGATAAAAAAAAACATTTCAAAATTAAATACGGATATTGCATTCTACTAAATAGATTTTTTTCTGATAATTCCAACGAAACCAGCGGTTTAAATTAAAACGAAATTTCAAAAAAAAAATGTCTCCAGTTTTTTTTCTGCTTTGGTTGTCGATCGGCCTTGTAATCGATTTAGGCGGAAAATTCATAACCAGAAACAATTTAATCGACATAATTCCACGGTTTCCAAATTTGTGGGTCTTTTTTTTCTGATACAACAAAAATCTATTCAAGCTCGGTACTATAGACCACTATTTTTCGATAAGAAATGTTATTTTTTTAGTTTTGTAGCCCTTGTCAGACCGTTTAAGTAGATAATATTGTATTTTTTTTCCTGTCCTTGGCTCTTCGTCTCGACTCTGTTATCCGTCTGTCTTTCAGATCTTCCCCGACTGCCTCTTTTCCATGTTCTTCTATGTCCCATAAATGTGAAAAATTGGTAGTCTGACGATGCAGCGTCAGGGGGATACCATGGCTGCTGAGGGAATACTTCACAGCCTATCTCTTTGATATTTTGATTGGATGATTCTAGCAGTATAAGACCTTGTATTATATATAACAATGAAGATCTTTTTGAATCATTCCAAAATGAACATGAGTATGCGACACGACATAAGTCCGATCTTTTACCATCAAAATATAATTTTTGTTATATTCAAATGATTATAAAAATATATAACAGCTTTCCTCTAAATTTCCGGTTAAAGTCCAAAATTGCAGCAAATAAAAGATTTTTTTAGTGATACGGACAGATTTAATATAGCTAAATAAAACATTTGTATATTTTATGTTAGAATAGTATTTATTATTAGTGGTAAAATGTTATTGATTAATTGATTGTTTGAGTTTATTTTCTTTTTTATTATCTTTTGTAAGAATTATTTATTATGTTTATTATATTTATTATTTTATGTTCACAATTTTCCATGCCAACATGGCAATTGGAAATGTACGCTTCATTGAGACCAATAAATCTTTATCTATCTATCTATTGTCCATGTTCTTGTAAAGCCATGTTTAGTCTATCAAGATCTATCAAGATGAGCACAATAATATTCAGCACTTATGATTTCATTAGGATTCAGAAACGCGTAGCGAATAATTCGTGAAAAATCTTTAGAGTGAAGATTTGTCTCTGGAGTTGGCAAAGGTGACTAAACTTGAAGATTTACTACTAAACACCAAATAACTTTTTTTGAACTGCTCGATGCACGTTTCGCTAACCATGTTAACATCATCAGGAGATGATTTAATCTCCAGATGATGCTAATGGTAAATCTCTTCAAGTTTAGTGTTTCACACCAAAGGTTCCAATAGAATAATTGATTGGCAAAGGTGGTTGTTCTGGTGTGACTCATTGTTGGACCAATTGAATCCACTTATCATCTCTAGTCACAACTTGTTGAAGAAAAGGATTTCTGTTTAACCTGGATAAAAGAACACGGCCGATTGCTACACGTTGATTTTTTTTTTACTGAAAGTTCTTTTTGTACTATGTTCAGTTGTTTAAAAACTATTGTATTGTGCACCATGAAGTTTTAAGTTTTATGGATAATTTCTGGATGGAATTCTAGCAAATCCTTTTCAAACTCAACAGGTCTTCAAGGTGTTATACCGTCGAAAAAATTGGAATCAGCGCCCTTATATTTTTTTAATCCAACGTTGACATGTGCTGATATCAAAGGAATCAGAAAACCAGCATTAATGGCATTGTTATGCTTTTGAAACTCATAAAACATCAAATGTATAATATGGAACTTGTCCACACTTTATTCTTCAGTTGTTATAGGGTTCACCTAATTGTTTTCAAGATTTAACAAGCACATTAATATACAAGTTCCGTCTCACGGAAAACACGGTTTTTTTAAAATAGATATTTCTAGTAGCGCCATCTATTAACAAGGGTATGCATCCTTCATTGACATTCTGACAAAATTTCATGGCATTCGAATCAGTGTGTTTATACCTTCGATCGAAAAATAAATATCGAAAAAGAAAAAATATTAAGTTTTGTTTTAAACTTGGTAAAACATTAAACAAAACGTTTTAATTAATGAAACAAGTGTAGGGTGAGGATTGTTTATCCCATAGCAGAGTCTATGAGTTTAAACGATTCAAAGCACGTCATGATGACATCAAGGAAGACGAAAATCCTGGCCCGAAAAATTCTGTGGTTACATTCAAGTAACATTGAAATTGTGCGAGAATTTATAAAAAATCAGCCAAAATCTTCGTTACGATTCGTGGAAATGGAATTGAACATGTCTGATGATTCAGTTCTTCCTATTTTGACCGATCATTTGGGACTTCGGAAGGTTTGTACACGCTTTGTTCCACACAAATTGACTGACAACCAAAAATTGCTCCGAATCCAACAGTGCAAAGATTTGATTGACGAAAACTTCAAGTGATGAGAAGTTGTGTTTTCAATATGATCTAGAAACCAAGCGTCAAACTGCCAAATGGAACCAAATCCACAGGAAATCCAAATGGAATCAAATCCAAATCCAAATGAATCCAAATCCAAACCGCCTCGAGAAGTCAAAAATAAAAACAATGTTGATTTGTTTCTATGATTCGGATAGAATTATGCATAAGTACTTCATTCTATCTGATCAAACGATCAATGCTGCGTTTTATCTTGTTGTTATTAAGCGTCTGTTGTCGCACATTTGTCGTGCGCATCCACAATACCGCCAAAAAGGCAGCTGGCGCTTGCACGATAATGCGCCATCCCATCACTTGACTGACACTGATCACTAATTTTTTAACTAAAAATGGCATTTTAACCATCAAACATTCACCATACTTACCTCGTTTGGCTCCCTGTGACTTCTACCTCTTCGAAAAACTTCATTTGCCGATAAAGGACAGCGTAATACTGACATTGAAGCCATGTAATGGTTGGCTGAGCTCAAAAATGCATTCGTCAACATAATTGACTGTGAAAAACGTTATATTGACGTGCAAGGAGATTATTTTGAATATTATATTGAAAATTAAAGTCTTGTTTTCCGTGAGACGCACCTTATATAATATTTAACTAGAATATAAGTTAAATTATGGTCAATAGATGTCAATAGAAACATAAATTCCCGTTCAATACGGAGTTGGATGTCTTAATGTTTTATAAAATATATCGACTGGTCCTGGTATTTGCCTTTTTTGTTTCTGTCATTACAGCTCGGCAGATTCTTGGAACGTGGTTTGAGGTCGTAAATTTGGGACGGTTTTCGATCTTTTCTTCTGTGTTTTTTTCTTGTTTCTTTCTTTTCTTATTATGATTTTTGTGCTCGGAATGAGAAGGAGCAAGTTGTTAGCCGGTCGCGTTTAGGAAATGTTCTATTACTGCTGGCGTGCCTTTTTCAAATCGTTTTGACAGTCACGTCGTGTACATGTGGCGAAAATACGCAGTTTGGTTTCGTGCAATAAATCAGAAAACTTATTTTTTAAATGCTACGCCTAATTTGTAATTGATTTTTCTGGTGACAGCCAATATTTGAGAAAAATTTGAAGGATTCGAAATGAAACCATAAAATATACCGTGGATCCCATATATATATATATATATATATATATATATATATATATATATATATATATATATATATATATATATATATATGTATATGTATATATATATATATATATATATATATATATATATATATATATATATATATATGTATATATGTATATATGTATATATATATATATATATATATATATATATATATATATATATATATATACATATATATATATATATATACATATATATATATATATATATATATGTACTTGGCAGACTGGTGTCGAAGGAATATCTTAAAATGGGTCATATACTAAACAAAAAATAAACATTGGGGAAAATTCCGACCGAAAAATTGGGCAAATGTTTCAGTTAATTAAAACTACAGTTAGAAATATCCTGCCTTCAATACTACAAAAATGAGGAGAATGAGAATTTTTCCAAAGAAGCAAACAGGCCATCCGAAATTATTAAATGAAACAGGCCAACGCTTTATTTTAAAAGTACATAAAAATCCTAAAATTAGTGCACCTAAGCTCAAAAGATTAGTGGAAAACATTCTCAAAAAGTAGTCAGCACCCAAACAATACGATATTTTTAAGAAAACATGAATATCATGGATGCGTGGCCCGGAAATGGAAAGTGTGGCCCTAGGCTAAGTAAGAAACATATTAAACTCGACTGGATTTTGCTAAGGAGTATGTTTTGAAGCTGGAAAATTATTGGAACGACGTTATTTTCTGCGATGAATTAAAATTCAATATTTTTGGCTCAGATGGGTGCCAAATGGGGTGGCGAAGGCTTAATGAAGAAGAGCTCAACACAGAAAATCCTTTTCCAACTGTTAAACATGGTGGTGTAATGGTTTGGTGGTATATATTCTTAAAGGGGGTTGGTAACTTCGTGTTTATTGACGGTATAATGGACAAAAACATGAAGCCAAATCTGAGAGTAAGTGCGGAGAACATGAACATTACAAATTAATTTAAATTTTACCACGACAATGACCCTAAACGTAGTGCTGGTATATTTCGCTATTATACAATTGCCCAAAAGTGATTAAAACGCCGTCTCAATCACCTGACTTTAATCCCATTGAAAACGTTTGGCATTATTTGGAAACTAATATAAGAAAACATGAAATTACTAATCAGGAAACTTTAAAGAATAAGTTATTGGGAATGGAATAACATCGACGTAAATTAGTTTAAAAAATTGGTGGTATCCATGCCACAACGTTTAGGAAATGTGATTAAGGTCAAAGGTGGTCATGCCAAATACTAATTATAAGCTAAGTTTTTTATACAGTTAATTTTTTTTGTTGATACTACGTAATGTCCAAACATTTTTGTGATTCTAAATTTATAAATCGATCTTTTTATTGACGTATTTACTATTAATATGGATTTATAATTATTTAATACTTAAATTATGGTTCTACTAGAATTGTTTATTAATTTCCCTAAGAATTATTTTATATTATAGTCCAGTTCAAGATATTTCGTTGCCTTTCGGCAAAATGTGCATTGCCCCAATAAATTTCAATAAAAATATTAATAGTTTCTTTAAAGGCGCCAGAGTCGGACTGGTTTAACTTCTGAATAATTTTGGAAAAAATAATATATTGTTAAATTATTAATATTATTATGTATGACAAAAACATTGTTTATTGGTTTGTGTATTTTGAATTTATTAGTACAATAAAAATAAATAAATAAATAAATAAATAAATTTATCTATTAGTACAATAAAAATTATTACTTAAATTTAATTATACATTTAATTCGGTTTCACTCTCACTGTCACTTTGATCTACATTAATAATAAGTGGTTCTATATTATTAGTAAATGATACATAGGAATCTCCTATTTTAATAACATGGTTAATCGAATTTATCTACAACCTTCATAATTAATGTTGCAGCGCTTGCACTTAGAGTCGAATAAATGTTTTCTGCTCTAACATTGGATTGTACCTGATGCCACATATGCTTAATTGGATTAAAAACACAGTAATACGGGAGAAGGCGTAAAACCGTTATGTCCTATATCGGCAACAATGGTATCACATCCATATTCCTTTTTAATATTAAATATCTTTAATATTTTTGGATCAGATTTTTTATATGTATTTTCGAAGTATATATCGTTTTTTAATATATAGTTCCGAATTTCCAATTTAGTGTTATTTACATTAGGAACTTTATTTTTTTGGCGGTTATGATAACTAGCATTGTCCATTTCAAGTACGCTTTTCTATTGCAGATTGGGCAAAAGTCTATTTATAAATCAATCTTCAAAAAGTTCTCCTGTGGTATCGTCATGGTAGTCCAAAGATGAATGTTTAATATTTTTGGAGAACAACCGTAAACAGTTTGGAATCCATCTGTCCTCGGAATAGGATAACAGGAACATGTAAAATTGTAATTACTTTTCTCTTGTTTGCTGTGGCTTTGGTTTGGCATGTTTAATCAAGGTAGATAATGGGACGATTTTCTAAACTGTTTTTTTTTTTTAGTTTAAGTAGTCAAACCGCCATCGTCGCAATCGTGATTTCATTAATGTTTGTCTTTTATTAATGGTCCGATATGCAAAACCCATTAGAAATAATATTCTCCGGAGGCTAGTTTGCTGCAAAGAATGTTGGTTTCATCTTTCCTTAGTCGCTGTTGCAATGAATGCAGTGCAGGCACAGTTTGCTCTTCATACATGGCAACATAAATTTTGCTTCGAATTAAGTCTTTGTTGCTTTCGTCAATACATTTGCTTTTATCAGAATCACTACGAACTTTTTTGTCTTTAATTGGCTTCGTCAATTCGTCAATATCTTTAACTGTAGACAACGGCGTTTTCGTCAATGAAGACGCTTCTGCTGCGGCTGCATTTACATTAAGTCCCCTATTCAATAAAGAAACATTCACATTTTTAATAATTTGCTTAACATCGGACGATACATGTTTTCTTTTAAAATTAGCAGTACCGGAGACAAAATGGAATAATAAAAATACGATCGAAATTATAGAACTGCACTATTTAAGAAAAAAATGCGAACTAAACTAAAATATTTCGAAACTACTAAAGTAGATATAAAATTAATTTCATCTTTTTACTTGTTGTTTTTTTAGTCTCGGCTCTGTTTACGTTTTTTGCAACTTTGCCGGGTTTCGTTATGACAGGGGTTGTTAACTGTTTGTTGCAGCCATTCGGTCAACGATATATCTTGAACCGCACTATACATTTTATTTTTTCCGAATTTACATAAGCACACTTATCATTATATACTTGTCCGAATATGTTTGGGATTCACGGTAGATTTATCACACTTTCGACCTGTAAGTTGTCTTTAAAATATCCGAATATTTCAGACTCGGGAAACAAAATATACAGTTGAACCGTTGAAAGATTATCCGTGCGTCATCAATTCTTATCCATATGAATCAAATCAAAAATTATTAGTTAAATTAGTGCTAACTTTCATAATGAACGTGGTTGGTGCCTCGAAACACGGATATTTATATTTATGATTTAAATTCACGATACATTTATATGTATATATTTATAAAATGAAATTGTAAAACGTCATCTAATAAATCGATATTTTAACGTAAGATTTCGAGTGTGTGTCATGAAATTGTAAAGTTTTATGTTATAGATCGATCGAAGAATTTTGTAGGTTAAAATTGTGAAAAATTATGATAATAACTAAGACTAGTGAATGAATTAATTTGTTATTGGTCAAAATCATCACTTTATTTACTTTATAAACATTATTGTGGAGACCAATTTTTATATGATGAAAACTTTACTACTTATAATTTCAAATATTTCATATAATTATATAAAACATACAAAAACACCTGTTTAAACATAATGTTAAATACTGAGTACTTAATACATAAATATAAAATACGTAAATAAAATTAATTTTTCCTATATCTAAATAATTCGGTGTACTAGTTCATTAATCAACCACATTAACTACATAGCTATATATCTTCAGATTCAGACGAGGAACTTTCATTTACGTTCATTATTATAGGCTCAACTTCAACATTGAATATGTGTTATTCTCGGATAAATTCTCCAATTAATTTCTCTATATGTGCTACAGACTTTTCCCACACTTCTTCATTGCACTGTTCCAATGCTTCTGTCCATATATTTTGTACTTTTTCATCATCAAATCTAGCTCTACCAATATAAGTTGCCTTCGTATTAGCCCAAATTAACTCTATGGCAATAAAATCACAATGATAGGATGGATGTCTAAAAATATATATATATATATATATATATATATATATATATATATATATATATATATATATATATATATATATATATATATATATATATATTATATATATATATATATATATATATATATATATATATATATATATATATATATATATATATATATATATATATATATATATACATACACACATTCTTTTCTGTTCCTTTTCTGTAATTTTAGTTTTGTGAGTTTTTCATCTCATTTAATATTATGAACTGCAGGGCTGTTTTTCTTGAAGTACACTATGGTACGGTGTATTATCCATCACTATTAAGGATGGCTCTTCTAAATTTAGGATTAACTGTGTCGTCATCCATTTTTGAAATATAGTGTTGTTCATTTCACCATGGTAGACGGACGTCAAAGATTTTCAGGCGAGCACTAAACTTGCACCTTGAACAAATCCTTTCAAAAAGCCGGTTTGGATGACTATAAAATGTTTTCCATTATAGCCTTCACGCTTACGGACACTTTTAACACTACTATCTTGACAATAATTTATTTTGTTTCCTTTTGAACAGGTCTCTAGGTCTCGTCTAGGAATATAATTTGGCGTCTAAATGTGCTGTTACGATTTCCTATATATGCGAAGAAAGCAAGCTCTTAAAGCAAAAATATTGTTTTTTTCCATTAATGATATCCTATTGTCGTCAGCCGTTTTGTATTTAAAGCCTAGCTTCTTCAGGAGAGTATTGAGTGATGTATGACCCATACTCACAATTTGCTTTCTTCTTAACTCCATATTAAGGCTTTTGATAGTTCAAGCTTTCCTGTAAATTTAAAAAACATTTTATTATTAGACATAAATAAGTGCTTTACTTGTATTTTTAGTTTATAAAACTGTTTGTTGAAAATTAAGCTATATCATTTTCTAGTTTTAGTCAACACACTTGTCTGTACACTGTATATACAAGTAGACCTCAAGCTGATTTATTTTTTATAAAGGAATGTTTTGATAAAAAGTAGTCATATCTGGCTATAGTATATCTGCTATAATAAAGAATAGCAGTATATGCGAAATATTTGTGCTAAATATAAGTAAAATAGGTGTCAGCTCAAGATTTTACAGTTTTCTAATAAATTGTAAAGCCAAAATGTTTGCGAATGTGAAAAATTGAAAGATATATGTGGTACAACTGACAAACAATGAATAAATATTCATTATATTTAAACGACTTACTTTCTTTGTACATATTGTATTAGGTATTTCGAATTTCCATTTTATTTCCTTCAGGTAAATCTGTCGTTTTGGTCTTCGCACGAGGTCTGCTTATCCCAGGAGAAGAGATAATTGGATTATGTTCTTTTCTTTTCTTAATAAAATACACTGTTTTCCTTGATATTTTTAACACTGCTGCAACTCTCTAAAAAATATATTACAATATGATAATATAAAATAAGTAAAACGTGATCAAATTAACTATTGTTTACTTCTTGAGTGGATGAAAGAGACTTCTGATCCTCTAAATTCCATTGTTATTTATAGCACCAAAACCCCCACCACCTTCGTTCAAATACTGCAAACAACTCTTTTGTTTTCTTTGTGAGGGTTCACGTCTCGCAGCCTTAAGTGACTACTGGCCGAAAGAGTGTCTTATTGATCTTAATTTCCGGGTTCCTTTGTATACATTTAGATCTTAGGACAAATTGCAGGCAGTTTTGTTAGAGTTCATAATACCGTTTCTGATATTTTCTGTGATATTGTTATTTCCCTCTAGTTCGCTTTCCAGATATGTAAATTCATTCACAACATAAATATCGTCCAACATAATCTACAAATCAAATTTGCAAACAAAACTTTAATACTATTGATTTAGATGATATTATAAATATTTAAAATATGGAATTTTTTCCGCTATAGATGGCGTTACTGTGAAGTTTGTTTTCTTTCGAAGCTATTTCTTTTATTTCATTTCTATCTGATGTATCTGCTCATTATAAGTTTATCAAAGTGTCTTCTTATATACTTAGTTTGCAAGTAAAGTCTTAAATGTTTTAAATAAAAAGTAGTTAAAGGCAAACGACTAAACTTAATAAATAGATAGTTTTTTTAATTCAGTGCGGTTCGTGTCCAAAAGTCTATGTTGGACAAACAGGAAGGTCTTTTTCCACTAGGC
This sequence comes from Cosmopolites sordidus, assembly GCA_031761425.1. Lineage (NCBI taxonomy): Eukaryota > Metazoa > Arthropoda > Insecta > Coleoptera > Curculionidae > Cosmopolites > Cosmopolites sordidus. The sequence continues at coordinate 27,607 of JARFXV010001062.1, read as the reverse complement.
TCAATGAACATAAAATAAGTTATATTAATTCTCATTGTGCTAACTATTTAAGGAAACCTGATGGTCGGAAAATGAGAAAAAATAAATATTGTCTTTAAAAATTTTACATTCAATTCTGGTGATTTCATGAGGGTTTGAAAACGGCAATATACTTAATTTTTTTTTTTACAAAAAAGTTGGTTGCGGTAGCATCTTTAACTGGTCTACGGAATCGTTTTTCTTTTTGCTAATAATAATAAAGTAGGCTCATATTCAATAAAATAGTTGTTTATTTGCCATATATTTGTACATTTACATTATGTATTTAGGTATATTTCACATTATAATTATTTTAATATTGCAGTTTCATATAGGTTGACTAAAAGACAACTATTTTATTGAATATCTAGGAAGCAATTAGTTTTGTTAAAAAAAAGTAAAAATAACTTTTAAGTATTTGAACTTTTGAGTAATAAGAATATGATTATACATATATATATATATATATATATATATATATATATATATATATATATATATATATATATATATATATATATATATATACTACAGCTACTATAAATATGAATGTATTTACAAAAATTAAAAATTGCCGCTTGATAGGAGCTTCAGTTTCAGCTTCATCAAATTACAATGTTCGCCTTGCTTTTGTCGTTCTGGATCTGACTTTTTCTGCTGTGGCTGTCCTTTTAGCCCTTTTAGCATATCTTAGCCTATCCTGATCTAATAGTACATTTTTTCTATGAAATGTTTTCCTGAATATATTTTCAACTCATCAAACACTTGAAGATGAAATATAGCCCCTTCATTAAAAGTTCATCCGGCTTCATATGACCCTAATTTTAAAGCTTTTAGAATCACAAAAACTAATCTAGGTATTTTTCCCAAATTACATTGTTCAAAGACTCATTAGGGTTGTGTGTATATGTGTATTATGACTATAATGTAATGTAAACGAGGTAAACTGAGGGATTATTCATTGCTATCGAAATGAAAAATCATAGAGCAACGATACTCTGAGGGTTCCGTTACAATATCGATTTGTTTTCACTGCGAAAAACCGATGAGTTCAAACCGTGACAGAAAATCGGCCGTCCTGAAGTTACGTTTTTTCATATTTAGGTTCTATTTTCTCAAGAACTAGTAAATTATTGTAATGCGGTTTTCATCTAAGTATTCAACAGTATTTAGTGCTTATTTTGACCTTTTTTTAGGTTCAAAAGTATATTAGGAAAAAAGAAAAAAAATCTCAAAGTGAAAAAAAATCGAACTGCAATATTCGAAATTGAATAAAAAAAGGTCAAATTAAGCTACTATGAGGATTTAAAAGCTGAAAAAATCACGTAGCTAGCTACAACCGTTTTTGAGAAGAAGGTAATCAAATTTGGCAACTTTCCCATATGGATAAACCAGCCATCGGGTTTCCTTAATGTTAGAAAATCACACTTTCAATCAAAATTTTAAAATATTTCATAATGGAAATAAATCTAAAAAATTAAATCTCTTAGCTTAGAAATTAACAAAAAAATGGATTATTTTGCTAAATGGTACCCTTGAATAGTTAAATTTATTTGGCACATCTAGACATTGAAAAAATTGAATTCTATATTATCATAATTTATGGTATTTTAGGTCGATGGATAGTTATGTTGTAATTACGTTTTTTACTCTTAGTTTAATATACTTGGTATTTGGCTCTCCGTAAAAGACACTGTGTATCGAAACAATTGTAAAACTGGGTCCACACCAATAAAAAGTTGCGTGTGTGTTGAATTTACTGTGCAACGAAAATTTTTACGCCGTAAAATTACCACACACAGTCAATAATATTTGTTCTGTGTGCGCTGTACGCCCCGTTTCGTCTGTGTGTGCAGTGGGATGTTGGTAGCCTATGTTTAATTAGGTTATTTCAACAAGCGTCAAAAATGAGTGTTTATATTTATTTTCTGCAGTTTATACTTTTTTGTTTTGCCTTTTCTTGTGTTTTTTTTCTTTTTCTTGATTATATTATTCATTATTATGAATGCTGCACACTTCTTCTTCAACATAATACTATTCTGGGACATGCTTTAACTACAATCAGTTACTCAATAAATAATAAATTACTAAATAATAAAGTTCAATATAGCTACGTCACGTAGGCATCTTTTTGAAACTAAAAACATTCATTTCCCTTCAACAACACGTCCAGACACAAATCATGTGCGCCGCAAATTCCTTTGACATTCGCGAGAAAACCGACAATACACCTTGTGACCTTGTATGTTAGAGCGTGTCTATATTGTCACGCATGTACATCACATACAACACATACTGCCCGCACAACACAACTAGTTATTGATGTGGACCCAGCTTAATACATATAAGTTTTAAATATAGTGGAAATTTAGACTTAACTCTTAGTTTTTTTTTTATTTAAAATAAATTTCCATCAAACATCGGCTACCTCAGTTAAATTAAAAAAAAATAGATAATTTATAGGCACGTAAGAAAATATTATTTGTATGTCAGACATTTTCTACTATTGTCTTTTCAAGCAAGAATTTATTCGACAATTCTCGCTATGCCGGAAATTCGTTAAAATTCGAAACCCGCCCTGTTCAAAGTCGTATCCTTTCGATGGCACCAAGAAAAATCGCAAGGATCGAAATCGGGTGATTACGACGATATCGGGCTTGAAATTTCATTAAATTATTTGAGATCCCTAACCAGGTAAATTCTCGGAATGCTTTCCGCGTCCGCGCGGCTTTATCTTCAAGGATTCACCATTTACAGTTCGAGAATAAATCACTGATTCGTCATGCCTTTAGAATGAGAGTTTATTACGCGCGTTTTTGCGGTTGTCGTCTTCGTCGATAGACTGATGAATTAAAGAAAACCAATGCTATACAGTGTTTGAAAAATTAACTATAAAAATTCACCACGGTGAATAAATATTAATAGATTTATTTTGAATCTCTTTATTCGAAATCTTTGTCCATTGAGAGGCGTTTTTTCAAACAGTTTTATTTAACCGCGCTTCGATAAATCATTGGATTGTCGTGGTCTCGTTATTGCAGAATATTAAAAAGTTAAATAGATACCTCGGCATGATTAAAACGCCTGTATTTGTGTCGTTTTTTTCCGATCAAGGTTAAATGTGAAAAAAAGTAGAACAATAGAGAATGCATTGTAATTTATTCAGAATTGTTGTTTGCATAAGAAAAACGTTTATGTATTTACTTAAATTAAAATGTGGCCAAACTGATTTATTTTTTACGTTAGAAACTTAGTTTAGAAGGGTAAACGTTTATTATTTCTATTATTTTCTTCGGTTTAGCATTACCAACTTTTATTTTTTTCTTTGTTTGGGTTTTTCGCCACTATCTAAAACTCAAAAAATATCAAAAATACCTGTTCTTATTTAAAGAAAGAATCACTGGGTAAAAACAAAAAACCAAACGGAGACAAATTTCTTATACATTACATTTTTGTAATAAATTTGCCTAACGAACAAAATTTTAAAGATATAAAACTGTTATAAAAAATTTTACAAACTTTTAACGTTAACGTTTCGGAGGGTACTCTTTAGGTATTTTACTTTTACAACTTTTAACAATATATATATATATATATATATATATATATATATATATATATATATATATATATATATATATTTTTATATATATATATATATATATATATATATATATATATATATATATATATATATATATATTTATATATATATATATATATATATATATATATATATATATATATATATATATATATATATATATATATATATATATATATATATATATATATATATTTATATCTATATATATATATATATATATATATATATATATATATATATATATATATATATATATATATATATATATATATATATATATATATAAAAAGGAGAAATACCACTAACCTAACCTACAGACTTGAAATTTGACAAGCATGTTCCTTTTGCTACGTACAGATCAGCTAAGAACGGGTTTTACGAAAAAACTCTGAAAGGGAGTTGCGGGGACTGTTAAATGCAAAAAAATCCCGTTTTTTAACCATAAGTCCTACAGACTTGAAACTTGACGTGGATGTTCCTTATAATACATAGACATCTACTAAAAATGAAATTTTCGAAAATCTCTTCACAAAGAGGTGAATTCGGGTGAGGTAAGGAGGTGTAATGGATTAAAACACTCTAATTTTTTGGCTATATGTCCTATAGGCTTCAAACTTGGCAAAACTATTCCTTATACTTCACAGACATTCACTAACAGGTTATACGAAAATGCGCTTCCAAGAGGGGGGCCGGGGGCGTAAAATGTACAAATAAACCTGCTTTCTAACTGTTAGTTCTATAGAGTTGAAACTTGACAGGAATTCTCCTTATACTTCATGAAAATTGATCAAGAGCTGCTAATGTAAAAATACATTTCTAAATGGGGTAGAAAGAGAGATAAAATAATTAATTTACGTATGAGAATTTATATTAATATTAAGAAAATGAAGAAGACTTTGACAGCCATGTCAAATGTTTAATTATATTAGCCCGTTAAGCTTTTAACGAAGTTACTTTGCAGATTATTATGAGAAAAATGATTACTATAAATTTAGCTGTCAAAATAAGGTCAATAATTATTATGAAAAAAAATGAAACTGTAATAAAATTTGTATGCTCGACGTATGTCACAATTAGTTTAAATTCAGCTGTCAAAATAATTTTTTCAGCTCCGTACTATTGTACTTATTAATAATACGATTATAAAATTATATTTGTCGGCTACTCCCTATATTCCATTAAGGCATTATTTAGTAATATATTTGGTTAAATTATTGTTTCTAATTTTTTTTTCATCAGATTAAGAAATACTGCCTTTCTCATGGTCAGTTTTATGGGGCATACTCAGTAGTCATAACCTGGTCATTCTTCTGTCAGATAAGAAAACCAAAAACGTGGTTTGTAGATAAGTCTTTAGTATTTGAGTTTACGGTTTTAATCGTTTCAAAAAATATTGTTAGCAATAAAAACGACTGAACCAGTAAATAAACAAGTCGATAGATACTTTTTAGATATTTTTAAAGCTTTTTATATTAAAGACTAAAATGAATGATACGTAAATTATCTACAATTGTTCGTCCAAAAAATAATGAAATATTTATTTTTATTATCATAGTAAAAATATGAATTATGCATTTCAATTTTTTACAATGTTTATTCACTGGATAACTGGAACAGGTCTTATGTATTTAATGAAAATATACTAAGTAATAAGTTTGCTATGAATCTAAAATTACAAACGCGATACTTCTTTGAGTTTCAAATTGTTTTTAATTGTAAAAATGACCTAATAATTTTGAGAGTAATCAATTTTATTCTTGTTAAAATAAAAACAAGCTTACATCGAACGAAAACGTTTTGAGTTTTGGATTCATAGTCGATCATTAGTCTACTTCCGCCGAAGAATTGTTATAACTATATATAAATATATATAAATATATATAGTGGCCTTATGGTAACTAAAACCGTCAAATTTTGTACTATATCTTCAAAGTTTCTTTTTTACTAATTAATTAATTAGTTTTTAAATAAACGTTTACCTATAAATAATAGGTCCGAATGATTCATAAAATATTAAATTGATGATTCTTTATATCATTTTGAACAAAAAGTTTCCTTAAAACATGAAAACATTGAAAATGTTCTTAAAAATTGGCAAAGTCACATCGTCGTGTTTATTACTGTCGAATGGAATTCAGTTTTTTTTATTCAAGGTATTATTTGAAAATAAAATGTAATATTTTATATTCTTTTATTCCATACGTTTCAGTATAAACGTGGATGGTTTTGTTACAAAAAAATAGAAACTTTCACATTTTTGCCATTTAGCGTCAAAGTTGAAACTATTAGCACTAATTTTTCACATCATAATACGTTTTAAACGATTCACGTCATATTAAGAAATAATATTCAAAATGTCCACCATTTAAGTGTATGCAAGCCTGGTACCATTTTAACTAGTTTTCCCGAACACGTTGCAATAGTCCTGGAATATTGCTAATGTGGTCAGCAATAGCAAACATTTTATTTTTAATACGGTCCTCTGGGTAAATACGAAGTATTTTTGGTTTTAAATGGAACTTTTGTCTATACAGGGTCGGTCACTCGACCTGTTACCAATTAAAAATCCTGTACAGTCCCTGTCCATATTAATGTGACCACGTGAAATAGTTAATCTCTTTTTTTGCTTGATTTTTAGAAAAATGTGTGTTTTTGGATGATAAAAATTACTCAACATATTAAAGACCTCGTTATTACAGTGATCACTTAGTACAATAATACTCATAGGCAAACATATCTATATTTTGTTTAATATTTTATATTACCACTCTTAGCCTCTATGACTGCGCGTACTCGTCGAGGCATATTTCGATTCCTTCGATTTATTATGATTCCAATGGAAAATTATTCTCTCAATTAATTGTGTTTTATTTGTGACATTTTCCTTGGCAATCTCATGTTCAAAAGCTCCCAGATATTCTCTATTGGATTAATTTCTAGTAAATTTCTTAATCAGTCCAACAACAGAATATTCTGTGCGTTAATGAATTTTTTTAACTGATTTCGCAGTGAGATATGGTGCTCCTTCTTGTATGAAAATCATATTTTTATTATTACCATTCTCTCAATTGAGGTATCAATCTATTTTGTAGGACCGAAATGTACTGCTGCTGTCTCATGGTCTAATTGCTGCTAATCACCGACCAAATTATGACTGATCTTGCGTGTTTACCAGTTTTTATCACAGTCTAAATTATATTTTTCAGAAGGTCTTTGTCGATTAAGATTTGTTTTGTTCATTAAGATTTGAATGGTGCTCTCACCACTAAAGCAAACCTTTAAATAAGATAATCAATTTATTAAAATTTTTAGAATAATAAAAAGTCTTTTATGACGTACCTTTTCCCAATCATCCTCAATAAAACCTTGATATTTTTTAGCTCATGCTAAACGTTTTTTCTTCATCTGGTCCGGAAGTTTTGGCTTTTTCACTGGTCGGCGACTGTTCAACTCCAAATCAACCAATCTTCGTCGCCCTGTACGAATGGATACTCCGATTCCAGCCTCGGCCATTTTATGTTTTATTGTCGCATTTGTGGCCGTTCTATCATGGTTTTCTGCCACATTTACCCCAACGTTTAGGAGTCAAGGTTATGCACATTTTCACTTTGCGGACTGTATTGGCCGTTTTGGATATGTTTGCTCTCTAGCCAATTTCTCTTTGTGACATGGTTCCTAGAGCCTCAAGACCCTTAATAACTCCAATTTTGGTCGGAGAAATATCTTTAGATCTACCCATTTCTAAAAATTAGAACAAAAGTAAGGTTAGGTAACTGGTAAGCTAAAAAGTTAATTTAAAAACATATAAAACTTTTTGTATATTACGAAATACGTTAGAATACAATATTATAGCAAAAAATACTTACTCATATCAATGATTTAATCAATATTTGTCAATAACTTCACTCAAATGCACGAGAAAAATAACACACTTGAAATAGCAAACGTGGCGGTGTTCGCGGTCACTGTGGCCAATATAAGAAAACTATTGGTAAGTAAACATTTTTAGTTGGATTTTGCTTGAAAGCCACAAGTGGTCACATTAATATGGACTGTATTTTTGTCAATTATGAATATTTTTGTTTAATATTTTTAGACAATGTTGAAAATACATTAAATATCATGAAAACCATCTTTGGCGCGAATGATGGCATCAAGTCTTCCTATGAATGTATGGCACGCGGCACGAATGTGAGTGTGAAATTCGTTGCCATTCCCGACGAAGAGCTGACTTCAATGTGTTCAAATTCTCATAGTTTTTGTTGATACCTTCAAGCCCTCAAAATGGACCATATAGAGAACTTCATTGGTTTCAAGTCTGGTGAGTCTGGACGCCATTGTTGCGAAGAAATGAACTGTGGAACGCGATTTTGTAAAAATTGTTGTGCCCATGGAGTCCTGTAAAAATGTACGACGGCTGGAATCAAATTGCTTGTGTGTCCAAGGGATTAACTCATAGTTTAACACCTTTTGTTGGTTCACATTAACGCCCTGATCGATAAAAACGAGCGGAGAGCAACCGTTTGCAGTTACAGTAGCCCAAACAGTCGCAGAAGCAGGCGCTTGTTTACGCATAGCAACTGGGTTGTCCAAATTGTCGCTGGACTTGCCATTTAACTACAGACGATCGTTTTGTTTGGTTACGCATTGCTGAACAGTGAAAATTTTCTTATCAGAAAACACCAAATTTTCGAGTTTGCCACTTGCGTGCATGCTTTTCAATACCTTTGATCTTTGAATTCTTGTTGCCTTTTGTGCCGGTGTTAAATCTTGCACTTTTTGTATACTGTAAGACTTCAACTTAAGTTCATATTTCAGTATGATGCGTACATTTGGGTTGGTCACGTTGGACTGTTTAGTGAATTTTGCTGAACTGTGACGTGGATTTCTTCCAATTCGTGCCATTACCTTTTGAACCATTTCAGGTGATGTTGCGGATTTTTTATGACTACGTCCATGACGTTTTGCGATGCTACCTGTATCATTGTGACGTTTAATAGTTCGATATACAAACATTTTATTAGTACGTAAATGTTGTAGCTCATGAACAATAGCAGATTGCGATTTTCCTGCCAAATAGAAAGCAATCACACTATTACGTTTGAATTCTATTACGAATATTCCTTTTCAGTTACGAGGCAGAACGGTATGCTTTCATACACTTGTAAACAATGTTATAAACTAAAGTCTCTCAGATTTTAAAAGCGCTGTGATCAGCTGTTCGGCAGGTACAGCAGCGTGAAGTTGGTAACAGTTTCGAGTGACTGACCCTGTATTTATTTCTTGACCGACTCTTTTCGCTGTTTCCGCTATTTCTCCCTTTTTTTCTATTATGTTATCTGTACATTTTTCTATCTGATTTTCTTCATTTATCACTATTGCTTAATGAATATGGAGGAGATAGTTGTATATATTATATTATAAATTGACCAAATAAACAAAGAAACAACCGTTAGATATTTCTTCAGTAATTTTCTTTTCTCAATATTATCCAGTTTTTTTCGCGATAAAAACATCGAAAATATTATAAGTATAAAAAAAACGCAACTGCGGCGGATGCGGAGCAATTATAGCCGTTAACTTCCCATTTCTGCTAAGGAATAATTGTAAATTTCAGAATTGGTTCTCAGAGGAAACGCTTAGCGAACATGGTCACATCAGTTGGTAATTTTCGATATTTTATTTACAAATCGGCAGCAGAACTAGATCAGGTACCACAGTAATGCTGGTTTCTTATATTGGTATTATTATCACTATCGTATGTCACTAGATACAACAATTGGTCACAGAAAAGTTTGTTTACTTTTTTTATCTCAATCATTTTTAAGTATTACACAAAAATATGAGGTACGTGTTTTTTTGTCTAAAAGAATTGTATCGTGGTGCTCGATTTTATTTGCCTCGAATATTTGCCTGATTTGACCTCCTACGATATCTAGCTAATATTAAAATTGAAAAGGATCAAAAACACAGTGCGTTCTTTGTGAAAATCGCAAACGTAATGACCTCAATTTTGTTTACAACAATACTATATTTAAAACGCAGAATTTGCTTCAATACTTAGATTGGTAATCGACTAGAAATTGGATTAGAGAACCCATATTGAAAATCCTGTAGTGGATGTATCCAGATATTAGTATGCCTTGCCAAAAATGTAGGAACAGATGCAGTAATATCGTTCGGTTTAGGATAGGATACGGACTGATTTTTTGGGAAATCTCACCTGATGTTTGGAATATTTCTGCTTCGGCAAAGCTGTATTTGAGCAATTTTCAAATTGAATTATAATGATAGTTGTAGGCATATTTTTGTAAAAAAAGGATTTTGACTTTGGTAAGCATCTATGTTCATAATTATTTTATGTTTGTATATAACAACATGAAACTTTTTGAACACATAATCTTTCAACATCAAGTTATAATTTTAGTAATATTCAAAGGGATGTTAACTTTATAATTATAAAAATATACTTCATATAATTATATATCATATAAAAATATAATAATATTTATCCTCATTGGTTACAAAGGGGCTTAAAATAAGGGTTTTATAGCTTATTAAACGGGTATTTTTATTACCTCTTTGCTTGTCGGCGATTTCATACTATCGCGTCTTCATTCTATTCAGACATTTCGAGCGTAAACTTAATAGAAACTTGCGTCAGCTGTTTTGTCTCGTGCAAGATATTTTTTGTTGATTCGGGTGTGCATAATAAAGCAAGAATTGACTGTGCCGGAACGTAGCCAGATCTTGCTGTTAAGTCAATAAGGATTTTCGCCAGTCGTAATTGCGACAGAAATTCAATATTCGAGATGTGCTGTGCAAACCACCTTAAAAAGGTATAAGGAAACGGGGTCCTACGGAAATAAAGCGAAAGCAGAAAGAAAATGACGTACAAGTACAAGAACTGATCAATATTTAGAGCGACTCGCATTAGAAGATTGACGCAGACAATCGCGGGATATAAGTAGCGCTTTTTCGCTCAACAGGGAGTTTCACTTTCCGTTAGAACAGTAAGAAGACGTCTCGAGGAAGCTGATTTACACGGGAGAGTCGCCGGGAGAGACGAAAGCCTGACGTGACGGAGGCCCACAAGAAAAACATTCTAGCATGGGCCAAAAAATATGCCCACTGGAAAATTGAACAATGGTCTAGAGTAATTTTTACCGACGAGTCAAATATAGAGGTACATTTTTCAGTTACTTTCTCTTCTTTTTTGTTAATTAAATCGCTCTGTGTGGGATGTGGGGTACATATATATATATATATATATATATATATATATATATATATATATATATATATATATATATATATATATATATATATATATATATATATATATATATATATATATATATATATATATATATATATATATATATATATATATATATATATATATTTCTAAATCAACTTGGACTCTTCAGTCGAAGCGGACAGCACTTGAAAATGCCAAATGAAATTTTCGTGAAACGTGAAACGTCGTGACTCTCCACAGAATGAACGGATCGACACCCGGATTTAGAAACATTATCTACCATCCGTGAATATATTAGATCTAACATTGGAGGGCACATGTTTCGTTTGTTGGTGGTTAAACTTATTGGGCACAGTCCAAAGAAATCAAAAAGCTTCATATATATATATATATATATATATATATATATATATATATATATATATATATATATATATATATATATATATATATATATTCTTCCACAAATTTAGCGATACAACAGGTGCTTAATAAACTCCTCAATAATTTACTAGTTGACCCCCCGTCCACCTACCCCCTCTCATTTAACGCCAGAGTGACGAAGCAACCCTCTCCCATCGCCTTCGGGGCCCATCTCGCACCTCTGACGCCAGCCAACTTATCGACGCTCACGAGGACCGTCGGCGTAGAAATCCCGACCGCTAATTGGCAGTTAGCTCTCGGCTTACATCGCAATTAATACCGGCAAGTCGACGACCTTTCCGCATTACGATGCTAAAACCGTCGTCGTCGTCGTCGTCGTCGTAGTCATCGTCGGCGCAACCTTCCCCGCCGCGGTCCTCCGATGCGAATAAATTCGCAATAAACATGTTACGCGTTACATGTGCGAGACACGAATTTACTTAACTGGAACACGAATGGCGGCGTCTCCACCGTGAAATTTCTGTTCAGAGACGGTGGAATTTTGCGAGGCGGTGTTATTTACTATCCATTCTTCTGCTCTGAAATTCAACACGAACACGTTTCGTAACGCGTCACATCAATGAAATACTTCCGACAAACCTGTATTTCCAAAAGTGAGCGCTTTGAGAAAAAATAAACTTACACAAAATTAATTTAAAGGTAAATTGTTCTATATATATATATATATATATATATATATATATATATATATATATATATATATATATATATATATATATATATATATATATATATATATATATATATATATATGTAGTGTTAGATTTTCTTGGACCGCGTCCAATGAGACAGCAGTAGCTGAACACACAACAACTTGCGTCTCCGCCTAAATGAACACTTTTGTTGGTTGCTTTACCGGGAAGAGCCCCACCTATTCCTTCAACTGGATAACATATGATATATAACAACTCAACTGAATAACATATTTCTGATGGTGTTCACATCACGATTAGTTGGTTCACACCAACAAAAGTGTTCATATATATAATGCTATTTGTCTAACTCTGCACACTACTCGGTTGCCTCCACTTTTACTTCATCCTTTGAAGTGAATTTTCGTACCAGTAATGGTCCTTTTGCAAAGTAGTCTATGAACATCACACAACAAGCATCCCAGAAAACAGAAGTCATGCCACTTCCTGAAGATGGAACTGTTTTCGCATTCTTTGGAGCCCTTTCAACTACCCCACATCCTTTGAAGCGATCGCTTCTTTCCTAGTTTATAGTGATGAAGCCCTGTTTCATTTACTCGAAGAAATTCTGCAGAGTGGCTATTAACTAAGTCCTGTGACAGATGAGGCGACCTATGTGGCGCGACCTAGAACGCGCCACTTAATTTTGCGATTTGGGAAAGTCGAAGAGTTAGCGGCTATAACTTAACTTCACTTTGCGAAAACGAAAAAATATAAAAAAGATATTTGAAATATGTTTACTTGGCATGAAATATACAAAACCAACATTCCATATAATAGGATATTGGTGAACTTCGAAACATAACAACTTCTTGGGATAACTTGTGACAGGCTGATTAGAAAACCATTGCCGACTAAGTAGCGGTCACCTGTTGGGACGCAGTAGAATCACTGATGGTCAACCAGGTCGCATCACTTGTTGGGTGGCGCCACCCAAGTCGGCTCGTTCGTCACCGGCATAAACGCTTTTAAGAAGTGTTCATTTACACGCATTTTTGGTAGATTGGCAACTGAAAACATCGTGTAAAATTTAGTGTACATGATCTGTAGAGATATTTATGTCAGTAAACTCGATTACCTCCAGTCGGCGATCATTTTATACGATTCGTGGATTTTTGCGAGGATGTTGCTGGTCGTAGCGGTTCATGCGAATCCCGATCTTTCATCATATTTAACGGTTGTACGATCGCGTTTAACAAACACAACTGTTCAGTTTTTTTACCGTTGAAAATAAAGGAGAAATATTCTTGAAATATAAAATTGCCTAACTTGAAAACAAAAAAAAAACTGTAAATAATATTGTAAACTAAATTCCAAAAACTATAGCCGACTGGGTTGCGGACATCTGTTGGGACGCAGTAGGATCGCCGGTGGTCAACCAGGTCGCGCTACAGGTTGGGTGGCGCCACCCAGTTTAAACGCCCAATTTAAACTATCTTCATCATTGAGTCGCGCCACCCAAGTCGGCTCGTCCCGTTGCCGTTAAAAACAAACGAGAAATATTCTTGAAATATAAAATTGCCTCACTTGAAAACAAAAAAAAACTGTAAATAATTTCTACACTTTTATATAAGCAAACATATTTTAGTCTAAAATAAACTTAACAAAAATTACCTTATGAGAATATTTATTACACCATGTAAATAAATGGAATTGATATATTATGACAAACAACAGATTAACATTACACAAAATCAATATTTGGAAAATGAAAATGATAAAAAATTTCCATATTTTTTTCACTATCGCGCCTTTGTACACAGATTCGTCACTGTCAACATACAAAATACATTATAATGTGTCCGTTACGTCTATACGATTTGATTGAATAATTAGACAGCGTTTACGACAATTTTCCGATCTCGTGTTTCCCCATCGACCTTCGAATCACCGATTACCGTTTTCGCAAAGCGAGAATCGAAGCTGAAATCGATAATGGGACGGAAATATCAACGACCCAAAACAACGACTAACAAAAAAGGTACGTTTGCCCGCACGTTCATCGTTTATCGGTTGGTTAGTTCAAAAAGCGATTAGCATGTATCCAGATCATTATAACAGTTTTAACAACAATGAAACATTATTATGAATCGAGAGAGTTTTTTTGATTGATTGTGCGTTGCGAGCCGTTACGATACACACTGAGAGATAGAGATAGACATCGAGAAATCATCGAAAATAGAAAGTGATGTCTGATAAAATGACGAAAAGAGATAGAGGGGGAGAGAAAAGAGAAAGAACAAATATGTTTCAATATATGTACAAATAGATAAGTGACTAAATCGTTTCGTGCAATGGCCTGCGCCATCACTTTAATTTATGGAAATACCAAGGCGCTTAATAATTCTTATTTGTTTAATGAAATGTCTCTGGAAAAAAGGGTTGGTTCACAGTCTAATCTCTTATGTCGATTTTGTTGCTATCTATTGTAACAGTATCTTTCAAAACTCTATTGATGTTTAAAGGACGTTTAAAGGATAGCACTAGACGCTTTAGGATGTTGGTTTCGACTATTCAAAAGTGGTGATTTCGACTTGAAAGACAAAGAACGCCTAAGCATTGTTGGAAGAAAGCGATATGCAAACTCAACAACAAATAGCAGATAAATTTAATGTTGGTCGCCAAACTATTTGTGATCGTTTGTATGCCATGGAAAAGATCTAGAAGGTAAGAAAATGAGTAAATGAGTAAATTGATAAAATCCAGACTGTAAGGTGGATGATTCAGTTCTTCCCATCCAAAAGGCCTGACGTCCAATAGACCTTGTGTTTGTGCAGAAACATGTGACCTTGCATTGTCATGGAGCAACATCACACCAGAAGACAGTAGGCCACGCCGCTTGTTTTTTATGCCATGTCGGAGTTTTCTCAAGGTGACACAATACGCATCAGAATTGATTATTGTGTCTCCCGGCATAAAAGCCTCTAACAAAATCCCTTTCCTGTCAGACAACAGTTGCCATGATCTTTCGTGCTGAAATTGTCAGTTTGGCTTTTTCTCTGGTTGGCGACAATGTGTGTCGCCATTCCATTGACTCTTGCTTAGACTCAGGAGTCATGTGAGATACCCAAATCTCATCTCCTGTAACTTTGCCATCTAACAATTCATCTCCTTCTTGATTGTATCGAGTCAAAAACGATAAAGCACAGCTCAATCTCTCTATTTTGTGATCGTCAGAAAGCACCCTTGGAATCTATTTCATTCATTTCTCCGAAACAATGGTGTACAAAACCGACCTTGAAACATGTGGAAATTCATTTGATAATATTAAAATCGCGAATCGTCGGTCCTCTCGAATTTTGTTGTCCACATCTCGAACCAAATATTCAGAAATTAGAGGGCTGTCTACCAGGGCGTGGCTCATCATGCACATTAACACTCCCGTCCTTGAACATATCATCCACTTTCGAACTTTACTATCACTCATAGCATTATCACCGTAAACCTCACAAATCTGACGGTGAATTTCCGCTACTGCCAAGTTTCCTGCAGTCAAGGATCGAATTACAGATCGTATCTCAGAGTCGGCGAGCGACTCAGTTTTCTTAAACATTATACCGATGCCACCGATCACCTTCGCCCAACTGCCACCATGCATCACATATCTCTCGGGACCGGTTTCTTGCCTTTCCTCCGTCATCAGCCGAGCTCCAAATGAACGCAAGGAAAGCAGTTGGGAGAGACGATCAGGGCCAGGCTATGTCAACTGACCATTTTGATGGCGGGTCGTAATAGCACACAACTCATGCCATCATACGGCAAATGCTTGTAGCGGCCAGGACTGCTAACATTCTGCCTGAAATCTCGGGTATAGTACCAGGCATGCCCACAAGATGGCTTAACTAGGCTGTGGAGGGAAATATTACAGAAATCTTTCACCCTTTCTCCACGTGGTGCCACCGATCGTCTTTGCC
Source organism: Cosmopolites sordidus (assembly GCA_031761425.1). Classification (NCBI taxonomy): domain Eukaryota; kingdom Metazoa; phylum Arthropoda; class Insecta; order Coleoptera; family Curculionidae; genus Cosmopolites; species Cosmopolites sordidus. Next base: position 11,671 of record JARFXV010001062.1, on the reverse strand, counting down.
CAGTTGCCACCATGGTCTGGCCCCGATCGTATCTCCCAACTGTTTTCCTTGCGTTGATCTGAAACTCGGCCGATGACGGCTGAAAGGCTACAAACCGGTCCCGAGAGATACGTGATGTTGCATGGTATATATAAATAATGAAAAGTTTGAGTCGATTAACGCAGTTATACAGAAATCATGTTCATATGTCATTGTGTAAATATGAATCATTTCCGTTTATAAAAATAGAATTGGTTAATAACTTGACTACAGCGCCAACTATCGGATCCTAGCAGAGCTGTGAACCATCATCTCGACAAAACAAATATATTGCGGGAATGCCCTCAGTCGGTCAAGTCGTTCAGATTACTGTCTGCCTATCCTAAGGGGAAGATAAGGAATCACAGATAGGATAGGCAGACTACTAAGGAAACATAAGATCAGAACGGCCTACAAGCCACACAAAACTGTTGCAAACATCCTAAAAAACCCCAAGGACAAAGTTAGACTGGAAAATCATGGGGTGTATAGTATATCTTGTTCCGACTGCAACAGAGCATACATAGAACAAACAAACAGACGAATATCGGTCAGAATACAAGAACATAAAAACGACTTAAAAAACAAACAAACCTCTTCCGGTCTGTTCCAACACCATCTACATACAGGACATAAAATCAATTTTGAAGGAGCCAAAGAAATAGAGAATATTGAAAACTACAAGGTCCGAACAATCAGAAAAGCCCTTGAAATAGAAGAAACAGATGAGTTGAATACGCGTATTTCGTTCGTTTCGTTTTCGTTCGTTTTCGCGAAACGACGCTCGCAACATTCCAAAAGTATGGAAAAAAACGTGGCAACGTGGCCGCGAGGTAGAAAAATCAATAAACGGACGCCCGACACCGTTGCCGAGCGCCGCAAATGCTCCCGAACCACCCCGATCCCGATATAATCTGCGCAGTCGCTTTTGTGGCCGGCCGGCTATAAAAGCGAACACAACGACCCGTGCACGTCAGTTGAACTCTTCAGTCGAAGCGTACAACACTTGAAAATGCCAAATGCGATTTTGGCGAAACGTCGTAACTCTTCACAGGATCAACGGATCGACAGCCGGTATGATTTAGAAACATATATATATATATATATATATAAACAAACGGTCTAAACGTTTGTTTATTAGAGAAAATCGCTTAATGGGTCACCATAGAAACAGGAAAATATCTGAAAGTTTATTAATTATGCGAAACTAATATTTCCATATCGAAATTGCTATTAGCAATAAATGGTTGTAATTTCACGAAATAATAATAAAACGTTTGCGAACGGGCGATACGTTAATATTCGCGTAAATAGCAGTTAAATAAATTAAAATCTGCGAAATGTAGTTCGGCTAATTGCCCACCGTGCCCAATTACCGTTGCCGGATGAAGAATTGAAAGAACTGCGATAATTATATTTACATAAATATCAAAGTTCTGTTATTGGATAATTGAACGATATATCAGCATAAAGAAGTCGACAGAATAATTAGTAATAATAAGTTTTTTTCGCTGTTTACCATGGACTACTTAGCTGTGAAGGAGAAGCTTTACTCAAAATGTAGTGGAGGTAAATAGGATTTAGTTAACGTATAACTAAAACAATTTATACCGCATTGAATGTTAAAAAGTATTTAAGAAACGATCATTTTATTTTGAAGAACAGGAATATATATATATATATATATATATATATATATATATATATATATATATATATATATATATATATATATATATATATATATATCTACCGGAAAGTTCTGTTTGTTTTTAGAATAAAACAAAATACATTTTTCATACCTTAAATAAACTTTATTTAATAATATACTTTCCATCACTATTTATGACTTCTTGCCAGTGTGATGGCAATTTGAATATTCCATTTTTAAAAAATGCCTTATCCCTAGAGACGAAAAATTGAACCTGTGCTTGTCCGATACCTTCTTCGTTTTTGAATTTTTTGCTATGCAAAAAATTTTGCAAGAACAGAAACAAGTGATAATCGGATGGTGCTAGGTCTGGAGAGTATGGCCTGGCATTATCGTAAAATAGTATGATGTCCTTCCTATTGAATACTGCCGGCCTCCTTTCTTGAAGTGCTGTATTTAAATTATCCAATTGGTGACAGTACCTCTCCGAATTTAGCTTTTCGTTCGGTTTCAACAGCTCAAAATATTTTGGTTCTCGAATGTCCCACCATATACACAACATTTTCTTACTCAGACCCAACTTCGGTTTAGAGGTGGAGGGGGAAGATTTTCCGGAGTCACAATATACCCTTTTCTTTATAATGTTTTTTTGTTTGTTTACGATGTGTTTATTTCCGTAACAAAATAAATTGCCTTATCGTTAGCTATTACTTTTTCCTATCTTTCTGTTAAAGAATGGATTCCGCGCCAAAAATACTTTTGGTTTGTTGAGGCCAATAATTTATCAAGTCGAATTTTTACTTCTTCGTAAGAATATGAGTGTTGTTCTGCAAGTCTGTGGTGCATCGATATAAGTGATAAGTCGAAGGGGCTAAGTTCGTTGAATACCTCGGGTGGGGTAGGACGTCCCATTTAACGTTTTTAAAAAATTTTTTACACATTGGCTTTTAATGACGTATATTTACCCTCCAAAAGCCATTAACGTTATTAGTTTATACCAACAAATGTATTAGTTACGCCATCTTTTAGCAAAGTCGGAATTATTAACCGAAACACCTATTAGGTGGCGAGAATTAAGTTGAGGACATAATATTTGGTCCTTCGAGCACTAAATTAAATACGCTATCGATTTGCTTTTCGATTTGGACAAATGAACCAAATATTAACTGGAAGCAGCGTATCGCCACGCCTATCGGTATTGCGGTCTTCAAACCGCGAATACTCCATATTCTAGCTGACCGTACAAAACGTTTATATTAACACGAAATAGTAAATTAGATTTAAATCTGAACCGCAATCGGATCATGGCGGACGTAGGATTTATGACCGGGCATAACGCTACGGTTTTATTGCCCATTAGATTTGTTGGTCGACGCAGAATGTTGATTCTTTTTTATTTTTGAAAAAAAATACATATACGCGAAAGAGGATTTTCGGTTATTTTCAGGCGAAATTGTAAATATTATGGTCGTAAAAGTTGTGATAGCTTCAGGTACATTTTAAGGCGTTTTTAGTGTGAGTTTGCCTGTGAAGCGTTATGTAATACTCTTTACTAAAATGTCTATAATACAGCACGTTGTCGTGAGAATTGTCAGAATATATATAATATGCTTTTGTTATAACAAATATTTTCCAGTAAGGGTGTTAGAACTTTGAAAAGTAATAGTGGCAACACTGTTCCAAATGTAAATGTCACTCATATACTGCTGTGTTCAGTAGTGGAGAGGGGGGTCAATTGAACCAAAAATACTTTAATGTATTTTTTTAATTGAATTAAAAAAAACTTTTCTTTAGGTAATATAGTAGTTTGTTCGCTTTAACATTTCCGATAGGTAAATTAGTCAACAAATGAATTGGGCAATTGAAACACTAGTTGGGGTCAATTGAAGCAACAGTATTAGAAACAAAACAAACCAACGAATAATCGAATTGTCAAATATTTTTTAAACGCATGTTCTGGAATCGACTTCAGTTCTCGCCGCGAATTCTCTTTTATGTCTTCTATCGACTGAAAACGGGTGCCTCGAAGTGGTAATTTGAGTTTTGGAAAGAGAAAGAAGTCGGCCGGAGCCATATCAGGTGAATACGATGGTTGTGCGACGGTATTTGTTGAGTTTTTGACAGTCCAGTTTTTTTGTCCAGTCTTTGCCGACAGCTACCTCTCTCAAACTTAAATAACGATTTTCAGTCACCATTTCCTTGAGTTTAGCGATGTTAACTTCAGTTAAGGCAAATCTTCCACCACATCTCGACCGCTTTTGAATGCACTGTACCACTCATATGAACGTGTTTTTGATAAAGTCTATTCACCGTAAGCCTTCTGCAACATTTTTAGCGACTCGGCATATGAAATTCCATTTGCAATGCAAAATTTAAGACAAATTCTTTTTCGATGTTTGTATCCATGATCTGACAAAATTGAGCACTGTAAACAACCTAAATGACAGATGACGTTCAAACTCGGCGTCAGTATAGAGGACAGTTGTGCCAACTTAGCGATAAAAAGAATTTTGACAATCCCTTTAATCGAGGTTTTCAAATGATCAATTACTTTACCGGTTACCGGTACTTTTTTGACAGAATGTATATTACATTTTTGCCACCTACATGATCCTTTCTAATTTTCTTAGGTTAGGTTTTCTTAGGTTAGGTATAGTTTTCAGTAACGGATGAATTTGTGATGGAGTCCGGATATTTACTTGTGTATGATTAGTTTTGTCAAGTAATATACAAATGTTATTATTATTTTGCGGAGTTACTTGTAATTGAAGACTGTTATTCTCATCGTTGAATTGTTACTTAATGACTCTACCGGTTGATCAGGTATTTCACTTAAAGAAGTTGGTTAAGAAGAAGTAACAGTAGCAGGTGAGAATTCTTTATCAGAAAAAAATATTTGGATTAAACGGAAAAATACCAATACATTTAAAATCAGCACGTATATTTACTGGTATTTCTGATGACATCTGCATCCGCGGATGTGAATGCGGATTTCAAGTTTTTTTAAGAGATATTTAATTTTGGTACATGAATAAATAAAAAAGACAAGAGAGGACATTTTTAGTAGGAAACTTTAAAAAGTGTTGTATTATATATATAATAAAGAGCAATGTCGCTGCATTTTCAGGTTCCAGCCTGTTTCGAAGAGGTTCATAGATTAATTCCGCGCCACTTAATCATTATTCACTTGGAATACTGGCTGATGGAGGCGACAAATATCTGCATGTTATAGCAGATTGCATTTTGAATTTACTACGATTAACGCTCCACCAGTTAAGAGGACTTTCAGATACACTTATTCTTTTTTTATTGCCATACAGGAGCAATTCCTTCTTAAGAACAGTACTTGGGTTACTATTGTCAGATGTTTTCTCTTGAATTTCATCTTCACTTTTTTTCCAGAGAATCTCTCATTCCCATTCTTTTAGCTTTTTCGGATATCGGAGAACCTGTAACGTTATCATCAATGTTTTTCGTCTTCAATATTTCATCTTTAATCTTTTCTTCAGTTACAGGTTTGAAAAATTTGTGCTTGTGTGTAGCGAGGGTCTAAGTAAGGGGATATGGCATATAAATTGTTCTCATGCAAAACATAAAATTTAGCAGAAACTTCAGTTTTCAGAGTAGTGACTGCCAGCCGAATTGGATCAGAATCCTGTGATTTTGTTAAATGTCCATCCAGTTTTTTCATAAGCATTTGAATTATTGAAATCACAGATGATAGGAGAGTCTGAGAGATGCTTAGTTCCCGTGTGGCTGCCTCAAAAGTTTTCAGTAGCTCAACACAGCATTTTATGATTTTCCACTCTTCTGGCAAAATTGGGTTAATGTCATTGTCGTTAATGTAAAGACTTATCGCATCTTTTACCTTTAAAAATCTCTCAAACGTGTAAAAGGTACGGTTCCATCGCGTCTTGGAACAGTCTGAGATGCGGTTAATTCAGTCTGTCTTGAACTTTTTGCAGTTGTTTTTGAGTAGTTGTGGAATGGTTAAAATGAGTCGAAATTCTCTTACATTTTTGTTTGATGTCTTTTGTGTTTTCCTGCGATTGTAAACAACTTCGTGTAGCAAGCTGCAGCTTGTGGACTGTACAAGCCAACTTATTTAATACTGTTAATTGCGTAACTCCTTTTATGTTGCAGCCTTCGTCTCGAATCATGCAATGCACTTGCTCTTTTGACATATTCGATTCAATGAGCATTGTGTCGAATTTTTCGGCAATTATGTCACCCGTGTGATGATCTTCAAAAGTCTCGCATTTCAATAAAATTAACGATCGATGAATGTTTTCTGCTATTCCGTGGCAAGTCAGGCTAAGCAAAGAAGCGTTGGAGCTTGAATCCATCCAAATGTCAGTAGTAAATGACATGTAATCAAATTTTTCAATCAATTCTTTAACTTTATCACCTTAATCCTCCCCTTTAACTTTTCCATACAGTTCCTTGGACACGAAATCAGTAAAAAAGTTGGGCCCTCTTAAATTATATTTTGGTGATATTTCTTGTATCAGTTTACGAAATCCTATTCCATCAATCATTTCTCCAATGAGTTTATCAATTTTTTTCGAATTCGGATTGTTAGTAATATCCCACTTTTTCCTATTTGAAGTACTTCCTCTAAATGAAGCTGTTTTTTGCTTCTTGCAGAGGAGTGTCGATTTTATCTGAATAAGACATACATAAATAAATCATAACTTCTTTATTTTAATATCAAATTTGGGACAGTTGCAATGAATGCTTCTCTTTACTTTTAATTAATTTCTACAAGTCAATTCGAGAACTAATCTATGAAAGAACAATACCATACTGAATTATGTCCGGGTCATACCTATTACCGACCATAACTTTCTTGGGGTAAAGCTAACTACCCACACGAGTTAAACCAAATTTAGAAAACGAGACTAATCAATTAATATTGTTAAAACTTACCTGATTTATCTTTTTTCTTCTGCAATTGTTTTTCGTTATTTGAGCTTTGGGACAGACTTAAACTGTTCCGGGAACGATGATTAACGAATTGATTTATTGAGAGAAACAATTCCTGGACGAGTTATTGCAAGAAACAGTGTTGATAATTGGCCTCCAAGATCATGCGATTTGAACTCGTTGAGGAGTTTTCTTTGGGGTTATGTGAAAAATCAGTTCTATAAGAACAATCCGCACTCGATTTTTGAACTAAAGTATGAAATTATTCGAGTCATTGGTGAGATAGAGCCACGGTTATGCCAAAAGGCCATCCAAAATGTTGAAAAAATAACGAATGGATGTCTGTGAAGCTGCAAGAGGTGATTATTTAGCAGATATTGCCTTTCGTGTTTAAATGTCGTACACTTTTGCATTAGTTACACCGGTCTACAGTGCCGTTGCGTTATGCTGGTCCTAACGGTATATATATTTTTTGAAATGTATGTGTAATTTTCGAGATACGATAGGTATCGAAAAAATACGATTATTTCATATTTTTTACTTTTTGTTACATCATTGAACATTGAGAAAGCTTCTTTTGCGTGATTTCTTCAAGTGAGTTTCTTCCAGGCACTCACGTATGATATTCCAGCGGTAATCAGCCATCATGTGTTCATCCCATCGATCATGGTACCTTTCTTCTATATTTTTAAGGTCCTGGTGAAATCACTCTCCTTGTTCCTCACCGCAAGAGCCAATGTTGTCCGGAAATGTATCCAAATAATTGTGGTGGTAGTGAACTATGATGTTCATGTTACATCCAAGCTTTCTGAAATTTCCCAGCATGTTTTGCATCAATAATTTTCGGATTCATAATTCCCTAGGAAATTTTTTACAACATTGACGAAAGAAAACCATGCTAATGATTCTATATCATTCATTGAATGTATGAAATTATTATCTTTCGTCAAAAACTTAATTTGCGCCCATCGAAAATACCAGCCTTAAATGTTTCCTTACTCAAACCAGGAAATTTCGTCAAGTTTTTTTTAATCTAGTGCTCGCTTTTACCTCTGCTATTCCACAAACAGAGAAAAATGTTGTGTAGCCGCTTTGTTTACCCAATAAAAAGTTTGCCATTTTTAAATCAACCATTTTTATCAAGTACAATCTTGTCTATCTTCGGATGTACTACATCCTATGTCTAAAAGATCAGACAGACCACGTAAAGTTGGAACAAGGACGTCTTCTGGATGGGAAACCGGTCTTTTAGCAGATATCAGATCGGGATAGGTAATTTTTTTCGGTAAATACCATATACCTTGACTAAGCAAAAATAACAGTCATCGTAGTGATTTTTTGGTTCCCTCCAAATCATTTGAAATATCCTTTATTAGGGCGTGGCAGGGCAAGAAAATCAATTATTTTTCAATGGCATTGAAGCGGCTCTTCATCAATACTTCAAATGTAAAGGGTTGTGGCGGCTTCGTCTGGTGCAATGCATTCTGGAGATCTCAGTTTTCGATTACTCATTCACAAATATCGCGTAGCATGTTTTCAATGGTGGCTGGAATATTTCGTTTAAAGTCAAGAATGGTTCAGAGTTACCATAGTCATAACCACACAAAAATGAGTCCAAGGACATGAGATCGAATGATCTTGATGGTCAGTTGACATTACGACTTCGTAAATAAATCGTCCAGGAAACTTTTCTTTCAATACATCGATTTTTCTGACGAGATGTATGTCAAGTCGCATCGTCTTGATGAAATAATACATTGTTTATATCCACATTTATCAGTAAAGATCAAAGATATTCTATTAACATGTTCCTATCGCGTTTTCCATTAACGGTAACACGATTTCAATAATCGTTTTCAAAAAAATAAAGTCCTATTACTCCTTCAGCCCAAAAACTGCCACAGGCAGTGAGTTTCTGAGGATAAAGAGGTAACTCCTGAATCACATTTTTTGCAATGCTGGAAAACTAAGGAACTGAACAGGCACAATGGCAGATACGCTAAATTTCTACACGCTGTTGAATCGTGTAACTTTCCACGGTAAATTGACATAATATAGTGAATGTACTCACCTATAAGTGACATTTATATTTCAAACAGTGTTGCCGAAATTACATTTCAAAGTTCTGACACTCTTATTGGAAAAATTGACAGTTTCCAAAATTTCTACTTTACTTTGTTAATATTTGACGAGTTTCGTTAACACTATAGCTTCGTCAGAAATAAATATTTTCAACTTTTTAAGGATATATTGTTGAAAAATAAAATGAGAGATAATAATTCGTCAACTCTCTTCATATTTACTCGTCGACTAAAATTTAAATTTTATTATGAGGAAATATTTTTATTTTGAAAGTAAATATTACTCTATTCCATCTTCTTCCCCGTACCAAACGACGCTAAAAGCAAAAATAAACAAAAATTAACTGACGGAGATGAGTGAATATTAAAAAAAAAAACAAACGGTTGGGTACACAAACATTCAGCTGTAATATGGGGACTTTCCGAGTTGCGCTCGGCGTTACGACCGCCTGTCGGCGGTTATTCGACCGCCATCGCCGCCACTTTACGACTCATTACGTTGGCGGCGCTTTTGAAACTGAAAATCAATCAATGCCTAACCTGCATAAGTTAATTTACACTTTGGTTCTGGACAGAGGGGAATTAAATGTTTCCCAGTGGCGTGCATAATCTCTATTTATTTGCAGCACCTTTAATTTTCAGTAAAATTTAAAGGTTTTATGGTATTTCTTTGGGAAAATTAATTCAAGACTAGATTCTATCAGCGATCTTGAGACTACGAAAACTAACGACTCCCTAACTTACGATATGCATTTTTTTTTTTCAGTTTCTATAAACAGTCTTTTTCTTTGGATTATATACACGTTTTAGCACTAATAACGAAAATAAATGTAACATTAGATCAGTCCTATATTATTTTGAACATAAGGAAAAAAAAAATGTTAAAATACCCCCATCGGAGTAGATGCCACGGAAGGAAAAAGAAGGGAAGCGCATATTCCAGATTTTGTATGAAAACTAGTGTCGATGAAATGCAAATAATGAAAATTATTTCTTTTAAATAATGTAGGTGCCCAGTGCCAATTTTAGTAATATTTTTAGTGACAGATGCTACCACTTTTAAATAATTCAACATAAACAAATGAAAGTTCCTAAGGCTTTTTATATATTGAAGAAGGAAAACTAATAATAAATATAATAAAGAATAAAAGAGAACTAATCGAAGATGACAAGGAAAGTATTGAAGTTATGAAAGAATTTACTTATTTGGGACGAAAACAACATCATGGAAGATATCAGAAATTGTACGAAAGGTAACAAAACTACTTATAACTTGGAATATGTTCTAAGATCTAAACTTGTATAAAGGAACACGAAAGTTAAAATCTAACACATCGGTCAATAAGTCCTCGGTCTGACATACAGATGGCGTTACTTACGAAAAATCCCCACCAATGGTCGATTGTGCCAACCTTCAAAGGTCATATGTTAAAATTTCATGACAATCTATCTACTAGTTTCTGAGTTGTTGTACTTTAACTGACGCTACTTTTGATATTTTCAAAACAATGGAAACATTTCGTGTGTTAATTAAACATTGCTTGCTTTTTGATAAAGAAAAATACTGTTGAAGCAAAACAATGGCTTGATAAATATTAAGAGAACTCTGCACGTACAAGCACCGATGATGCTGAACGCTCTGGACGTCCAAATCAGGTGGGTACACCAGACAACAATCAGAAATATTCATAAAATTATTTCGTATAACCATAAAGTAAACCTACAAGAGATAGCTGATATCATGAACATATCGAAAGGAAGTATTCATCATTTTGCATGAACATTAAGGAATGCGTAAAATGTTATCGAAATGGGTATCGCGTTAGATCACAGCAGACCGAAAACGACAACGTGTTGAAGATTCTGAACAATGTTTGGAACTGTTTTAGCGAAAAAAATGCGACAATGTATGAAACATTGATCTTTAACTACACTCCGGCGTCAAATCTGTCTGTATCTTATCTGTGTATAACTTTTTACCATTAACCCTCCCCTTCCTCTACTTCTTTTTGAAACTTGTTTCGCTGGCGTTTTGATGGAATGTTATGCATCTTTTTCAAAACGTTTATTTGATGAAATTTCGGTGAGTAATGCTGTGACGACATTTCAGCATTAGTCGTCGAAACGTCATCCTGGAACCTGAACTTTAAACTCAGCCTACTACGAATTCACAAACAAGGTTAATCCTGAGTATTTTGCTTCGCGTTAGAGATATCGAAAAAGGTTATTAAAAAAAGTTGTTCGGAATATTATTTAAACCCCATATACCGAGTTTCATGATAAAATTCGCATTTTTAATTCTTTTATTATTTTGGTCTTGACACAAAATTATTACAAGTTTATTTGTTTAATTTGATAATTAGTGTGTCATGGTGAGTAAAAACTTGACACATTGTCAATAGTGTCATGTATTCAAATATTAGTAAAATAAATAGCACTTATAAAGGAATAATTATTTTATTATTATTGGAAAACAATTTTTGGTAATTGATCAAATTTAGGAAAAAGTATATAGTATATAACAATAATTTTCACAATACAAATAATTAACTATCAAATGTGATCTCTTACAACTAGTCCTCCGTCTATTCGAATACATTTTTCAATTCTTTTTACGATTCTGTTGTAATAATTTTGTGTATAGATCAAAAATAATGACAAAATAAAAAATGCGAATTTTATCATGAAACTTGGTATATGGAGTTAGAATAATATCCTGAACAACTTTTTCTAATAACTTTTTTTCGATATATCTAACGCGAAGCAAAATTTCGAGAATTGACCCTGTTTGTGAATTCGTAGTAGGCTTAGTTTAAAATTCAGATTTCAATTGAGTATCTTAAAAAACGTCACCCATCAATGTGTCTGTGCAAAAATTCAAATTTGTATTCCTTCAAATAGCGAAAATGTGGGGGTGTCTTCATCTTAAATGCGACACGCTGTATATATATATATATATATATATAATATATATATATATATATATTTATGTATA
>JARFXV010001061.1:187500-223106 GCA_031761425.1 Cosmopolites sordidus | reverse complement strand
TTATATATATATATATATATATATATCATCATCATCAGCTCGTATCGATCCACTGCAGGATGAAGGCCTCTTCAGCATGCTTCCAACCTTCACGGTCCTGGCCTTTCCTCTGCCACTCGGGTCCAATATACTTAACGATCTCATCAGTCCATCGTGCTTTCGGTCTTCTTCGCGGACGTTTGCGATCAAGCGGTATCCACTCCAGGATTGCCTTGGTCCATCTGTCGTCCCATCGCCTCGCTATATGGCCTGCCCATCTCCATTTCAACTGTTTTACTCTTCCAATGATGTCACAGACTTTTGTTTGTTCCCTGATCCATGCGCAGGACTTTCTGTCTCGTCTTGTAATGCCAAGCATACATCTTTCCATTCCCCTCTGTGCCACCCGAAGTTTTTGAATTGATTGCGATGTGAGTGTCCAGGTTTCACTTCCGTATGTCATAACGGGTAGAACGCACTGATTGAATACTTTTCTTTTCAGGCAAAGTGGGAGTCTGCTCTTAAACACTATGTTGAGCCTACCAAATGCCTGCCAGCCACATTTAACACGCCGTTTCACCTCCCGGGCGGTATTCCCCTCCATGGAAATCCTCTGCCCAAGATATACAAAGCTGTCCACAATCTCTAAATCCCTTCCTAAAACTGAAATTCTTCTGTCCTGAGCGAAGTTATTGAACATAACCTGACTCTTTTTCAGGTTTATTTTCAAGCCAAATGGTTCGCCAGCCCTTTGCAGTTCTTGTATGCGTCTTTGCAGCTCCTCTGGGTCTTGTGAAATGAGAATAATATCATCTGCAAATCTAAGATGGTTTAAGTTTGCACCATTGATCTTTACCCCATCCTGTTCCCAATCCAGTTTACGGAATACTTCTTCAAGGCCAGCCGAGAAAAGAATAGGCGATATTGCGTCACCCTGCCGTACACCTCGTTCTATATTAATTCCCACTTCAAGATCATCAAGGTGAATTGTGGCTGTAGCTCCATCATATATCGATTCTAATAAGTTTACATAGACTCTCTCTACACCTTGGCTAAGCAGTGCATCCATTATCGCATGCTTTGAGATGGAATCAAATGCTTTTTCGTAGTCGATAAAAGCCAAGCACAGTGGCATGGTGTATTCGTTGTGCCTTTCTATGACCTGCTGTACAACCTGGATGTGATCCATTGTACTGAATCCACTTCTGAATCCTGCTTGTTCTCTTGGTTGTGCGTCATTCAGTTTTTTTAATATTCTTTTAGAAATTATCTTAGTGAAAACTTTGTACATCACTGATAGGAGGCTTATTGGACGGTAGTTCTTTAAATCTTCCTGTGCTCCTTTTTTATGTAAAAGGATCACTTCTGCATTTTTCCATAAGTCAGGTACTTTTTGTTCTTTGAGGCATTTTGAGTATAATTTTGCCAGTATTTTATGTAACGTCCGACCACCAGCTTTTAGCATTTCGACAGTTACACTATCCTTTCCTGGAGCCTTGCCGTTCTTCATCAATTCTATAGCATTTGTTACTTCCTCCACTAGGATATCTGGTATTATATATTGTTCTTCCGTGGGTATTGCTGTCCCTGACTGGCTCTGATCTTCATATAACTGGGAATAAAACCTTCTGACAATCTCTAACATTTGGGTACGCGTCCTGCACACTGTGCCATTCTCACGCTTTAAAGCATATATTTGCGTTCTTTTGTTTCTCAGCTTCTGTTTAGCTTTGTTAATTCCTTTGTTTTCTTCCAGGGTTTTTTGCACTAGCTGCATATTGAATCGGCGCGTGTCCTCTCTGATACGTTTTCTTATAGTTTTGCAGAGCTCAGTGTACTCGACCCTGCCAAAAGGACTACCTGCATTTCTCATTGCTCGCCGTTTCTTCATTAAATCAATGGTCTCACTGGAGATTTTTGTTTGTTTGAGACATTTTTCCTCTGGTGCTATTGAAGCAGCCGTTTGAAGTGCATTGTTAGCGATTTCTTCATATTGAACTGATATTTCCACCTCCTCTGGATCTTGTAACGCAGCAAACCGGTTTGACAAAGCAATCTCAAAATCGCTTCCTCTCTCCAGCAGTTTTCCAGAATCCACCTTGCCCTTCTTTGATCTTACCATTTTTCGCGCTCTTTTCGACAGTCAATCCGAACCCTTGCTCGTACAATTCGGTGGTCACTTCCAACATTAAAATTGTTAAGGACAGTACAATTGGTAAATATTGTTTTGTCGTTGGTCATGATGTAGTCAATTTCGCTTGTGAGCCCAGATGGACTTTTCCATGTCCATTTTCTGCTGATATTTTTCTTATAGAATGAATTCATAATATATAGTTCTTGTCCTTCAGCAAAATCAACTAATCTGTCACCTCTATTGTCTCGCTCACCAGTTCCATATGGGCCAGTTGCATATATATATATATATATATATATATATATATATATATATATATATATATATATATATATATATATATAATATATATATATATTAAAAGCAAAGAAAATACACTCGCACTCCACGTTGGTGCTCTGTCGTTCCCCCAACCGCCATCCAAAGCGCCAGCAAGCGTCTCCTAGACCGATTTCTGGCTTTAAGTCGTCATTAGCTGGGCTCAAGCTGAACACCTGGAGAGCGGATGAAGGGAACGACTAAAGCCATGACCATATAAATCGGCCATATCGAATTGCGGCTGCTATCACATGCAACTCTACCATCCTGTGGTAAACAACCGCGGTAGACAAACTGTGCGGGACCGTTCGGGGCCCGTCTAACCTCGGGTAAGTACCAGGTCTGGTCAAAGATAATTATGAAGTGGGCTCGTGGAAAAAGATATTAAAAACAAAGAAAATAGATCCGCACTCCACGTTGGTGCTCTGTCGTTCCCCCATCCGTCATCCAAAGCGCCAGCAAGCGTCCCTCAGGGCCGGTTTCTGGCATTAAGCCGGCATCAGCTGGACTCAAGCTGAACGCCTGGAGAGCGGATGAAGGGAACGACTGAAGCCATGACCACATAAATCGCCCATGTCGAATGGCGGCTGCAATCACATGCAACTTTGCCATCCTGTGGTAAACGACCGCGACGGACAAACTGTGCGGATCCGTCTAACTGTGTCTGGAATTACACTGTGTAATTGCTGAGTTCCCGTAATTGGTTTCGTTTTTGAAAATCGGTCATTCAAATCATTCACTGCTTTATTGTAATCTTCTTTTGGTGAGAACAGAACCGTTATATTAGGTAGGTTATTCGATGCAGAAGTCCAAGCATACAGTTCCTGGGTGTGGTTATTTGTTGAATTGGGTGTGGTTATTTGTTGATTGTTCTGAAGACTTGTTTTCGCCGCTTGTCGTTTGAATGTGCCACCAACTCCGGCGCACGGACCTTTTCTACGAGCAGTCGCGGAAAAATGCCATTGGGCAGGTATGCCAAAATCACTCGCATGGTAATAAACTTTGTTAACACTGTCAGAAATACTTTTCACAAAATCATGTACAGCGACGACATCATGATTATGACAATCTGAAATGACCTCTAGACTGACCAGATGCCGAATTTTATACTACAAAAGCATAATTTTTAGCAAAGTCACAAATAATGATAAATTCGTCTGTTTTTAATGATTCTTTCAATGCTTTCAGAAATTTGGCTTTCGAAATAAATGACTGAGGTAGAAGAGTCTTCAACTCACTACAAAAGTCCTCCACAAATTCATCTGTTGATTTAATAATAATTTCTAAACTACATCTTCGCTTTGATATCCAAAACTTAAAAGTAATACTTTCGATCTCATTATTATCAAAACTTGTCAATAAAGTTCTGGATAGTTTTTACAGCGATCTAAGTAGTATTGAGTTGACGGAGACTCACATACAATTATAGTTAAAAAATCACTGTAATGTTTCATTGGATTTTCAGTATTTTCTGTTAATGAATATACGTTTGCACCTAAAATAAAAGTAATTTCATTAGCAGAGAATCCACATAATTATAAACATAAATCAATTTGATAGTTACAAAGCATCATTAACTTTACATTCTGATGAATTGTACCAACACAGATGGTATGTGTTTCACTTGCTCCTGCTAAGACAGTGTTTCGGTTGCAAAGAGGCAAATTTTCAAAATCCAACTTTTTCTGTAGGGTATAATTGAAGAAAACTTTGGTATGGTTCTTTCAAGTTCGAAAGGATGAGGCTTTTTTTTGGACATGTACTCGATTGCCATCATCATTTCGTATTGAAACAAAATCTTTCATGCCTGACATCGAAGCACTATACTCATCATCGTTATAAAATTCACAATGTTTAATTTCACTTGATCTGAAATTACCCTCCCTATTAAAAAAAACACTTTTTAAAAATTAAGTCCTCAGTAGTATTCAAGACATTTATTTCACGTTATATATACCTAATTTTGATTCAGATGTTGAAAGTAGATAATGTAATGCTTTATTAATTATTGGCAATTGAGTTGCAGCGCTGACTAGAGATGAAAAGCTTGACTGTGAATCTATGGATTCACTAGGGAATGACATAGAACCTTCACTGTCACTTGAACTATTTTCATTTTCAGTTACATCACTATCATTATCATTATTACTAATATTATTATTATCATTAGTATTACCACTATTATCTGTTTGTTGATTAACTAACAATGATGCCCTTTTCTGACAAGAGCTACATACTGAAAAATTATCACTTAGTTCCAACGTCATTTTCATATTGTCAGTTGCAGGACGTAAGCCAATTTTTTTCAGATGATTTTCTAACCCAAAAGGGTTACAGCATCGATCAAATAGCTTTCTCGATTCCATTTTACTATAAATGTCCCAATAAAATTATTAAAATAAACTGTAGATTATAATAATCGAAACAATTAACCCTAGCTTATCGATCATCCTCCTAGCTTATCGATCTAATTATTGTGGCAAATTCAAATACTATTTATTTCAGCTCCAAATATCTTATAATATATTTGACATATTTGAAATGTTATCTGTGATTTTATTGTTATTTTATTATTATTATTATTATATTTATTGTTATTAAGCACAATACTTTTACACGGAAAAATAAAAAGACTAAACATTATTACCTTTTCTCTCATGAATATTCACTGAAAATTCTCGTGAACATTCTTTTAGAGCATGATTGTAAATATAGAATTTCCTCGATAGAGAAATTAATGGATACTGTTGGTTTTCTGCAGAATTATCTGCTATTAATAACATGGACATTGAATACTAATAGTAATAATAACGCCCACTGGTGCTATTGTATGACACAGATCAATTTGTAATTCGAGACTTGTGTTTATTGAAAATACGTCATCATATGTTTTAAAGCGGAAAAGATATAATACATATATAACGCAGCCTGCTTATTTATTTAAGTACAGCCTCGAGGAATATGTGCAGTAATGGTTTCAGTTCAGTTTTTTTTTGCATCCGATTAGACAGACTGTGGTTTCGTTTACAACGCGTATCTAGTTACCATAATCCTTCAAGTAGTTTGGCATTCTTATTACATCATAATGTCATTATCGTGGTCTTAAACGGGAACTCCGACTTTTTTCATACTTCATGGTATATATGAACATCTTATATGTATCATCAATTGGCAGAAATCAGTTTCTTTATTCTACGATAGAAACTTTACTGTCATTCACATTTAGATTATACAGTTTATATTTGCTGTTCGTTTTATTGTTGTATTTTTCCGTTCCAAAGAATAGTTAAGATTCATATAGTAAAAATAACATAAATATTAATTTGTAAAGAAAATCATAAATAATTAAATGCTTATTTCGTGCTCATGACCATCAGATATCCATCTGTTATGTTTCTAAACAAAAATAAAACAACATTTACGATAATTAAATATATAATTAATCATGTTTACACTCTGATTTCTGATTCAAACGCGCGCTGTATTTCTCTGTTGGTATTTCTTCTGCTTTTCTTATCAAATGATTTTTCATTAAATCTATTTCTCTAATCAAATGATCACTTTATTATCCAATTATTCAATTTATTTACTATATATAAATTTTGAAATATAATTTAGGAACCTTTCAGATCATCGCGCTAGTTCATTCCTGGAAATTCAGGTACTCATAAAATGTTTCATTTTTTAATTTTTTAATAATTCTTTAATGAGTAGTTAGGTCCATGAGCATTTTTTTCTCCATCCAAATATTAAAATGATAGAAGTTAATAACACGACCTCATGTAGATTAAAACCTGTAAGATATTTTTTATAGCGTCAGCAAGTGTCTCCCAGGATCGGTTTCTGGCCTGTTAACTAGGAAGCGCATTTTTGCCCGAGCGCAACGCCTCTGCTTATCAGTGTGTTTAGTCATAGTTGTACTGTATTGACTTGTTCCGTAGAAAAATAAATTAATACTAACTTTAGCTTTATCATTATGTTTGCTTGAAAGTTGAAATTATTAGCACTAATTTTTCACAGCATAACAAGTTTTAAACGATTCACGTCACATTAAGAAACACGAGATTAATTATTTTATTGAATTAAATATTCAAAATATCCACCATTTCAGTCTGTGTAAGCCTGGCACCGTTCTAACTTATTTTCCTGAACACATTGAAAACGTCCTGGAATATTTCTAATCTGGCCTCTCCATAAATAAGAAGAATATCGCGATATTCGCATACAGAATGCAACTTTGATTTTAAATGGAATTTAAATTGACACGAGTCACAAACTGACACACACTGAAATAATTACATCCTTTGTTGGCGATCATCTCAATTCGTCAATATGACGTTACCACTTTCATTTTTTGACTTTTGATTCTTGATTAAAAAAAATTGTCTTGGTAAAAAATGTTAGTTATGGCTAAAAAAATAAGAGTACTATATAGAAATCATCATCAATATATTTTGTATCAACGAATAAACAGTTTATAATATAAATGAAGTAATCGATTGACATATCAAATAAATATAAATGAAAAATAATGTAAAGTAAATAAGAGCTTGGTCAAGAATATGAAAGTGTTGAACTATATGTTATGGTTTGAAGTATTGCTTGATTGGCATTGTTAGTGTAAGTTGTCTGTGTATACAAACATTTTAAAAACAATGGGTCATACTAAACATTTTACTGGCTAAGAATGCCGGCTAATTTTACGATTATGAGAACAGAAAAAATCTTATAAATTTATTTGTCAAACTTCGAAAAAATCTCCATGCGTTGTTTCAAAAGCATTTAAAAAAAAAACATGGGGCAAAAAACAGAGTTCCGAGGCCGGAAACGAAAAATTTATAGTCGAGAAGATACTCGTTTAATTCATGAAATGTGTAAAACCCCTTTTTTGACTTAGACGGTTGCCAAACGGGAATTACAGTTACCAATCAGTACGAGAAGTATTAGGAGACGTTTACAACAATTTGCTTATAATGGCAGAATTGCAAGGAAAGTTCCCCATTTGAATAAAAAACACTTAAAACGGTTTGCACGAAATAATTTAAATAGAACATTGGAAAAGTGTTCTTCCACAAATTTGGATTGTTTTTCCACTTTTTGGAGAACGTTCTCTCTCGAAAGGTATTATATACTTATTGTGTGTATATATATATATATATATATATATATATATATATATATTATATATATATATATATATATATATATATATCTATATATATATATATATATATATATATATATATATATATATATATATATATATATATATATATATATATATATATATATATATATATATATATCTATATATATATATATATATATATATATATATATATATATATATATATATATATATATATATATATATATATATATATATGAGCATTGGTTAGTTACTTGACTGGGAGGAAGCCCCACCCATCCCTTACATTGGTGGGCACATGTTTTGTCTGTTGGTTGTCTGACTCATCAGGGTACCGACATATGCTCTCTCGCCAAGAAGAAGGAGTCCCTCTCCACAATGAAATAACCCATATTTTCGCCGAGTTCTCGTCGGATTGCTTATACATGGAGTTTTTTGACTTCATTGGACGCAGTCCAAAGAAGAAAAAAAAACTCATATATATATATATATATATATATATATATATATATATATATATATATATATATATATATATATATATATATATATATATATATATATATATAATAATAATAATAATAATAAAACTGTCAACATTACTTTGATTTTCAAGCGACTTTGACTTAGTTTTTATTTTTTTCGGTTTCGCCTTGTCAAAGCACTATTCCTAAACTTGTTGGATGGTTTGAATATCAAATTCAGGGTACGCTTAATGAATCTAGAGTCCAAGTTGGCTTATTCAAGTCAATGTTTAAGATGCTGAGCAGCCTATTTGAGATGCTTTTTTGAAGAAAATCTCAGCTCATTTGGAGCCCCGCAACGCGTCTTATGCCCAAAACGTCAACCAAAATGTTACGAACGAATTCGTAAGACATGTCTAGATCCTGAGCCATCTGTTTTAAGCTGGAATTATAACTTTCCATCACCATTTCCTTCACTTGTTGATGGTTCTGTCATTCGAAAGCGATAAATGTTGATCGGAATTAGACAAGTCTTCAACCACTTCTCGATATACTCTCAATAGTTTGGACCACTGGTATGCTCGTCTTTTAGATAAAACTGACTCACCTTCTCCAATGTTTTCAACGATTTGGGTTACCAAGAAATTTCATTGGCAACCCAAAATTTGAGACAAATTCGTTGTTCAATATTTTTATGTGGTTTTAAAAATCTCAGAGCAAATTTGCGAACTGGCAATCAGGGGGCATCAAAATTCCACAGGACAATTAGTTACATTGATAGTAAGCTGGAAGTTGTTCCAGCAAATTCGAGGAGAAATGTTGAACAAAACATAGATTGAATACGTTTTTTCATTTGAAGAAATACATAATACATTTCATTGAAACATCTGTTTTAACGAAATTATTGGTAAAATTTCAACATAATCTAATATATAAAGTCTATAACTATTACCTCATCTATTGTTCTACTTGGAAATGCTCCGGAACTCCAGAATGTCAGTAAATATTCCCATATAGCAAAAATAACGTTAAATTTCTTAGAGTTGGTTTGGATATTTCGTTGGATACATTTTACCTTCGTTTAATACCAATATATTAAGGTTTTTCACGAATTGAGCACATATAGATTATTTTTGATAGCAAATTTCTGAATCGATCCTCCTCGAGCACTGAAAACCCTAGGACGTGAAATACAAATACATGAGTTACCCCAAACCCAAATCTATCTTCTCGTTTGATCAATGTCGAATGGATGTGAAACACGAATCGAATGGATGTGAAGATCGAATCAATGGATGTGAAACAAGTTAGTACTTAGGAAAAAATGTGTTTTTTTGATCGTGTCAAGCAATATGGCGATTGCACGTACCGTGAGTGGTTCAGAAAGTTTCGTGCATACAATTTTAGCTGAAGTTTAGATGAAGGCAACGAAATATTCAACGTGCCTAGCCTTGAATTGAATGTTTCAATTTCATTCAATAGCGTAGAACAAATCGAAAGATCGGAGACATTTTTGGGCTCAACCAGTCAACAGTGTCAAGGGGATTGCGAAAAGTTTGAATGGTTAGCTAAGAAAGGCGATTTTGATAGGCGAATTGATAGGGCGAATATCAAGGGCGAATTTGATAGGCCGAGTGTTCGCTTGCAGTTTTCTATTGAAGCGTAATGAAATTCATCCATTTTTAAAGCGAATGGTTACAGGTGATGAAATATGGATTGTGTATTATAATGTTAAAGCCCAGGGGCTAACCGCATCGCGTCGAACATGAGTTCTCGATAACTGACCGACGTTAAGGGACCAAACCAAACCAAGTCATGCGCCAATTGGGCCTATAGAGCAAAAAATGTATAACTATTTTAAGCGTAATAATTCATGGTGTAAGCGCGGATATTCAACCAGCGCAAAAGCCAGTTAACATCTGAATATTATACTATGCATTTGATGGGGCTTGAAAGGAATTTCTTATTGTGGGCTGTTTCCTGAAAACTAGAACATTAATTCACTAGAACACTGTTCACAAGTAAGTGTATTAAAGCTAGCAATCTACCAGAAATGATCTGAATTATCCAGCACTGGAGACATAACGTTCTATCGAGACAATCCTAGACCACATGTGTGTTTGGCTATCCGACATAAACTTTTGCAGCGTAACTGGGATGTTTCTGTCAATCCATCGTATTCTCCCGATCTTGCACCTTCCATATATTTAGATCGCTTCAAAACAGCTTACATGGTAAAAACCCCTCCATTGAAATCCTCTGCCCAAGATATATGTTTTGGTCCAGGACCTCCAAATCTCTTCCTCAAATAAAAATTCTTCCGTTTTTTAATCAAAATTAATTGAACATTACCTGGTTATTTTTCAGGTTTATTTTCAAGCCTAATGATTCTCGAGCCCTTTACAACTCTTGTATGTGTCTTTGCAGCTCCTCCGGGTCTTGTGAGAGGAGAACGAATCATCTGTGAATCTAAAATGGCTTAAGTATGTAACATTGATTTTTAATCCATGCTGTTGCCAATCCAGATTAAGGAATACTTCCTCAAGGCAGGCTATAAAAAAGAACAGGCGATATTGCGTCACCCTGCCGTACATCCCACTCTTCATTAATTCCAACTTCAAAATCATCAAAGTGAACTGTCACTATAGCTTCATCATACAGGGTTTATCCAATAGGAATCGGAACAGAGGTCATAAAAAACACTTATTGAAGAAATATGTAAAGTCACTTTATCATTTTCAAAATATGACCCTCCTGCATCAATATATCGCTGCCAGTCGATTCTTAATATTCTTTTAGATATTATCTTGGTGAAAACTTTGTACATTACTGATAGGACGCTTATCGTAAGGTAGTTCTTTAAATTTCGTGCTCCTTTTTTATGTATGTAAAATAATCACTTCTGCATTTTTCCATTAGTTGGATACTTTTGTTCTTTGAGGCATTTTGAGGAGAATTTTGCCAGTGTTTTATATAAAGTCCGACCACCATCTCTTAGCATTTCAACAGTTATACTGTCCCCTATATTAATTAAACTATTATAATTAAAGACTATATTAGACTATATTAATTAAATGTAATTTTTAGTAAATAATTTTGTTCTCAAAAAAATTGGATGGACTTTTGCTTAAACTTTTGATGTATATAGCTGTATACTAAAAAATGCATAATTTTTAATAACTAATTATGGTGTTCTTATTTCTATGTCAGCAAACTTATCTAACAACACAAATCAGTGTAGAATATTACGCATTCTACTTATCTGCTATATGTTTCTGACTGATTTTCTCTTTCGCCAGCGCCAAAGAGAATAAAAGCCGGTGAAAGTATAATACATAATCATTAATGATATTAAAAGGACCCGCCCACTTCATGATTTTTTATATTTGACGTTTACATAAAAAAAATATCTGAAAATACACATGTAGTAAAAAATTATTTAAACTTATCTACTTAATAAAATAATATTTGATACAATATGAATATATTGAATATCTGAATTTATTATGCAGTTTATTAGCAATTAAATTGGTATCCAGTGAATTGGTGTCCAAATTAAATAAAAATAGCTGCTAAGTGTTTGATGAATTTGTTGCAGCAACAGGTTTTCGAGGATGATTGATTGGATTTCGAATGGAACTCTATTTACTTTAGTAATAAGTCTAAATTTTCTGGAGATGACCGTGATGGACGTACAATAGCTAGGCTGAAAGGCAAAATTTATCTTCTGTAATAAAATGGCGTTAGGATATCCGGGGCTATATGATTGGAAAATAAGTCACCCCTAGTAACTAGAGGGCGTTTAAATGCAGCTTGTTATGAAACCGAACTAAATACACGGTATAGTCCATTTCAATACCATATATCAAATCCAAATTGTTAAGAGATGTGTCAGGTCTCGAAACTTTTATCTCCTTAATAATATATCGCCTTAATAATATTCCAGAATGTTATACATTAAATTTTTTATTAGAATATTTCGAAACAAAATGTTATTGGGTACCACTACGTCATATACGACGATAGAGTTTGTCCAAAAGATGGCGATTCAATCGCAAAAAGTAGCTTCCTTTCTAGTAACGCTTCGTGAATTTCAAGCTGATATGATATTTAATTCTATTTTGACAGTTTTTGAAAGCAGATAAGTTCGAAATTTTTACTATCGTGAAAAAAAACGAATTTCGTGTGCAAGACACTACTTTTTATGTGGAAAAATCATCGTGCAAACTGAACAAAAGCTGAAAAAGTAACATGGGGACACTGCTTCTTTACATATCGTGGTTCATAAGTGGTTTACTGAGTTCTGATATGAGTGAGCACGAGAACTAGCGCTGAGGACACCCCGTCAAATGATTGCTTAGGAGATGGTCAATGAAATTCATAATATCGCATTGGCCGATTGCAGATTGAAGTTAAGAGATTGTTGAAATGTTAAACATGTCGGACGAATACCTACAGAACATCATACAAGCACATTTAGGTATTAGAAAGCTATCAGTGCGAAGGGTACCGCGTTTACTCACTGCTGATAAAAAAAATGATTCGAGTGACTAAGGGGTCTACCATTAGGGATGATGGAACTTTGCCAGCTCATGGCGGCCATATTTGCCGATTAGGCCCTCGAAATGATGGAAACTGACAACGAATATACAATGCAAAATTATCTTCTCCGATGAGGCTCATTTCTGGCTCAATGGCTTCATCAATAAACAAAATTATCTTTAATGATGCGAATCTAATCCACACATGATACATGAGAGTCCTTTGCATCCGTAAAAGATCACAGTTTTGTGTGGATTTTGGCCTGGAGGAGTCATCGGTCCTTATTTCTTTAAAAATGAGGAAGGAGCCACCGTTGCCATCAATACCAAGCACTACAAGGCAATGCTAGAAGCTTTTTTTTTTCCGAAATTTGATGGAATCAATGCGGATGACCTTTATTTTCAACAGAATGGCTCACCACCTCATATTTTCAGAGTAAATATGGTTATTGCGAGCCAAGTTCGGCAACTCGTTAATTTCACGAGATGGCCCAATTGCTTAGCCTCCGAGATCAGCGATTTAATTCCGTTAGAGTATTTTCTCTTTGGACATGTGAAAACACAGGTTTATAGCAATAAACCCGCGACTATTGGAAATTAAAATTCGTCAAGCCATAATCGCCATACAGTCCGAAATGTGCGCCAGGGTCATCGGAAATTGGCACGAGCGGATCCGTGTCTGCAAAAAGAGCCGTGGTGGCCATTTGGCTGAAATCTTGTTAAAATCATAAATTGCATGACTGAAACTCTTAAATAAAACAATCGGAATCGATTTTGAACAAAAAATGTGTGTTTTATTTAATTTTGAAGTTCCATCATTATTATTGGTAGACCCTTTACTTCAGAAAAGCAATCCGAAAAAGTTCAACGGCGGTTCCTGACTGGGGATGAAACTTGTATTCAGCTCTACTGATTAGAAATCTCTCATTTTGGTGAGGAAAAAAGTGTTGTTTGACGTCAATACTTCCGCCCATTTTGTCCGTCATTGCAAAAGCGAAATTGATCAATTTGCGCTTGATATTCTGCAAACTTAGCCCCTCCGACTTCTTTCTCGTTCCAAACACGAATAAATGGTTGGCAGAAAAGAAATTTATATCAACTGATGAACTTCATTGCCAAAATAGAAGACTATTTTGTAGTTCGACAAGTCGTACTTTTTGAAAGGCGTAAAAAAGTGGGAGAATTGTTGGGCGAATATTGTATCGAGTTAAATGGAGACTACGTTGAAAATTCAATTGATTTTCAATTAAAAAAAAAACGATATTTCATTTTAGAACTATCCAACTTTTCACCCTAATTGTTGCGTTTTTTTCCCGTTTCGAATTTGAAATATACGAATATAGCAACTTTGACTTTGACGAATATACCAACTTGAGTCAAAAAAACTTGGTAGGCTCTTATATTTAAGATTTTATATTAAATGTCATTCCCCATACACATAATGATATTATGTTTTAAGTATTTTAAAGTACGGCCAACATCATATACATCTAAAAACGAAATAACTTTAATTAAGTTTTGCGAAACGCCCTCTTACGTTATTGTTGAGAGGATTTATTGCGAACGCGTGAGAAAATGAACTAGACCAATTATGAATTGGCTTTTTCCCATGCCTTTAATATTTTTCATGTTAATTTTCCGTCATTTGAATGTTTATTTATATTTTTGTTGTCTTTTTTTTAGCTAGTTCACGCAATTTACTTCATTCGACGTTTCTAAGTTTTTGCTAGTTTTGTTTTGAAATATCTCTTTAAATTTTGCAATTATTCAAAGAGAAAGCTAAGTAAGTAATAGTGCCAATTTAAGTTTTTTCTTTATTTTATGAAATGAAGTGTATATTTATATTATGTTTATTATGAAAAATAATTAAAAAATAATTCTAAGAGTGATAATATCTTCTTCAAGTCCATGACAGACGCGAGCTCTTACATATCGGACCGAACAACTCAATATTTGACCGGTCAAAAATCAAATTGTCCATCGTACAGTCCTGATTTAGCATTCAGTCATTTCTTTTTGTTCCCGTCCGTGAAGAATAAACTACGTGATCAACGATTTTCGACGCCAGAAGAAGCGGCTGATGTGTGCAAAATGCATGTTTTACAGATACCTCAATCGAAATGGAAAAAATGCTATAAAAATTGGTTTAAGCGTATACAGAAGTGAATCGACCGTCGCGGAGAATATTTTAAAAATCTGAAAAACAATAAAACCATTTTTAATGATAAATATTTGTTTTTTATTTATTATTCCGGATACATAAATGGCAACCTATATATATATATATATATATATATATATATATATATATATATATATATATATATATATATATATATATATATATATATATATATATATATTACAGAAATATTTCACCCTTTCTCAGGTCAGGACAGCTCGTAACATTCTGCCTGGAACTTGAAAGATTTCTGTAATATTTCCCTCAACGGTTTCCTTACGCTACCTTGTGGGCATATATATATATATATATATATATATATATATATATATATATATATATATATATATATATATATATATATATATATATATATATATATATATATATATATATATATATATATATATGTATATATATATATGTATATATATATATATATATATATATATATATATATATATATATATATATATATATATATATATGCTGGACTATTAGTCCAGGAGTACATCTGCAGACATTTCGCCAAGGTCACACTTGGCATTCTCAATGCTTGTCTGACGGCTGAAAGCTGTGGAAACTGACTCTTAATATTTATATTCTTCTGGGTCGCAGATTGTGATGGTGCGTACTTCTTATTGCAGCAGCAAGCAAGCAGATGCCCAAAACTATATGGCCTGCCAAAGATCCACAAAGCTGGGGCTCCCCTACGTCCAATTGTCGGTGCTTTCAACTCGCTATTACAAAATCTAGATATATATATATATATATATATATATATATATATATATATATATATATATATATATATATATATATATATATATATATATATATATATATATATATATATATATATATATATATATATATATATATATATATATATATATATATATATATATATATATATATATATATATATATATATATATATATATATATATATATATATATATATATATATATATATATATACATTTTGCAGAAAATATCAAAACTCATTTGCTTAACTTGCTCGCCACAAACAGGCAAGTAACCGCACACGTCTGAGACTTCGAAGCGCGCTAAGTAATGAATCATACTTAATAAATATCGAAGTAATTTGGTCATACTTACGTGTTCTTCAAGTGGTTTTCAAACTCAGTTATAATAATAAACTTAATGTATATCAGTGTTCTTGATTTCATAAATAACAAAAAATTATTTGGTTATATGGCAGTAATTAATAAATAAATTAGTATAATTATAATTTTCAATATAGAATGCTAAAATTAGAAAAGCTTATTAAACGAAAATATATTTTCACCTACACTTTTTTTTTGTTTCACGTTAATGACTTACAGACTAATAATTTCACACCGACATTGACTAAATCTGACTAAAACAAGTCGGGTGCGATAATTCTCGCCCACTGTCCCTTCCTTTCATCTCTCGATTCAAATAACTAATTACCAATTTTTAAGCTCCCTCTTCACGTGATTGCCCTTTAATATCGACGTAGACGGTATTTTTCGTGACGTCATAGCTTGCCGAGTGTGCGTATCGAGCGATGACGTCATCAATGGATGGATGTTAGAGTTTCGTTCGGCATTGCCATGTTTACACTTATATTGTAAATATTCTCGCTTTTATTTTGTTTTCACTTCATATGTGCCTCATAAAAAGATTGCATTGCCATGTTTACACTTATATTGTAAATATTCTCGCTTTTATTTTGTTTTCACTTCATATGTGCCTCATAAAAAGATTCTTGTAACCGCATTTTCGTATGTTTTTATTTGTTGTTATATTATTTCAGCTCCAACTTCATTTCAAATATATCGGGTTGTCTGGAATATTCGTAGGGATTTTCCATTAGTTGCTCTTTTAACACTGGTAAATAGAAATCTATATTTGCATTAGTAATGTTTATTCAGATATTATTCATTTCTGTGATATTTGTAGTGTTTACTTTCAGGTTCGCTTTGATTTGTCTTCAGGGAGTCAAGTTAATTCAATTTAAAAATGTCGGTCGTTAACTTGCATTTACGCCACATAATGCTTTTTTATTTCAAAAAGAACAAGAACGCTGTCCAAACAAAAAACTAAATTTGTGCCGTTTACGGAGAGGGTTTCGTTGGAGAAACCACTGTGTAAAAGTGGTTTAGTCGCTTCAGGAGTGAAGATTTTGACGTGGAAGACCGGCATCGCTCTGACCGTCCTTCAAGCACTGATGTCAATGAAATAAAGGCTATAATAGCTGAAAATGCACGCATCACGGTCCATGAGATAGCAGATAAGTTAAATATGGGCAAATTGATCGTTTTTGACCATCTGAAAAAAAAAGGGTCCGTATATGAGTTCCTCATGAATTTAATGAGGGATATCTGCTGAACCGAATTTCTTCATGCGATTTTGGTGAAAAAAATTCTTAAGCTCCATTTCTGAGGCGGGTGGTAATGTTAAAAAGTGCATTGTATACAACATGAAGTGAAAAAAATCATGGAGGTTGCCAAGGTTTTCCATTTGGTGATATTGGAAGGGACCCATACACTTTGAGCTTCTTCCACGCAATCAATCCATCAACACCGACTTCTACTGTTTACAATTGGATCGACCGAATGCGGCTATTTTAGAAAAACGATCCAAATTAGTAATCAGGAAAGGCATCGTGTTTCGTAATGACAACAAACAACCACAAATTTCAATCTGGACTTAGCAAAAATTGTCGAGCCTTACCCACCCAATCCATTTCATCTATTTTTCTCCCTCCAAAAATTGTTTGGTTAGGAAATCTTTTAAAACGAAAGAAGAGGTGAAAAACAACTAAGATGCTAACAGTAGTAAATAATAATAGTAAGTGCATAATAGATTAAATAAATATTTACATAAACTATTTTCGTTTCTCTTTCTCTTAAAAAAAATCCCTACGTTTTTTTCCGGACACCCAATAAAATTGTTTCTCGACTTTTTGCAGTTAATAAATGTGTACTACCAAGTTCTCAAAATATTACCAGGTCTGTAAATATGAAACAGGAATTTGCCCACAGATGGCCCTAACTGTTAATGTAGTTACCATCAAACCTCATCATTGACGCAATTTTCTTGTTGACATCTGAAAAAGATTTTCAACTCATAACAATACAAGTTTCATAAAACAACATAGTTTGTAATTGCGTCGAACATGTCGAATTTTGTGCGGACAGCATTGATTTTCTGTTGCCATTTGAAGAAAACTGCTACTGAATCGCATCGAATGCTTGTCGAAGGTTACGGTAAGCATGCTCTTGGTAACTCACAGTGCTTTGAGTGGTTTAAAAAAATTAAAAGTGTCCATTTTGGCGAGAATGGCGGGAAACGAAGAACGTGGAAGACCACTGAGAAAGTTTGAAGACAGCAAATTACTAGCTTTGTTGGATGAGGAAGACGCTTAAACGCAACAACAACTCGCGGATTAATTAAATGTTACACGAGAAGCTGTCTCTATACGTTTGAAAGCCATGGGAAAGATCCAGATGATGGGAAAATGGGTTCCACGTAAATTGAATGAAATACAGTAGGAAAACCGAAAAACCACTTGCGAAATGCTGCTCGCCAGGTACAAAAGAAAGTCATTTCTCCATCGAATTGTGACTGTCGCTGAAAAGTGGATATATTTTGAGAATCCCAAGCAAAAAAGATCTTGGGTAACTCCAGGCGAACCATCAACATCGATTGCTAGGCGAAATCGCTATGGACAGAAGACAATGATCTGTGTTTGGTGGGATCAGAAGGGTGTGATCTATTTTGAGCTGCTAAAACCTGGCGAAACCGTTAATACTGAACGCTACCGACAACAAATGATCGATGTGAATCAAGCTTTGCGTGAAAAACAACCAGAATATCAAAAAAAAACAACAAATTAATTTTGCTTCATGATAATGCACCATCACACACAGTAAAACTGGCCAAGGAAACTATTGAGGTGTTTAGTTGGGAAATACTTCCGCATTCGGTTACTCACCAGATTTGGCTCCGTCCGATTAGTAATTGTTTTGCATCGATGGGACATGCACTTGCTGAGCAGCGCTTCACTTCTTAAAAAAATGATCTGATGTCTGATTTGCCTCAATCAATCAGAATTTGCCTTCGAATAAAATATTTTTTTTCTTTTTCATACAATAAACCTGTTTTCTTTACAATTCTGGTTTCATATTAACTTACCTGGTATACTTTGACTCAATAGTGGTAAACAAGAAAGCTGTCGATAAGCCGAATTTGAGGTAATATATTTTTTTGCTTTTTAATTCAAAAAATTGTCGTAAACCTAACGGAAATAGACTCCGGAAGAAATACTCTGTAGCATATAAAATACGTTTAAAGTGGTACCAGAGGAGAGTGTGATATTTCCGATCGCGAACGTTAAAGTCAACTAAAAAAATACTCCAAAAAAATTACTCGAACAACTGTTAATTGAAAATGCTGAGCTGATGTTTAAATATTGAAGTACTGAAGGATTCAAAATATAATTGTCTTTTCTGATCCAACTTAAAAGAACTGATTTTATCTTCAAAATCATTATGAATAAAAAAAAAATGGGTATTATTAAATAAACATCCCACAACACAGAATATCATTATGAATTCTGGTCGCCATGAATTGCAGACCTTAATATCAATTAAAAATAATTTTGCTAAATATTTGTAATATAAAGGGTGTTATAAAGAGTTATCAAATAAAAGTATCTGTCTATAAAATGAGGCACAGTGATAACTACACTGATAATCTGGTAATATTTACTTTATCTTGAAGAACAAATAATATTATTATGTTTTGAAAACAGTCGTTCAAATGCCCCTCCTGGTTTCGTCTGATGGAATGCATTATGAAGGTCCAATTTTCGATTATTCTTTCACACATATCGCGTAGTATATTTTTAATGGTGGCCTGAATATTTCTTTTAAAGTCAAAAATTGTTCGTGGTTTATTTCTGAGATTTAACATGCGTGAGCTTGAGATCGTATGATATTAGTGACCAGTTGACATTACCATTTCGCGAGATAAAGTTCACAAACCTTTTAAGCGAGAAGCCTTCATCGGAAAATATTCTTTTTGTCCCAAAATGGGGATTTCATTTCAATTGCTCTAGAACCCAATTCGCGAATACAATGAAGATCATGACGCAAAATTCACCATGTAATCATATGAGAAAGATTGAGTTCTTAAGAATGACGTGGAACAGAAAAAATCGAATCTTCTCTTATACTCCGCTTTACTACAGAAATGGCAGCGATCATTCTCCAATGACGAGATGGTCCGACGCCGCACAGCACTCACCCATCTCCAACTGAGCCAGTTTGTTAACATTTTACAACGGGATGATAAATAGATGGTTTGATTGATAGATTATGTTGACTATAAATTTTACGCAACGTTCGGAAAGTCTGGTGAACTCAACACGCATTTTGATAGTCCATTCATTCATGGTAGTCCACTGCTGGACGTAGGCGGCCCTTACGAGCCTCTACTGTGTTCGGGCCTGTGTCCAGTTTGTTTTGATGTATTTTCGGTCATCAGTCCATCTAGTAGAGGGATACCCTCTGTTTCTCAAAGTTTCCGATCTTTTCTCCATTCGAGGATTCGTTTTATCCACCTGTCATTAATCGATTTCACAACATGACTCACCCAGTTCCACTTCAGCATCTATATTATTTCTACGACATGAATGACTTTCCTTCTTTTGCGTATTTCTGTGCTTGATATTCTGTCTCTGAAAGAAACTCCCAGCATTCTTTATTCAATTGTTACTTGTGTCATTTGTATCTTTCTAATTGTCTTTTTTGTCATTGTTTTAGTCTCTGTACCATATATGAGAACTAGGACGACAAACTGGTCGAAAAAGTTTCTCCTCAAACAAACTGGCAACTCTGACTTTAGTCTATTTGTTAGATTTCCGAAAGCCCACGCAAGGCTGATTCTTCTAGATATTTCACGAGCCTGATTGCCTCTGCTGATACTAATCTCATGTCTCAAGTACTTAAAAGATATGAGTTCCCCGTCGATTACCAGGTTTGTCATTTTGATAGTAGATACAAATAATTTAGATGCAACTGTTGAATCTTATATCTTTCCATTTCCAATTGATCCAATATACTGAACACAGCAGTCTATAAGTGACATTTATATTTCAAACGGTGTTACCGCTGTAACGTTTCACAGTTCTGACGCTCTAATTGGAAAATTTGTTACATTACTAATTGCTGGATTTTGGTCAGACTGTTACTGGAAAAGTATATCTAAGCAGGCAAATGATTTTGAAGCATGCCATTTTACAACAGGGACAAAAGACATCATCTAGAGATTTGTTTCAGACTAATTCTTAATCACACGTGCTTTATTGACCAAATTTCACTCCGTACACGTTCAAATCACCTATTTCAGTCGCTTCGTCACCTATTCGACAAGCACTTTACAAGCAAGTCACGAGGTCTGTATTCAGGTCAGTAAAACTACAAGATTGCTTTCGTAGAGATATTATGAATTCATTCATTCACATCTCCTGTAATTTGACAACTGGAAAGTCGAAATGTCGAGTCTTTTGTTGGTCTTAGTACTTAGATGGGTGATCTTCCGAGAATAGACCAGGCTTGCGTATGTAGTAACATTTCAACAAACAAAATTGTAAAATGCGAAAAGAATCACCTTTCAGTGACGCTAGGTCGAGGCTGAATAAGGCCGAATGCAATGCAGTGTAGTTTATGTTGGTCACTAACTAATCGGTAGATTTCCCGACAAAAATACAATTGGCCCTAAAATATTCAGAAATAATGGTTATTTTTGGAATATTATATATTTGATTTTTAAATGAACAACCTACCCACGGCGCTGATTTAATGTGTATATCTAATAATTTATTTCAAAGTACTTTTCTTCTTTTTCTTCCAGAAGTGACATTACTGAAGATCTCTAAAATAACAGTTACAACTTAGTTCGTTTAGATTCAACATTTAGTTTTTTTAGTTCAACATTAGACAACCACTAGTTCTTTTGATTAAAATTTATTTTCATATTTTGATACTCGCAAACAGATGGTAGTCTGAGGAACCCAAATGGCATGAATTAGGTGTTGAGCTTTGTTTGCATTTAGATATATAGTAATGGTATGTTCTGAGTCTCGATGTTTTCGATAAATTGCTACGTTCAATTTGCATACTGAATATTCACAAATAGTGTTGTGTTGGCCTATAAGAGTGCGTTTCTATCATTCAAAATTATTTCTTATCCTGAAAAAAATAACAAATATTATTATTAATTGTACGGGTTCGATTTACACATCAATCAGTTCAGTTAACTGTTTTGCAGCACCATCTTTCAACAAATTTTAATTTTGGATTTTTTTTGAAATTGACAGATATGGAGAAACCTTGAATTTTATTTTTATACATAATTGAAAAAATAAAATGATTGTTAATGTAATATTAACACTAAACTAATACATTTTACATTTTCAGTTAATTCATATCAAAAATAGTTGATAAAATGATTTAAAAATAACTTGAAAAATACAATCCTCGGCGATTCCGAAATCGTTTCAATGTCACTTTTGTAAGTAAATATGCAAAATTGTAGGTTGAACAGGTTTTTCTTAAAAACGGCTATCTGAAACAGATAAATTTTTATAGAACAAGGAAATAATTAGAAATAAGAATTGAACGTTGTGATGTAATTCACATAACGTCAACCTCTCCATTCACCTATATAACGTAATTCGTAATGTTATGCAGGTGAATGCCAATAATACCCGCAATATTTCAATATGTACCGTTCTTGTAATTTTTTTTAGTTCTTAATAACTCTTTACTTACTCTTTTTTCCTTAGTTAAACTACCAGCATTCACTAAACCTTGATGACACATAATAGATATATAATGTTATATTATATAAGAGAACAATAATACCATGTTTATACTAAAGGGTTTCCCTATAAGATCGATATGATTTGAATTTGAAATAAAACAGAAAATTCCGCCGAAAATGGTGCTCTATATTTTTTTTAGATGGTATATTTTATGATTTAATCAAAATATCTTTCCCGAGTGACCACTTCGACTCTTCTTGCACTGGTTGATCCGATTGGCTCAATTTTTGATGACTCGGCGAAGTATATCGGGTAGTCAGCGACTATGGTTGCTCGAATGTTGGCTTCAGTTTCATCAAAAGCCTTAGTTTGTTGGTGTAAACCTGTAATTTAACATATCCCCAAAGAAAATAGTCTAAAGGTGTTAAATCACAAGGTCTTGGTGGCCAGTTGCAAAAGTCATTCCGAGAATATTACTGATTCTCCGAATTTATTGCTCAATAAGTCCATCGTAATGCGTGCTGTGTGGCAAGTTGTGCCGTCTTGTTGAAAATATAGTTCATCCGCAAAAATTTCATCAATTTTCGGAAAAACAAAATCAAATAACATGGCATGATAGCGTTCGCCATTCACAGTGACAGTCCGACCTGGCGTTCTTGAAAAAATACGGCCCGTTAATGCCACCGTACCATAATCCACACCAAACAGTGATTCTTTCGGGATGTAATGGGGCCTGATGAATCACTTGTTGGTTTGACTCACACCAAAAATGAGCCTCATCAGAGAAGATGATTTTGCGATGAAAATTAGGATCGTTTTCCATTACTTCCAACGCTAAGTCTGCGAACTCCCGACGTAATCGATGGTGAGTTGGCTTAAGTTCTTGTGCCAATACAATCTTGGTAGGGTGTAAACCGAGATCCAAACTCTTGAGAACGGCGCGGAACAGACACATTATCGTTCTCGGCAACACACGAATAGTCAGTATATTTTCATCATTACGGCTACTACGAAGTCGTGACGGTGGCTTTTGGTCATGAAGACTAAACTAATGGTCAATCGTTATCAATTATACGGCGGATGGCTTGATAAGAAGGAGCAGAATGACGACCTTGTTTTGAACGAAATGCTCTTTGAGTAGCAAGAATATGAATTTTAATAAAATGTTTGGACAATTTCCAACCGTGGTGGCAACGCAAACTTGTTGATGGTGAAATGGCAAACCTTACTGAAAACAATTGACAGCAAATGTCAAGAATTTAACATCAAATATCGCCGCCATTAGCTGTCAAAATCCTATCGTCCCTATTGGAAAGCACTTTATTAACGAAAAATAAAGAGCAATCACTATAATAGATTGTCATTTATGTTACTGAGAAATTGATCAATTTAATTTATTCTCTACAAACGAATTCTAATTGTAAATAAACGTAGAGTTCTATATTAATTTATTTTTCTATCCGCAAATTTAACATACGTGTGTAGAAAATGTATGATAAAAAAATTATTTATCACCAATAAATCTATTTTTGCCATTACATGAATAATGTAACAATTTTGACAAAACGTGTATATTGAAACCATTTTCTGTGTCGTTTATCAAAACCGCAACTGATAAGAACGAGATAAAGCTCAAGATTTACGATTATTTTTATTCATTTAAATTGTTGGTTTTTATCTTAAATGGCTTTTCAAGCATTGAATAATCTTATGAATCATGTGATCGATATATAAAAATTCAGACAAATCTTTATATAATTAAATACCGAACAGTTTTACCCATATTGGGCATTGAATGGGCTACTATATTTCGATTACATCTACTGCTGCAGTTAAACTTCCTCTAATGGTTACTATGGGTGACCTGCTTCCCAAACATATAGCCCTCCTTACCATAATTCTTGGATTAATATAACATATATCACTCTAATGCGAAAGCTAAGTTCACCTTGAAACCGTTTGATCACCTATGGATCACCTAAACAAGATATAGACTCATCACTATAACAAATAGAGTTACATGTCAATTCTAACTTGGCACCATTCTAAGTGTGATGCGCTGTAAGGGGAAACACCCACCCAGAACGATAAGCTCTCATCTTTATAGCAAGGAAATGCTTATTAACAGTCGTCTTTGAAACAGCCCCATCTGTAACTGTAACACGATCTAAAATACCGTTCGTTATATTTTATGTAATCGCATACAGAAACAACGGTATCATAAAAACATATCAAACGTGTATCAGATTTTCTGTTCAATATATACTATACAATGAATATTTTTTCAATTTGATCCGAATATATAGGATGTTTTTAAAGTCGAGTCATTTATTTTAACAGGTTGTAGAACTCATAAAAATAAGTAATTTTACTAAAAATCATTTATATAAAAGTTGCAAAATAAAGAAGTTATTTACAACAGCATGTCATTTGTACGCGGAAAGGTTTTCTTTAAGAAATCATCCGGCTCCTCGGATGTTTGTAAATTTAGTTTCAAGACTTCGCGACACAGGGTACTTAAAGGCACAACGAGGAGGTCACGCTGGAAGACCTCCTCCACGCAAAATGGTAGAGATTGAGGAAGACATTTTAGAAATTTTCGAAAACGAGCCAACAACGAGCCATATGTCTATAGCAGGTCAAGTTGAAGTTGGTCATGGTAAAGTGTGGAAGGCTATAGAGACTTTTATTTCTATCATTATCAACGGGTACAAGCGTTACAGCCCGAAGATTATTCTTGAAGAGTTGAATT
This sequence comes from Cosmopolites sordidus, assembly GCA_031761425.1. Classification (NCBI taxonomy): domain Eukaryota; kingdom Metazoa; phylum Arthropoda; class Insecta; order Coleoptera; family Curculionidae; genus Cosmopolites; species Cosmopolites sordidus. The sequence continues at coordinate 197,765 of JARFXV010001061.1, read as the reverse complement.
TTGTCAGTGACTTTTACATCAGTACAATAGTAATGAAAATTTTACCAAATTTATTTTGACTATCGACTCATGCCAAAAATCTGCATGATGTGAAAAGAACCCATTTCCAACATTGATTTTCAGTAAATGTATGTAATGTAAATGGCTGGCGTAGTAAATGGCATGCTTATTGGGGCTTTCTGTCTTCTAAGTCGACTGACAGGTGAAAATTATTTAGACTTTCTTCAAAGCAATGTGCTATAATTATTACAAGGTGTTCCTTTAAATGTTAGACAGAATATGTGGTTTCTACTTAATGGTGCTCCGCCACATTTTAGACGAGAAGTTCACGAACATTTAAAAAATTAATTTCCTAATAGATAGATATGGCGCAACGGACCCATTTCTTGCCCCTCATGCTCCCCGGATGAACACCGGGATTTTGTTTTTGTCGCGTATAGTGACGCATGGGTACGCCGAGCAAGATTTTGTGCTAACCGAACAAATGATGATCATTTTGATCAGTTTTGTAACATTTTTGTTTTTGTTATTCTGCAACTTTTGTGTAAATGATTTTTGCCGAATTGACTTCTCTTTGCGAGTTCTACAACACAGTGGTCGAAAATATCAAAAAGTCGGGTCTGATTTCAAATTTTATAACTGTTAATATCTTCTTTATTTTGCAAAACAGACAGCACGCACTGATCAAAACCTTTTCTCTTCAGACAAAGTGGGATTTTGTTCTTAAACACTATGTTGAGCCTGCCATACTTAACACGCCGTTCCACTTCCTGGGCAATATCACTCTCCATTGAAGTCCCAAGATACATGTAGTGGAATTTTTGTAACTATTAATAACTTCTTTATTTTGCAACTTTTATATAAGTGATTTTTGGTAAAATTACTTATTTTTATGAGTTTTAGAACCTGTTAAAATAAATGACTCAACATTGAAAACACCCTTTATATTTTAGGTATTGGACTTTTTTTCCTCAGTATATTTGGGATCAATAACTAACTAAATTTTTTTCCTTTGAAAGTGAAATATTTCATTCTAGTTGCTTTTGTTTAATACATTTCCATAATCCAGATATAATAATTTATTGTAATACATTACGCTTAATTAATCTGTATGACAGTTAATAAGTTTAGTATTTAATATAGTGCATAGTATATTTTTAGTAATTATTTTGGTAAATATATGATTGAAATTAATGACGATAGGACGAGGCAGACGCGAGGAAAAAAACGTTATCATGTTTTTATTAGATGGGGAAACGATTTTACATAAATAACGCATAATTTAAGATAATTAAATAGTATAAGTATAAGAATTAATAGTTGAAGTATTTCACAGATTATGAGACATTCATTTAATTCGATTTTATGAATTAACAAAACAGCTATTAAATACAGGTAGTACGACTAGACGAACTATGTCTCGTTCGATGACTAGGACGAAAAAATTTATCCACATCTTACCAGTTTCATTCTTTAAGAACTCATCAGTTAAGCTCGAATTTTTTCTCTCGAAGTAATCGAACCAAACCCAGTCAGTCATCTTTAATTTCTAATGAGTTCTTCAAGAACGAAACCAGTCTTAAGATGTGGATGATTTTTTCCTCTTAGTAATCAAGCTAGTTCGATTAGAATCGACATAGTTCATCTAGTCGTACTACCTGTATTTAGTAATACAGTTAATTATTGCATATTGATAATTAGTACGATCTAGTAGCTAGAACTGTGCTTCTCTTTTAACAAATCACTTACTAATCATTTTCAGTACTCATTGTTAGAGAAAAATGTTGTTACGTTATTTAATTTTATGTTCAGAAAATTAAAACTGTTATACATCAATTTGTTGTAACTTAGCAGATCATAGCTAAATTATGTATCTCCAATCAAAATATTACATTGCACTAAAAACAAAATGATTAAAATGTGGCTACTGTGCAGTTTTTCATGCTTACCATTACACGCCAGAGACTAACACCAATTAGTTCAATTCGTTCAGTCAGTTCAATTAGTTGATGGCAATAGGTGAAAGTGCTTCAAAATAAGTGAAAAAAGATCAATCCATCCTCTGGCAAAAGATAATACCGTTACAGATGAGTATTACGCTTGATTATAAGATTAATTGAAGGGTGGTGTTTTATCACACCAGGAAATACTCTTTCACCACGATAATAAGTCTGTACGACGTGTATCTCGGGTGGTTACTGCAAAACTCCATGAGCTATTCGTTGAAGTGCTTCCACGTGCACTGTATTAAACCGAGACAACCGCTTGTTTCGCAGAGTTGAATAAATCACATTATACCGAATAAGCTGAAATGTCGTTGGTATAAATGTTTTGAATTGCAAGAAGATTACTTTGAAAATATTTTTTAAATCTCGTGTTCTTTTCGTTGTCAAACCAAGAACTTTTGGAACAGCCCTAAGGTAATTAACGATAATTAAGGCCCTAAGGTATATTAACGCATTAATTGCCAAAGGTGCGTATACGCATCTTTATTTTTTTGACAATAATGATAATATATATAATTTTTATATATATTTTTTATATATTATATATATATTTTTTATTAAATAATCTTTAAATTAAATTACATTTATACCAAACATACAAAATATATTTATATTTTAAAATAGACTCATATTACTACACTTAACTTGTTATATGAGTGCGGCTACGCACCTTTGATGCCAATTACACAATTCTGACGATTAATTTGTGTAACATTTAGTTTAGCACTTAAATATAGAAAAAAATTAATGAATATCAAAAGCCATGGTATACTATGAACTCGTGAAGAAGAAATAATTTGCAACCAACAAAAAATTAACCAATGTTTAAAGTTTAAAGTTTGAGTGAACTTTTAACATGGCCATCCTTGATAAGCGCTTGGACGTTATATTTTACCAAACTCGTCATATTTACCAAACATTTCTCCATTACAATACCAAGCCAGAAAATAGAAAATATATCTATGCTAATAAAGAGTTTTCCAATAAGAATGTCAGAACTTTGAAACGTAATAGCGGCAACACTGTTTGAAAGGTAAATATCACTCATAGACTGCTGTGTTCAGCATTGTGATAAGACATTATTTTTTGGAAAACGATGTTGGAGATCGTGTTACTATTAATGATGATCGCTATAGGAATCTGCTAACAGAATATATTTACCCTGAACTGATAAACAGATCATCGATTTATTGCAACAGAAGTTTCCTGTGCGCGTTATTTCATGAAATGGTAATGTTACCAAGTCACCAGGATTATGAGATCTCACGACTTTAGATTAATTTTTGCGGAATTATGTTAAATATCTAGTTGACAGAAATAAACCCCGAATAATTATTAGCCTTAACGTAACACATTCAGGCCACTATTAAAAATATACCACCCGATATGTGTGAAAGATCCATCAGATGAAACCGAGGGCGGTATTTTGATCAGAACATAATGCCATCATTTGTTCTTCAAGATAAATTTAAAATTACCAGATTATTACATTGGGCCTCATTTTAAAGTTCTGATACACTTGCTAGACAATTCTTTATATAAAGAATATATTTTAATTTGAATTTTATATGGCAAGTTTGCAAAATGGGAAGGATTCAAACTCAGAATTCAAACCGTCAAGTAGATGATCAGTTGAAGTTATGTATGTTCCACAAGAACCAAATAACATTACCGATGAGAAGGAGGTAGACGAAAACGTTATTACGAGGGTTGCTATTTATGTATCCGGAATTGGCAGCAATGGTATTGCTTGGCGCCATCTGACATATTCATCGTAAAGTTTGACATAGTTGACTGTATACGTCCTCAATGTTTTATCGTACGAACGCTATTTGTGTAGTTTAGTGACTCGAAAATTTCATCTCAGTCAGAAAATGAAATTAACTCCTAAGAATTTCCGTGAGATTATTTAATACGACTTTCGACGTGGATTATCTCAACAGTACATCGATCAACTCACTTCGATTTTTCGAGATGAAGCACCATCTGAAACACAGTGTATATAACTGGTTTAGTGAATTCAATCGTGGTCGTCGTTGGCTCACGGGCAAATTTAAAGAGGGTCGTCCAAAATCGGTTGTTGTGCCAGAAAACATTCACACCGTTCCTGGGCATTAGTATGACATGTAAACACAAGATGTTACATAACCATTTTGCCGTGAAAAATATTATCCGAGTTGAATTCTGCATAATTTGACAATCGCTAAAAAAAGGCTCGTGTCGATTGGTACAAAGAAATGCTCAAAAATACAATCGTGGTGCGCAAAAAGCAGTGTATAACATCTACTCAGGTGACGAATCTTAGATACATACGTATGAGCCCGAAACTAAATAGCTGTATGTGGCTGTATGGGTATTTCAAAATGAGCCAAACCTAACAAGAGTTGTTCGCGCAAGAAGCACTTCGAAGCAAATGGTCGTCTGTTTTTTGGTATAACTGGGCATGAGGCTACAGTGCCACTAGAGAATCGTAAACAACACAACGTCAAAACATCGAATTAATGGATCATCCACCGTACAATCCTGATTTGGTACCCATAGATTTCTTTTTGTTTCCGTCCGTGAAGAATAAACTACATGGTCAACGATTTGCGATGCCAGAAGAAGCGGTTGTTGCGTTCAAAATGCATGTTTTGGAGATACTTCAATCGGAATAGAAAAACTGCTATGAAAATTGGTTCAAACATATGAAAAAGTCTATCGATCTTCACGGAGAATAATTTTGAAAAACAATAAAACCATTTTCAATGATAAATATTTGTTTTTATTTATTATTCCGGATACATAAATAGCAACCCTCGTACAGTAAAGAGATACTGATTAAGTAGTAACCAATGCAAGTTTCGACCAACCTTCCAAAATAACTTTTCCGAATGCCATAAAATTGATCATATATCAAGATTAATAGTGTAAAATTAAATACTAAATTCATCTTCACCTACATTGTTTTGGGAATTTTTCCCACAAATGATTACAAAAAACTTCAAAAATTATTTTTAAACTGTAATTCATTTTCTACCACAGGTACGTATACCCACCTACGTATTTTTTATTCTACGACCTTGCTTTTTTAAATATTATGTTAAATTGGTCTAAATTTATAGATTTTCAGTATATTGTAAGAAGTGATATATTTGTGTACTTGACCGGTACTAGTTTAAAATACACCACTAATTATGAAAGTCTGCGTTTATATCTTTTATATTTAGATTAATCAACAGGCCATTGGTAAACTAAACTATTAGAACCTACAATCCAAAAGTGATGTTATTTTACCATGCACGTATTTCAAAATTCAGTCAGAATGGCTATGTTTGTTTTTGACAAAATAAGTTATTTATTTTAAAGATTTGATTTGATTAAGCACTATACATTCTTTAATATGATTTAATTGTCATCTGCAAATATATAATTTACACCAATTTAGTTACATAGTATAAACACAGATGTCACTGCATGATATTTATAGATATGTATTCTGAATAGTAAACTAAAAACTATATTTAAATTGATACGTACGTGAGTATTGAAAAAGCACAAAGTATTGAAAAAGCCTTATAATCAATAACAAAGCAGTTTAAAGTTTTCAATAAAAAGTTTCATAAAAAAGTTTCAATAAAAGTTTTCATATTTCATCTATATGTACAGTTATGGCCAAAAAAAATAACAGTATATTTAGAAAATAGGCTTTCAAGTAATAAAATGTAAGTTGTAGTAGTAAGTTGTCTGTGTATACAAATATTTTAAAAACAATGGGTCGTACTAAACATTGTACTGTCGAAGAACGGCTAATTTTGCAATTGCGCAAACAGAAAATAATCTAAATAAATTTATTTGTCAAACTTTAAAAAGATCTCCTTGCGTTGTTTCAAAAGTATTAAAAGAAAACAAATATAGAGCAAAAACCAGAGTTCCGTAGACGGAAACGAAAAACTTCTAGTCGATAAGATGCTCGTTTAATTTGTGAAGTGTGTAAAAATCCTTTTTCTGATTGCGGCGGTTGCCAAACGGGAATTACAGTTACTAATCAGTATGAGAAGTATTAGGAGATGTTTGCAACAATGTGACTATAAAAACAGAATTACAGACAGTTCCCTGTTTGAATAAAAAACACTTAAACAACGTAAGGAGTTTGCACGAAATAATTTAAATAGAGAACATTGGAAAAACGTTCTTTTTTTCAACGAAATTAAAATAAATTTATTTGGTAATGATGGAAGTGCTCTACGTCGAGTGAATCAACATTTGAATCCAAAAAATACTATTGGTTGTGTCAAACATGGTGGTGGCAATATTAAAATTTGAGGTTCATTTTCATCTGCCGGAGTTGGTCCAATTCATTTAATAAAACAAAACATAACCAAATAAATGTACTTAAACATCTTACACAATATTATGTTGCCTTATGCCATTACGGTAGAATATCCAGCACGACAATGATCCCAAACACATTGCCAAAAGTGTGAAAACTTGGCTGGATACCCACAATATTATTTTTTTTACCTTGGCTATCTCAGCCATCGGACATGAATCCCATATATCAATGTTTCTATTGGAACCTTCGATTGATTAAGATGATTTAAGAAGAAGATTAAATCATCGCCTGATGATGCTAACATGGTTAGCGAAACGTGCGTCGAGAAGTTTAAAAAAAAGTGTTTCGGTGTTTAGTGGTAAATCTCTTTGAGTTTAATGAACCCCATAGAAAATTTGTGGACAATTTTGAAGAGGCGTGCGTGTAACTTTAAAAAAAACATCAAATACCAAAAAATGGGAGACTGTTCAAGAAATCTGGTATTCCATTCTGGTTGAAGTTTGCCATATTCTTATAAACTTCACCCTAGACGATGTTCCGCAGTTTTGGAAAATAAAGGCTATCCAACAAAATAATAACTAATAAGTTGATTTTGTATAGGTTGTTCTTGGTATATTACTTTTTTATTTTTTTGTGCGTGCTATTTCTAAACACTTATTTTTGTGACCAAACTTTTATTTATTGAATGTTATGTTTTTTTGAAATTTAGTTATCATTATTTTTTGTTTGTATTTATTTAATATGTCAATCGATTACTTCATTTGATGTACATATAAAATGTGCAGTTCTAGTTTATTAGTTGATACAAAATAAACTTATGATTTCTAAATAGTATAGAAGTCTTCGCCTTCGTTGGGGCACATTCGCCGAGTAAAAACCACTGTTTTAACTATTCCTTCGTTCTTGGTGTGAAGAGATGAATCCAAATTTTATCATCAGTCACGAATCGCCGTAGAAACTACTTCGGATTACGCTTATACATACCACAACATCGCTGTAAAGTGGTCACCCGATTCCATTTTTGGCCCGCAGAGAGCAAACACAACACCCATAGCTCTGGTTGCTTTCTCATGTCCAAATTTTCCTGTAGGATATTCCGTACGGGTTCATCCGAATTGTTTATCAGTTTAACAGTATTTTTAATTCTCACTGTGCCAACGCAATATCATGGATTTTGTTGACGATTTCCTCAGTAGTGTCTTTAACAGGACATCCTGAGCGTGGAGCGTCCTTCTGCTAGTTTAACTCAGTAAACCACTTATAAACCATGTAATGTGGAGGAACATAGTCCCCATAATGCTTGTTCAAGTTTTCTTTGGTTTGCCCGATAGTTTTTCCGCGCAAAATTTGGTATTTAATCAACACATGAAATTCCGTTTTTTTCCATGATAGCAAAAATATCGGTCGGCTTCCAAAGACTATCAATACAAAAGTAAATATATTTTGCGTTTTTCTGGTTTCCTTATATTCATACATTATCTGCAGATAATTAGGTAGCACTGGTTTGGATGACGTCGACTGGCTTTAATGCTATTGTATTAAATAAAAATAATATTTATAATAATATACTATTGACATTAATTAATAATATTTACCGTATAAAGAATCTTCTGTAAATTATAATATAATAAATAAACCATAAAAACTAGAACAGCGATTGTTGAAGATATAATGATATCTGTCTTACATTTTCTTCACCCCTAGTCGCTAAAAAGTTAACTTTGTTCGTAAACCAGCTGGTTTGTTTGTTGAACAAATTGAACTCTCGATAGCGTACTGCGCTAGAGTCATTGTTGCTCAATATTTTTTTGAAAAATCAAGTTCACAAGTTTAGTTGAAAAAATTCCAATTCCGAATAGATCCATTATATTATATCCATATATCTAATTTTTAATACTAATCTATTGTTGGTATTAAGTTTTTAAATAATAAACTTGTATCTTTTTAATATTTCAAATGTTTATTACAGATTTTACTCTATATATTTTTCGCCTTAATAGGGATTTCTCAAGAGTAGCTTGAACTAATTCTAACGGTCAAACCAAGTGTTTCCAAGTATACAGGTATTTTTTTCTACTCTTGAGAAAGCCCTAATAAGGCGAAACATATGTAGAGTAAAATCTGTAATAAATATCTGAAACATTAAAAAGCTACAAGTGTATTCTTTAAAAACCTAATATTTACAACATTTTTCACAAAGAGCCAATTGCGGAATCCATAAATGTTATTATTGTTGGTATATTTAAAAGTATTCAATTTTACGATAAAATATATTTGCTTGGAAGAAAGCAAGAACATTCGTTATTATAAATGCACGTACTGCATTTCAATTCGCATCAGTCACTTTTTTTATGGGACAGAATGTATATAAGCAAATAAAAGGTGACTTAATCAAATTTAATATTTTTTATTCTCAGAATTGATAATTTAAACTTTGTTTAACTTCAAGATAAGAACATGACTAACTTAAAACATTAAAGCCAAATCAAGACTAAAATAATACAATACCGATTACATTATTTAAAACGAGTATAATCACGTACGGCGTTGGTAATATTTCCTAATTTCACGATTTTGGCAACTATATATATTAAAAAACTGCTCTAAGAAATGTTTTAATGATACATCGCTTATGAAAAAATTAAGTTTATTCAGTTAAAAGATAATTATTAAAAATTTGAAACCTCAGTTTGGTTTGCGGGAGATAAAATATGGCATAATCAGTTGAAAAAAGGTGCACATGCTGAATTGTAAGCATTGTTAGATGAAGGTTCAAGTCAAATAATATAAATTGCACAAGTATTTTCAAGCGTTTGATTCACATTTAAAAACTTAAAAGTGTAACTGAAAAATATATGAATTAGCACATTTGAAATATAACCTGAATGATACAAAATAAAGCACTGTACAGTACAAAAAAAAAATAAATACAATAATCCTAAAAGAAATAATAACGAATTCATGGACAGTAGTTAGTGAAATAAAATGTATGGTGTTATCTTTATGGAAATAAGAAGCCATGGTATACTATGATTATAAACTGTGCTAAAAGGTAGAATAAAGTAAACTTTTAACATGATGATCATTGACACGCGCTTTCATGCTTTATTCTTCCCCACCCATCATATTTAACGGTTATATATTATTCATATTGTCAAGCCTGAAATAAACTTATTACTCATAGATAATATATAGAATCTTTCAAATTATTTATTATAATTTTAAATTATTCAAGTTGTCTGCTAATTTTTTAAACTCAAAATAGAATTTCCACTAAAAAACAAATAGTTCTTTGTGATTCTCGACGTTCTTTTCGCTAAGCATGTTAGCATCATCAGGAGATGGTTAACTCTGAGATTGAATCACTTCCTAAAGGTACACGCGTCGAGAAATTTGAAAAAGTGATTGTGGTTAGTGGAAAATCTCTTTTTAGTTTATTGTTTCACACAAAAGTTTCCAATAGAGCAATTGACTTATTTTCATATTTAATTCGAAAGTAGAACTTACTGAGTATTTGCGATTTCTGTTTTAAAAATAGTATTACTCCAATATTTATCACTTAAATCTTATTTTGTCAAATCAAAGTTTCAACTACGTTCTGACTCAATATGTCTCTGTTTCACTAATATTACGTCGAATATTGTGTTTTAATTTCTTGTTCGTTAGAGAATTATTCTTATAAACATCCCTTTTGACATAGTATCTAATAAAATAATCCAGTGCAGTTAAATATCCGGAATCTTGTGGCCAATTTAAATAGAGATCAATTATTTCAGCACCTCTATGGGTTTTAAAATATAGGTCGCTGTATATTAATATTCAGTATCGAACATAAGTGGAGCGACAAATGATATTCGATGATTTTTAGAAGACCATCCCCCTATATTATACATAAGGAAGGGATTTGGAGATTGTGGATCACTTTATATATCTTGGGCAAAAGA
>JARFXV010001061.1:0-182500 GCA_031761425.1 Cosmopolites sordidus | reverse complement strand
AAAAATCCTGCAATAAGACAACATGCTTTACATCTGACCACCTCAAACATTAACGAATTGGACTTGGGCTGGAATTTTTCGCTTCCAAAGGCGCATCATGCTACCGAAGAGCTAGTTATTGGCTCAAAGATGGGTTGAGATCGTCAAAAATAACTATAATGTTTATGGATTCCGCAGTTGGTTCCTTGTGAAACATTTTGAAAATTCGAAGATTTTAAATGATACACTTGTAGCTTTTTAATGTTTCAAACGTTTATTATAGATTTTGCTCTACTTATGTTTCGCCTTGTTAGAGCTTTCTCAAGAGTAGCTTGAACTAATACTAGTATTAGTTCAATTTTAAGGCTCTTAAATGTTACACTTGCAGCTATTAGTACACTTGTAGCTTTTTAGGATTTTAAATGATACACTCGCAGCTTTTTAATGTATCAAACGTTTATTATAAATTTTGCTCTAATACTAGTTTTAGTTCAAGCTACTAGGACAAGAGAGTCCTAATAAGGCGAAACATATAGTAAAAATAACTAGATTTCAAGGAATAACCTTCAGTCAGGTATACATTGTTTAAACAATGAATAACTATGTAACGTTTGAAAAAACTGTTACATTATCTCCTGTTTGTCTTTGCTTATTCCAGTCTTATTTCTATTTTATTTTCGATATCCACTTTCAGTTACCTAGTGGTACCCCAGGGGGTACCATGGTCTGGAGTCGAGGTATGACACCACTAATATGCGCAGTTTTTTTTTCAGTATTTTCACTATTTTTTATTCTCGTCCATAGAAGACAGCACAGTGGGTAGGCGTGGCTGTTCGTTTCACGCTGGTTATGTTGGCACGAACCTCAATGAATTATTGAGTCGGTGACTGTGGAGCTTGACGTAACAGTTAGTGTTATTTTCGAGTGCCCGCCCATACTACCGTAAACATCTCACTAATCCCGTGTAAAGAATCCAATTAGTGTCGGGTTATAACTGTTAGCCGATTTTCGTATGAGGCCACGTGGTTTCGAAACCCTACACTATTGTAGACTAGTCATGCCCCGTTCGAACCCCCGCTACCTAATAGTCAATGCTTCCGCAGCAGTAAGACTGACAACTTTGGTTATCTTTGGTAAGGTTCCGATTCTTTTGTAGCGAACGACTACCTTAGTCGTCGTTTATAGAACTTCGTTTATAGAACTTCTATTTGGGTATGACTGATGCCTATAATTATCTAATTACAGATATAAACCGTTAATACCGAATCTCTTTTCTGTCTTTTATTTATCGCAATTATTATAATTACTTAGTAAATAGTAGTAAATTTAATGTATCGCATATAGCTTGTTACGGTACGGTTTTAAGTCATTATTAAGTAGGTTAAATTTTTTGATAAACCATTTGCGAATCTGGGTTAGTAAATTGGCAGGCGCCCTTATCGTTTGTTTGATTTTTAAATAAAAATAACGTCTACAAACAAAAAGCACCGGAGCAGCTATTAAAGTGTCTCAATACGTTACAACAAAGTACCTCAAAAACGCAGATACTCTTGTTACATCCTAGTAAAATTTAACAAAAACAATATATTTTTAATAATAATGACGTTAACAAAATGTCAGTCATATATGTCTGGTCTATATTGATGAATTTGATGTGTTTCTGTATCTGTAGCACGATTATTATTTTACCTAAAGTATCCTTTTTATATATCCTAATATATATGTATAATATTGCTTTAATAAAGTAAATGTCAGATATTAATACGCAAATCCTTGGCAAATGCGAACCCTTCGTAAACTTGGCAACGACGCGTGTACGCTATCGTCAGATTGCGCAATAGACCCGCTTTCCATCATATACGTCCCACGCAGTTTTCGGGCCCTTTTGCCATTCTGTTATTTTTCCATTAGACCATTCATAAAGCAGACATTTAAGTTCCAGCTGGATGTGGTTCGTAATAAGACTATAATCGGGAATTGGCAAAAATTGCAATTTTTTCTCCCTCAAAGGTCTACAGCGGCGAAAATGGTTTGGCGCCATCAAAGAGGGAGGTGAGTTTTTGTTGTGATTGTACGGAAAGTGTGTCAAGACGATCAAGCCGTCTTTGACACTGATAAATAAGTTGAAATTGATGATTATTCTAGTTATTATTAGCTTTAATAAGGCTTAATAGCCTGTCGAATAATGCACATAATATTATGTCTATAAATATCTATTTTTCTTTTGCACGATTAGCAGATTTATGAGAATTTATGTTATACTTGTTTTTGTTAAAAGGATGTTGCATGATAACTGGGTCATCTAATTGTAAATAATTGTTTTATACGTCATTAAAATAAATTTATGAACAATACTGTTCTGAAACAAAAACTGCTGGTATGTTTCATATAAATATAGCTAATTGTTTACTCATATAAGCATATGTGCGTGAGCATTTTCTTTACTTAGAGCTTTAAAATTTTCCTTATGGAATAATTTAGAAGAGTATTCGGTCATTGGTTAGGTTGCCATGACCTTGCCGTTTTACAGTATATATTCTATTAATGGATTCTAGTCTCTTTTGCTTCATGGACTTGGTTGCTTATTTGGCTTATTCAATTTACTAAACCTGTAATAGCACACATTTTGGGTTGCCAATTCCGAGTACATATATATATATATATATATATATATATATATATATATATATATATATATATATATATATATATATATATATATATATATATATATATATATATATATATATGTGTATATATGTATATATGTATATATGTATATATGTATATATGTATATATATATATATATATATATATATATATATATATATATATATATATATATATATATATATTAACACTGTATGTCTGTTAGATGGTTTATTTCCATTTAAATACAGCCAAGGTCAGATATCTATAAATAAAATTGTCACTAATATTGGTAGCACTTCTTTGCGGTAAATTGTTTATTAATTCTTAGCATTCTTCATCTTGTACATTATTACACTCTTGTCAAAGGACACGTTTCACATACATACATTCTCTTGACACAAGTTCTCCTTAGACTGTATTAATGGTCCTATTTTTTTAAAAATAGTCCAGAAATGTTCTATATGGGTTGAATCTGAGGCTTGTTCAGCTATTTTAGAAGATTTACACTATTTTCTATTTTCTTCAAACCTCTACCTTTGAGCAGACCTGTGACATGCTGCGTTATCTTGTTAAAAAATCATATCTTTTGTCCCAGGATCGCCAAAAATGGCAAAAATTTTCTACTATGATCAAAAAGTAAGGGCGAGGTGTAAAGGGTTGTTTTTAAATAAAACATAAATTACATAAAACATAGTCTACTTTAAAGTAATTCCCCCTCCAGTACAGTTAGTCCAATGTTTTTTCCATTCTTTGAAATAGTTTTTATACGAACTCTGAACTGGCTTCTGTGGACTCGAAACGGCGTCCATGAAGTGGTGTCTTCAATCGAGGGAACAGGAAAAAGCTATACGGTGCCACATATGATGCTTGTCGAGTTGTATTTCTTTGATTTTTAGCGAAAAATTGACGAATACTTATTGCTGTGTGCAATAGTCTGTTGCCGTGAAACAAAAACCATGTTTATTCACCCAAATGACGCATAGCGCTCAAGTAATATTTTATTAACTAAAGGTTATTATTTTTAGTGCTCGACCTAATTTTAAATTCTAATAAAACAATCAAATTAGATGCCTTGAAACTGTTTATTTTATATGAAATATCATTTAATGGGATTAATGTTTGAAATTCCGGACAAATACCGCCGCGGCTACTTCTGACAAAGCGCATTCTGTCAATTCAATTTCCGACAACTTTTTCAAGCAATTAGGGTATTATGTCTGCAATTGCCCGAGTTATGTTGGCTTCCAAGGCGACAACAGTTGCTGGGTATAACCCCAAAGACAATAATCTAATGGCTATAAATCACATGGCCTTGGTGGTCAATTAACTGGTCCGTCTCTCGAAATAATTTTCTCACCGAATTGTTTCCTCGATAAATCGATTGTTCCACTGGCTGTATGACATCTGAAGCCGTCCTGTTAGAACTACATCTCCTCCAGATCAATATCATTCAAATTCGGAATTAAATAATCCACGTAGTCGAATAACAAAGCCTAACTTCAGGCTAATGGCGACAAATTAATATATTTGGATCTTCATCAACACTGCCAGCAACAGCGGCGATATTTTCTTCGGAACGCAGTTTTTGTCTTGTTTTTATTTTAATATCGAGCAGTGTGAAGTACGGTCGGAACCTGTTGATAATTTGTGTGCTCTATAAGTTTGGCGCATAGAACACTGATTTTGGTCATAAATTTCGACAATTTGCAAGCGTTGCTTTGGTGTTAAATCTTCTATAATTATTTGTCAGACTATACTTAATAATGTTGACACTAGAGGCGCGCAAACTCATGCCAATCAAAGAAAACAGTTAACAAAATTTTGTTTTTTGACCGGCTTTGACGTGGTTTTTTCCATTTTGGTTTGATTGTTGAGCTGTTTCTGGATCATAAGCATAAACCAATCACCAATAATTATGCATTTCAGACTGTCATCATCCAAAGAAGGCATCTCTTTCAGCGATTATCGTTCAAACAAATTCAGTGTTTTCAAAACCATACAAGACAAGCTTAAATTTTTCTTCAAAATTGATTAAATTGATCCAAATGATATCCCAATAATATCTACAATGTCTCTAATACTTAATCGACGATTACTCAGTACACGATCCTTGATTTTGGTAATGTTTTCTTTACTGGTTAACATTTAGGGTTATCCTGAATGTGGTTTATCTTCAATTGCTTCTCTACCATTACCCATACTGCCCTTGTATCACTTTACCATGACTTCCCGTGTACCACTTGTGGACATTTTTTGACACAGTGTTTGCTTTATTGAAGGACGTTATTGCCTTGAACGAAGGTTATCTTCAAATGCTTTTCTACAGTCACTAAGATCTTTATACGACTTCTATCTTTTTAACACATCAGTACAAGACATTTCGTTTATTAGGCAACATTTAATGCAAATTTTTTATTCCATACATTTCTCCAGTTATATCCACCCACAAAAAAATTTAACAATTACAAAAAACCCTATGATTTCTAACTTAACAAGCCAAATAATAATTATATTTGCTATTGGGTTGCTATTTATGTATCGGGGATTGGCAGCAATGGTGTTGCTAGGCGAAAGTTTGACATTATTGGCATATGCTTACCCCGAATGTTATGTCATACGGACGCTATTTGTGCTGTTTAGTGACTTGAAAATTTCATCTCAGTCGGAAAATGGAATTAACTCGTAAGAATTTTTGTGCTATGATTTATTACGACTTTTGAAGTGGATAATCTCAATAACGGTGCATCTATCAACTCACTTCGACTTTTGGCGATGAAGCACCATCTAATACCACTGTATATCACTGGTTTAGTGAATTCACTCGTGGCTGGCCAACTTTCGCTCACGGACGAATTTAAAGAAGGTCGTCCAAAATCGGTTGCGCGAACTGATAAAGCACGATTGTCATGTGACATACTGCGAGATTGAGGCATCCCTTGACATTTGTATGACAAGAAAATACAAGATTTTACAATAAAATACAACAAGAAAATACAACATTTAGCCGTGAAAAAGATTTATACGCGTTGGATTCGGCATAATTTGACAATCGTTCAAAAAAAGGCTCGTGTCGATTGGTGCAAAATAATGGTCAAGAAATACATTCGTGGTTCGTCAAAAGCCGTGTATAACATCTACACAGGTAATGAATCTTGAATCGATGCGTTTAAGCCCGAAAGTAAATAGCAGTCGACTGTATGGGTCTTTCAAAATAAGCCAAGCCCAACAAAAATTATGCACGAAGCACTTCGAAGCAAATGGTCGCCTGTTTTTTTGGAATAAATGGGTATGTGGCTACAGTGCCACTAGAGAATCGTAGAGAAATCGAATTTTGAATGGTACACAACCAGTTGTTTGCCAGAAGTCTTTGAAGAAATAAGAAAAAACAACCAGCGAAGCAGGATCATTTTTCAGCACAACAACGCGATCTCTCACACACCGAACAACTCAATATTTGACCAGTCCGAACACCGTATTGATGGGTCATCCGCCTTACAGTCCTGATTTGACACCCAATGATTTATTTTTGTTCCCGTCTGTGAAGAATAAACTTCCAGAATAAACGCCAGAAGAAGCGGTTGATGCGTTTAAAATGCATGTTTTGGAGATGCCTCAATCGGAATAAGAAAAGTGCAATATTTCGAAATGCGAAATTTCAATATTATTTACTATAATTCCTTGAATTAATTGGTAGATCAAACAGAAAAAAACCACACAAAATAAATCATAATTACTTTTTACTGATTTTTTTTATGTTTATGAAACATTGATATTTGAAAAACACGTACTATTGAAAAACAAACAATAATGTTGGTATTATAAATTCCTACTTTATCTTTGCTGTTCAGGCTATTTTCGTGGGGCATAAATTGAAAACAATCCTGCTATCATACTTAATTAATTTATGGATATACCATGCAATTGATTTTTATTGCACAATCTAGTTCTAAATTTAAATCGTGTACATAAGTTTTAAAGTACAATCAAAGTTCCTTATTAACGGTTCTGTTATTGGCGTTTTCAGTATTCACGGATTAAAAAATTGTGACTCTTCTTGTATTGGCGGCTGAAAATTTCATTATTCGCGGATCCAAAACCAATGATACATATTGTATTTTTTAGAATAGCATGTATTTATTTGCCAGTTACCAAGTATCAATACACAAGTATCAAAGTATTTATAAACAAACCGTTAAGTCTTATTGCCGCTTGGCGGAAAGTTCTTTGACAAATAAGTCGCTGCCGCCGTACGGGCGGCCGGGTTTCGCGTGACACTATGGCTTTTGATATGGACGGCTTCGCACGATCGGTGCCGAATCTTTTATTTTAATTCTTCAACTTGTCATTTGTCGAGTCAAATAATTTCGAGTGAATAGCCCATGTCTCTTTTGTTTTGTTCGTTCAATTTATAATATCGAGTAAAAGCAAGAGAAAGTTGGTTCCTACAGAGAAAAAAGTGTTGCCAGGGAAGGTTAAAATAGAAATGCTGAGCGTTTACGCCTTGGCTAGTTGTTTGCACCCATATCATGTTTTTTAATGATAACTGTATGATCCATCAAGAAATCAGAAAACAAAATAACGAATTCTACAGCTTCAACCTCACTGTCAGCAAAAATTGTTCGTGATCCCGCAATTGAAAAAAAATAGAAGCTGCATTAACATTATGGATTAAAGACCGTAGCCAGAAGAGAGTAATAAGTGGTACCATAATTCGTGAGAAAGCTAAGCGTCTTTACGCACATTTTAAAGAACCTGGTGATGAACATACGAATGGAGGATTTCAAGCTTCGGAAAGTTGGTTCAATAAGTTCAAGGTGCAACAATCACTGCATAACATCAAAATTTTTGGAGAAACAGCATCTGCAGACGCTTCAGTAGCAGCAACATATCCAGAAGAATTTTCAAAGTTAATTGCTGATGGTGCATACAAACCTGCATAAGTATTTAATGCAGACGAAACTGCCCTGTTTTAGAAAAGAATGCCAATCAAAACTTTTATACCCAAAGTGAAAAGCCCGCTTCTGGTTTTAAGACAGCAAAAGATAGATTTACACTGCCGCTAGATACTATTATATCAGCGGATTGTTTAATTAAACAACTAATGCTTTACGGATCGCTAAATCCTCATGTTTTGAAAAATCAAAACAAGGACAACCTACCAGTGTTTTGTCGTTCAAACAAGAAAGCGTGGATTACAAATGTCATTTTCTGTGACTAGTGCCAGGATTATTTTGCTCCTGAAGTTTAAACTTATTTAAAGAAAAATAATTTAGATTTCAAGGCAGTTCTAGTTTTGGGCAATGCTCTTGGTCATCCTCGTGAGCTGTGCATCCAAATATAAAGGTGATATTTTTGCCTCCTAAGAAAATGGCCTTACTCCAACCTATGAACCAAGGAATAATCCAGGCCTTTAAGCTCTATTACATTAGCCAAATCTTTAAAATCATGCATGTGCAATGTGATCCTGATATGAATGTTATGCAATGCTGGAAATATTTTGACATAGTAAAGTGCATTGTTAACATAAATGAATCATTGTAAGAACTGAAGCCATACACATTGAAATCACGCTAGAAAAAAACTGTGGTCTGATATAACTGTCGATAATAATAAAGAATCCGTGCAAATTCAACCACTAACTGAATACATTGCTCAACTTGCCAGTGACATAGGATGAGATGATTTCGAACAAATAGACAAGTGATATTCAAGAATTGTTTGAATCGCAAGATGAAGATTTGATTGAAAACGACTTGAAGGAAATGCTTAACTCCCATTGCATTTATGAGGAAAACCCAACGAGCATTGAAAATGTGACATTAAATTTAAAAAACCTGAGTGAAGATTTTGCGAATGGCAAATGAGCTTTGTGATTTCTTCATAAAAATTGATTCCTCTAAGGAAAGAGGTCTTGTTTTTAAAAGGCAAATTGTTAATGCCACATCCGAATGAATATCAATCCGAATTGAAAGATCGTTTAAAAACGGCAAAACAAGAAAAAATTACTAAATTCTTTAAACTATTACCTAAACCTGATAATGATTATTAATATTGTTAAAAAATCTCTATTTAAAGTGTCTTTATTATAATTTTTTTCTTTTTATTTTGTAACCTTGGAACATATGCCCTATAATCCCGTACAAATTACCATTCCGTATTCACGGTTTCTGTCTTCGCGGATGTATCCCCCGCGAATAAGGAGCTTTGTCTCTATAAACGTTAGCATATAATAAAAAAACACGAACGTAAAATGTATATTGAATAAGTCTTTGTATAAAATTGAATTCAAAATAATTTACAATATGCAGTTCCTAATTTTAATGAAAAAATATTGTTATAAGTTTATGTATATTGTTTATTAAAGTAAGGTATTGCAAAAATAAATGTATTTTCATTGCCAGTCAATAATTTAATTGGACAGTTTTGCCTATATATATCTTCATTAGATTTTTTCTAAAAAAAATCGACATCTTCATAAACAAACCTCTTGATATTATGCGTAGGCCAAGAAAAATTAAACTAACTAAAAATATATTCTGTTAGACGTCAGACTCGTTTGATTACTATTACGGCAATTTTTTGTTTTATATTATCGAAAATGATTTTTTTCACTTTTAATACCGCCAAATTGTATTTTCCTTAACTATTTTGTCAACTCAATAAATTATAAATTATTTTTGTACACTGTGCTCACTAGAATTTCCCTTATTTCTCTCGACTGTATGAAAAGTTATTTCATACAGTAAAAAAAAACTTAAACAAAAAAACTAGCTTACCTCTTTATGCTTATTTTGACCTTCTCTGGACGAGGTCAAAGTAAACATAAACAGTATGCGAAGAAACAAAGCACCTGGCATAGATAGCATTTCCGTTGAATGGGAAGAAGGAGGCAAAATGTTATTGAAAAGCTTTTCTGACTAATATGGTAAATGCCCCAAGTATGGAAAAATGCCATGCCTGTGAAAATGGCGAGAATCTATGAGAAATATATTTGCTTTGTGCTGCATATAAAATACTAACAAATATTATAAAAAGCGGAATTCAAGAATATGCAGAAAAATTTTTGGGACAATACCAGGGGAGTTTCAGAAGAGGCAGATCAACGGGGGCAGATACTAAGGGATTTTGAAATACCTGAAAAACTGATTAGTTTAATCAAGATGACGATCCTAGGATCAACATATCAAGGACAACTTACTGTTGAATTTCAGACCTCTCTTGAATTGAGACAAGGGGACGGATTGGCAACAACGCTTTTTAACCTTTCTGTTGAAAAAGTTATAAGGGATACGGGAATTGATAGATACGGCTCATTGATAACAAAGTATATAGAACTAATTGGATTTGCCGATAATATCAGTATAACAGCAAGAGTGTTACAAGATATAGGGCAAGCCTTCCAGGAAGTACGAGAGAATGCTACTAGAATTGATTTAAAGGTAAACCAAGCAAAAAGTAAACTTATGTAGATGCATAAATGCTTATGTAATTGGGCAGAATTTAACAATTAAGGACATGAACATCGAATTAGTGAACAACCGTACAACAAACAACCGTATATAGTAAGGCATCAAGTTACAGCTGGTAACCGGGCATATTATATAAAGGGTGTCCGCTAATTAATGGTACCAGGCAAAACTGCAAATTTGTTGACTAAAAATATTACGATTTAACCCAACTTACCTTAGTTCAAAAGTTAATAATAACCAAGACACAGTGTTAAAGTTATAATCTTATTTTCACTTTTCATAACTTTCTTAAATAGTATCTTTTTTGAACGAAGTTTGGTAGTGGGGGGTTTTTTAAGATAAGACATTTAAATTTCTCGAAAATTCTTATATAACTTGTAGAGGGCGATGTATGCAACACTTTTCTTTGTTTGAAGGTCACAACTTTTTTGTGCCTTAGTGTAGTCGCGTTTTTAATAAAAATATAATTTTATTTACCTTTCTTACCAATTCTTCTATTGGAACCTTTGGTGTGAAACACTAAACTTGAAGAGATTTACCACTAAACACCAAAACGCTTTTTTGAACTGCTCGACGCACGTTTCGCTAACCATGTTAGCATCATCAGATTAAAT
Organism: Cosmopolites sordidus; assembly: GCA_031761425.1. Classification (NCBI taxonomy): domain Eukaryota; kingdom Metazoa; phylum Arthropoda; class Insecta; order Coleoptera; family Curculionidae; genus Cosmopolites; species Cosmopolites sordidus. The sequence continues at coordinate 171,785 of JARFXV010001061.1, read as the reverse complement.
CATCTCCTGATGATGCTAACATGGTTAGCGAAACGTGCGTCGAGCAGTTAAAAAAAGCGTTTTGGTGTTTAGTGGTAAATCTCTTCAAGTTTAGTACACCTTTTTTACGTAAAAAAGATATACCTTGTAAATGTCGCTCCGAGTTACCGTTTTTGCGCTTTTGTGTTTGCTTTCTTTTTTTTTTGTCTTAGTTCTAGAGGAATGTTATCTAAATATTCGGGTAACTGAGTTTGAAGAAATTTAAGATATAGTTCGCCGTATAAATTAGGTAATTTGAATGGTAATTTGAATGGACTATTGGGTTTAATTTTTTAACAAACGTTAATAACCGTTTTTTAATAAAACGTTAATTTTAAATTCGTGTTGGAAATGGCGTTTGGATAGTAATAAGTATGGGTTTTCTAAATCTTACGCATGTTTATTTCTGCGTACAAGACCCATTGCTCCCAGAGCAATGGGTCTTGTGCTTACTTCAGGGTTTTCAGTTACGTGAACTACAATTTATTCTTCCTGGTCGGTAGTTCCAGTCTTCGGACGACCTGCGGAATCTCGTTTCGGACAGAAAGAACCTGTTTCGCCCATTCTGTGGTAGAGATTTTTGAAAATCTTAAAATTCCGGTGTCTTCATCGTGGATACGTTTCCAAATATCTTCGATGAAACCGGCGTCCATTAAAATTTTCCTGCGCGTATATGCCTATCATATCTCGCATCTCTTCATTAGAAAACAATTTACTACTTTACTTATAGTTTATTAAAATTATTATTATTATTATTATTTAAAACTATTGCAACTATTCTAATTCTCAACTATTCAAAATAATAATAAATATTAACAATCAATGGAAAATTCGCCTTGATGTATGTTTTAATCATAGCATAGCCTACCTTCTTTAAGAAAAGTGTTACATTTCAAAAGTGCAATTTAAAAGAGTACAAAGAACAATTTAAACGCAGATATCTAGAAAACGGTAACTCGGAGCGATATTTGCAAAGTATACCTTATTTACGTAAAAAAGATGGACAAAATAATATTTTCATTAAAAATGTTAATGAACTATGGCGCAAAACGTTATAACCTTTCAAACGTAGAAAAGTGTCGCAGATAGCGCCCTGTACAATCTACAATCTACATATTTTCGAGTTATTTAAATTTCTTATTTTAAAAAACCCCCACTACCAAATTTCGTTCAAGAAAGATACTTTTTAAGAAATTTATTGACGAAAATTGAAAATAAAATTATAACTCTAACACCCTGTATCTCAGTTACTATTAACTTTTGGACTCAGGTAAGTTGAGTTAAATCGAATTTTTTTACCCAAAAAATCTGCATTTTTGCTGTGTACTATTAATTAGCGGACATCCTGTATATATAACAACTTAATAAAATCAAAATCTATAATAAGAGTATCCAAACAAAGAATATATAAAACAATGATAAGACTGGTTGTAACCTACGGACCCCAAGTTTGGACAATGGCTAAAAAAGAGGAGGAGCTATTACTCATATTGGAAATAAAAATATTATGGAGAACTGTTGGCCCAATTCGTGAGGATGAATGGAGAATCAAATTCAATCTCAAAATTAAGAAGGTGTATAGAGATATAACACAGTAGGACATATTAAATTCCTAAGGTTAAGGTGGTTCAGATTCGAATTTTTCAAAAAGACATAGGAATGAAGCGAAATTTGTTCAAAGGTTTCGAATATTCAAACATTTATTTTTGTTTATTGATATTAAGTTTTTCTTTTACTCCTTTATGTAATCATCACTTTATTACATACACTTATTTACATACCAAATAAAACTCGACAAGAAATTACCAATGTGCCTAAAATTGATATATTATTTTGGAGTCAAAAAATTACAATGTACCAATTGCCTTCAAAAATAGTTGTAAAATAAAAATAACAACTTTCAACAAAACCAATAAACAGCATTTCCTCCATAGGTATATGTTATGCAGGCCTGTAGGCGATTTGTCATACTGTCTATTAAATGATCAATTTGGGCTTGTGGAATTCCATCCCATTCTTCACGAGCAGCATCTTTTAGTTCTCGCAGAATAAGAGGAGGATTGTTTCGTCTCTTGTTGCATGTTATCAGAATTTCCCAAGCATGTTCCATGACATTCATGTCAAGGGAATTTGCTGGCCACTCTAACTTGGTTATTCCCTCTGTTCCAAGAAAATTTTGTACTGCTGCTATTTGATGAGGAGGTGCGTTGTCATCCATGAAAACAAATCCGTCGCCCACTGCGCTCCGGAACAGACGCACAACAGGATTTAAAACTTCCTTGATGTACACAACACCAGTGACTCTTCTCTCCAGGACCAGTAGAGGTGTCCGTTACCCTCATAATTCTACCCAAATATATTACGCTCCGACCTAATGGGCTACGTGGTTGACCAGATACCAAGCCAATTCTCGTCTCACCGGAGAATATTACATTATTCCAGTTAGGGCTGTGATCCATCATTTCTCGAGCCCATTGCAATCTTACACTTTTTTGTTAAAGGGTTAGTTTGGGAACACGTAAAGGTCTCCTGTGATGCAAATTTACCACTTTTAGTCTGCGTGTTATGGTTTGTCGTGAAACATTTATTCCTTCAAGCCTAACAAGCTTCCTTGATATACCACTTTACATTCCAGAGGTACATCGTTTTCAACCACTTCTGGGGCGATCCTTTACGTCATTTATGTCTTGGAATTTTTTATGAATTTTTGATACAGCACTTTGGGAAATGCCTACAATTTCCGCGATATAACTTTGATTAAAGCTCTGTTGTAACAAAGCAATTACACTTGATTTGTTAAAAGGATATATCATGTTTCTAGGCATTTTTAAACAAGTTGATTGAAAATTGGAAAATAACTGAAATAATGTGTAAATACCAGTATCAACGGAATGGGCAAAAATCGAAAAACCTGTGTTATCAGTTATACAATGCTTTTGTTATTGTCATTTAAAAAAGGGTCTAAAATAGATTTCCATCAAAAGTATTTGAGTAAAAGTATTATTAACAATATCCTGTTCGTGAATATTCCAAACTTTTGGAGGTATGTGTTTATGAAAGATTATGTTTCAATGAACTTTTTGTAATCATTCTTACTAACATAAATTTTATATGTTGTATGTGAAATAGAAGAAAATAAAATGTGCAGTTTCGTCATGTTTTACTTTATTATTTCAATACAGTAAAGAGTTGTGGAGGCGTATAAAATATATTCAGTTTATACAGAGATACCTCAATATATTAGGCCCTTAACTTAATTCTCGGCCTTTTTTGACTACCTTGACCTTCGAAGTAATCTCCCGCACTTTCTATACACTGTCGGCACCTTTAAGGCAATTGTTGAATCACAGAATGAAAAACTTGTTAGTTTTGATGTAGTAAAGTCACTGAAGCTTTTTTCGACTTTCTCAAGGGATGCAAAGCCGCAATCAACCAGGTGATGTTTCATGGATCGGAAGAGATCAAAATCCGAAGGAGTCAAGCCTGGAGAATACGCCTTGTGCGATACAATCTCCCAGACTAATTCGGTGATCGTTTCCGGAATTATTTTTGAATGAAAAAAACTTGTTGATTTATATGCGATAAAGTCAGTAAAGCTTTTTTCGACTTTCTTAAGAGATGCGAAGCCGTAATCAACAAGGTGTTTCAGGGATCAGAAGAAATGAAAATCCGAAGGAACCAAGTCTGGGGAATACGCCTTATGCAATAAAATCTCCCAGCCCAACTCGGTGATACTTTCCAGAGTTATTTTTGATGTATGTGGCCATGCATTGTCTTGAAGCAAAATTCCATCACTTCTTGCCTTGCAGTATGACGCCTTTTTCTCTCCAGAGCATCACTATGACGAATCCTTTGCTGCTGATAATGGTTAGCAGTGACCGTTCGACCAGATTCTAGACTAGAGACCATGACATCTTGCTGATCCCACCATGTACACTGCAAAACCTTTTTAGCGTGGGTATTTGCTTTTACGCTACTGGTTGATGGCTTGCCGGGATTAACGTGCGATTAATCGCTTAAATGAAACAGCTTAGGTAGTAAAAGCTTTCCTTCCTTAAAAATCGCCTAGATCAGTTATTTAGTCAGAAACTTCAGAACTTCTATGAGCGCGAGATTATACAATTACCGGAGAGCTGGAGAAAGGTTATCGAAAAAGCATACTATCCTGATTAAATGAAATTTTTTAGTAATTTTTTTTCAATTTTTCTCAATAAAATAGGACGAACTTTTACATCAACACAATATAAATGATTTTTAACAAAAATATACCATAATTGAAACAGAATATAAAGTTTCTCAAAAAGGTAATTATTAATGTACCGATTTTTCATGGGAAAAAATTATTTGAACATTTAATTTTGCTGCTCCGCTTTAGAAATCATAAATAACTTCATTACACAAAAAAAAGAAAAGTCCGTGTTGATTGATATTATATGTGGTTTTAATGTTCAAATAATAATGGCTAGAAAACTCCGAAAGCTGTTTTTTGGAGACATGAACGGAATTTGCGAATTTGAAAATATATGGCATGAAATTGCGGCAAAATGCCAAAAATTTAAAGCATAACTGATCTACAGTACATTTAACAGTGACTTTATGTTCTGTTATAATTATGGTATTCTTTTGTTGGCAATAAGGTTTAGTTTCTATTGATATAATCCTAAAATAATTCTAAGCTGAAAAAATGTAAAAATAAAGGAATTTGAGAGAAATGGTTTATTCAAATACTTTTTCCTTCACTATACATTATATTTTAGTCGAATTTATCATAGTCCGAATGTTTTACGCTACACGTTTTGTGATATGGAGTCAAATTACTATATATATATATATATATATATATATATATATATATATATATATATATATATATATATATATATATATATATATATATATATTGGATTGGATAACACTCTTTGTTTTTCAATAGGTAAATCAATCATCAAAAATCAGTATCCTTAAGAGCAACCAAGTTCTAGTAAGCAAAAGATGATATAAATTAATCGCAGATTACTTTGAATGATTAATGTTTTTAAACATTTTTCGAAAAAAACATATATTTGTAGTCAATGTTCTTGCTAGAAATTTATCTGTGTGCTATTTTAAGATGTTTTTTTAGCAAAAAAAAAACAAAAAAGCCGTCATTTGTTACTTGTCTGATGGCGCGAAAAAACGAAAACCATCAAAAAATAAACTAACAAAAAATCTCTTTGAAACTGAAGATTTATTAATTTATACGATTAGAAGGTACTGATTGATTTCTAACATAAAAATGCAATAATAATATGGTGTTTATTTTCGACTCCAGTATACAGCTAACGACAATGTAACAGTTCGAGATCATGTAGAAAGCAATTTCAGCTTGTTTAATGTTGTTAATGGCCGTTAATATGCTTTTTATTAACGCCTTTAACGTATTAGTTTATTTAAATACATTTCTAACACATTCAGTTATTTACATCGGAATTTTCTTAACATACATACTGTCAAAAAAGTACCGGGAATTGGTCAATAAAACACAAAAAGTTTATTATTTATCCAAATTTATTGTATCACCTTCAAAGTAGGCCTCTTCCGAAATAATACACTTATGCCAACGAATAATTCAATTGTCAAAACATTTTTAAGCGCATTTTCGGGAATTGACTTCAGTTCTCACTGCGAATTCTCTTTTATGTCTCCTATCGACTGAGAACGGGTGCCTCGAAGTGGTAGTTTGAGTTTTCGAAAGAGAAAGGAGTCTGCCGGAGCCATATCAGGTGAATACGGTGTTGTTTGATGGTGTTTGTTGAGTTTTCGGCCAGAAATTCATTTACAATGATAGCCTTGTGAGATGATGCCTTGTGATGCAAAATCCAAGAATTTTCTTTCCACAAATCTAGCATTTTTCGACGAATTTGCTATCTCAAACGCCGCATAACGCTCAGATAATATTCTTTATTTACTGTCTGATCTTCTGGCAAGAATTCCGAGTGCACAACACCGCGATAATCAAAGAAAACAGTCAACATCACTTTAACTTTTGATCGACTTTGACGTGTTTTTTTCGGTTTCGGCTCAGTTGGAAGGCGCCATTTCGAAGCTTGTTGACTGGTTTGCATGTCAAACTCGTATACCCATGTCTCATCACCAGTTACAATGCGTTTTATGATTGTGGGGTCGGAATTGACTCGTTCTAGCATGTCTTCAGCGACCTTTACGCAATTGAGTTTCTGAAGAAAAGCAGGTCTTTCAGCATTAGTCGAGCAGCAACGCGTTTCATGTCCAAACAATCGCTTAAAATAGTACGAATTGATTCGTGAGACACAAAAAGATCAGCGGCTATCTCCCTCAAACTTAAATGACGATTTTCAGTCACCATTTCCTTCACACAAGGCGTTGATGGCCGACCAGAGCGAGGCAGATCTTCATTATACACTATATACACACACTATACCAATCATATGCACGTGTTTTTGATAAAGTCGATTCACTGTAAGCCTTTTGCAATATTTTCAGCCACTCGGTACACGAAAGTCCATCTATAATGCAAAATTTAAAACAAATTCTTTGTTCGATTTTTTTATCCATCGCATAAAAATCGCAAAACACACTTGAGATATATTTTTTTCCTTTAATTGGGTTTTTCGCCACTATCTAAAACTCAAAAAATATCAAAAATACCTGTTCTTATTTAAAGAAAGAATCACTGGGTAAAATCAAAAAACCAAACGGAGACAAATTTCTCAGTGATTCTTTTTTGTAATAAATTTGCTTAACAAACAAAATTTTAAAGATATAAAAATATTATAAAAAAAAATTTACAAACTTTTAACGTTAACGTTTCGGAGGGTACTCTCCCCCCATTTTGAAAACGAAACTAGTTTTTTAAGTTTAGTGCATTATTTTTGTCTTATTATTTTCCACTCTGACCTCATATTAGTATCTCTAACATTTGTCTAGCGTCTGGATTCCCTCCGGAACTTCCTTATTAATTTCTTTTAACTTTGAACTTGAACTTTATTATTCAATTCTTTATTTCATCGAAATCCTACTTATCGAAAAATAAGGAAATCTGATAATGTTCAATAGTAGTTTAACTTTTGAAACATCTGAAATAAGTGGTTCAACACATGATCCATACGAGGCATATATATATATATATATATATATATATATATATATATATGGGTTTTAGCACCAGAAGAAAAATGTCTCAAACAAACAAAAATCTCCAGTGAGACCATTGATTTAATGAAGAAACGGCGAGCAATGAGAAATGCAGGTAGTCCTTTTGGCAGGGTCGAGTACACTCAGCTCTGCAAAACTATAAGAAGACGTATCAGAGAGGACACGCGCCGATTCCATATGCAGCTAGTGCAAAAAACCCTGGAAGAAAACAAAGGAATTAACAAAGCTAAACAGAACCTGAGAAACAAAAGAACGCAAATATATGCTTTAAAGCGTGAGGATGGCACAGTGTGCAGGGCGCGTACCCAAATGTTAGAGATTGTCAGAAGGTTTTATTCCCAGTTATATGAAGATCAGAGCCAGTCAGGGGCAGCATTACCCACGGAAGAACAATATATAATGCCAGATATCCTAGTGGAGGAAGTAACAAATGCTATAGAATTGATGAAGAACGGCAAGGCTCCAGGAAAGGATAGTGTAACTGTAGAAATGCTAAAAGCTGGTGGTCGGACGTTACATAAAACACTGGCAAAATTATACTCAAAATGCCTCAAAGAACAAAAAGTACCTGACTTATGGAAAAATGCAGAAGTGATCCTTTTACATAAAAAAGGAGCACAGGAAGATTTAAGGATCTACCGTCCAATAAGCCTCGTATCAGTGATGTACAAAGTTTTCACTAAGATAATGTCTAAAAGAATATTAAAAAAACTGAATGACGCACAACCAAGAGAACAAGCAGGATTCAGAAGTGGATTCAGTACAATGGATCACATCCAGGTTGTACAGCAGGTCATAGAAAGGCACAACGAATACACCATGCCACTGTGCTTGGCTTTTATCAACTACGAAAAAGCATTTGATTCCATCTCAAAGCTCCATCTTCAACTGCTTAGCCAAGGTGTAGAGAGAGCCTATGTAAACCTATTAGAATCGATATATGATGGAGCTACAGCCACAATTCACCTTGATGATCTTGAAGTGGGAATTAATATAGAACGAGGTGTACGGCAGGGTGACGCAATATCGCCTATTCTTTTCTCGGCTGGCCTTGAAGAAGTGTTCCGTAAACTGGATTGGGAACAAGATGGTGTAAAGATCAATGGTGCAAAGTTAAACCATCTTAGATTTGCAGATGATATTATTCTCATTTCACAAGACCCAGAGGAGCTGCAAAGACGCATACAAGAACTGCAAAGGGCTGGCGAACCATTTGGCTTGAAAATAAATCTGAAAAAGAGTCAGGTTATGTTCAATAACTTCGCTCAGGACAGAAGAATTTCAGTTTTAGGAAGGGATTTAGAGATTGTGGACAGCTTTGTATATCTTGGGCAGAGGATTTCAATGGAGGGGAATACCGCCCGGGAGGTGGAACGGCGGGTTAAATGTGGCTGGCAGGCATTTGGTAGGCTCAACATAGTGTTTAAGAGCAGACTCCCACTTTGCCTGAAAAGAAAAGTATTCGATCAGTGCGTTCTACCCGTTATGACATACGGAAGTGAAACCTGGACACTCACATCGCAATCAATTCAAAAACTTCGGGTGGCACAGAGGGGAATGGAAAGATGTATGCTTGGCATTACAAGACGAGACAGAAAGTCCTGCGCATGGATCAGGGAACAAACAAAAGTCTGTGACATCATTGGAAGAGTAAAACAATTGAAATGGAGATGGGCAGGCCATATAGCGAGGCGATGGGACGACAGATGGACCAAGGTAATCCTGGAGTGGATACCGCTTGATCGCAAGATTGTCATGTGAGATACCGTGAGATTGAGGCATCCCTGGGTATTAGTATGACAAGGATCCACAAGATTTTACTTTAACATTTAGCAGTGAAAAATATTTGTGCCCGTTGCATTCCGCATAAGTTGACAATCGCTCAAAAAAAGGCTCGTGTCGATTGGTGCAAAGAAATGCTCAAAAAATACAACAGTCACCTGTGTAAATGTATAACAGTTACACAGGTGACGAATATATATATATATATATATATATATATATATATATATATATATATATATATATATATATATATATATATATATATATATATATATATATATATATATATTACAGTATATGTTTACTCACGAAAATATATTCGTGACCGTTTAATATCATTATTATTTTTTATTCTTTGGGACAAACCATCCTCAGAACAACTGTAAAATACAAATCTACGACTACGTAAAACCTACGACTATATCTAATTGAACAATTAATTTCTCAAACTTTTTTAAATAAAATATTACATTTTTTTCCAATTTAATTATATTTAATATTATTAAATATATCAAAGTCAAAAATGTGTCAATTGACCAAAGAAAACAACTCTTCTGCAACTTCAACACGACGATGTTTTTCAAAAAAATTAGTTATTAAAAATTAAAGTGTTCTTCAAAATTGATTGACTTGATCTAAATGACATTCAAGTAATATTTGCAATGTTTCTAATACTTATTTGACGATTGCTCAGTAGAAGATGCTTGATTTTGCTAAAATTTTCGTCATGGGTTGACGTGGAAGGTCTTCCTGAATATATTTTATTTTCAACTGCTTCTCTACCGTCACTAATGTTCTTGTACCGATTATAAACATTTTTTTGTCATAACTTCATCGCTGTAACACTTTTATAACATATTTAATATATTTCACCAAGAAATTTCCTTTTTTATATACAATTTAATGCAAATTCTTCGCTCGATTAATTTTTAATAAATCGCCGACAAAAGATTTTAACAATTACAAAAGACGCTATAATTTCGAATAAGCGAAATGATTTGATATTTCTGTCAAATGTCAAGGATTATATTATCATGCTCACTTGGAAGACCATTTGGAAGAATGTATCAATATGGAAAGCGCTTGATTTCTTTTAACAAAAATCATCTTCCTATTTGATCATAGTAGTACATACATATAATACATACATTATATAATTTGATATGAGGTTGATTGACAATTACACAGGACAACAGTTGTTTTGGTGCCGGAGTATTTGGATCTGATTTCATATACGAATTTGATACCCTGAATTCAATATAGCAGTAATTTTTGCCCAGGAGCTCAAATTTCTAAGATATAACATTTTAGTGCAATATACGTTCAACTATTTTAAGTTAAACCCATAAATCAAATAAAAGAACTAAACACGGAATTTTTATTATTATATTATACAAATATTATTTCATACAAAGATATAGGAAAAAGTCATCGATGAGACCAACTAGTCACTGGATACTTCAAAAGCTTCTTTTCCATGACAATTCTTGAATGTATTTTGGAACAGTTCCTTTTTAAACTACAGCAGTTATTTGCCTTTATGTGTATATCCCATCTTCCTTGGTAGCGGTCCTCGATAGTTTTAATATCCTACTGAAATATTTCACCTTGTTCCTCATTGGTGTCTCCTAAATTTTGAGGTCTAACTGCTATGTAAATAGTGCATCTTAATGTTCATGTTACATCCAAGGGATGTGAAATTGTTAAGCATCTTGTATACCAGGTCAAAATTGTTTTCAGCTTTGTGTTTACTCAGAAAATTTCCAATTGCATCAAATGCCAGAATCAAAGTCCACGATTTTTGCTATCCGCCTCATTCATCGAATTTACGAAGGCAGGATCATTAATGAGTTATTTGTGGGCCATGAAATATTTCTGCTTTAATTTTTTCCTTACTCATCTGAGGCATTTTTTTCCTTATATATTCAAAGCATAATCCATTCTTATCAAGAGCCTTTACAAGCTTCATTAGGCCCAGCTTAATATGCAGAAGAGGAAAGATGATTTTCTCTAGTTCAACTAAGAGGTCGTTGATGACATTCTTTTTCCCAACGTCCATGTGTTTTCTCTTAGACCACTCTTTTCTAACCCAGTAGTGTGTTTTGTCACTGCCATCCCAGAGGCTTAAGAAGCAAAGATTTGGTGGGTGTACACCCATATTGAATGTATTGAATTAAAAAAATCATTAATAGATAAATGGATGTATATAAAAACGTAGAGCAGATAGAGAAAAACTGATTTCATATTTAGATTGAGTACCCCAAATATAGCTAAAATCAGTTCAAAAATCCTTGGCATCAAAATATGTTATTTTCTTGTAGGCATGTGTTATTAGTAATATTTTAAAATATACTACAACAATATAGCATCTGTAATCCACAAATATTAATATAGTTTTCCTTTTACAGGCCGACGCCTCAGTTGATATGGCTGAACGTCACTTTTATGCTGCCAGCATGGACTACGTCTATCTAATCCAGGAAGTACACGAAAGGAAGAAATTCGAATTTGTTGAATCCCTTTTGACATTCGTCTATGCTTGGTTCACGTTTTATCACCAGGGCCACGAACTTAAAAAGGACTTCGAACCATTTATGAAAGATTTGCAATCGAAGATTCAAAAAACCCGTACGAATTTCGATGATTTTACCGAGAAACTGAAAAAACGAATGTCCGAAGTTCAGAAACAGGAGGAGCCGTTGAGAAATTCGAAAGGATGTAAGGAAGGATATCTGTTTTTGCTGGAGAAAAGTAAGTATTGTTGATGCTACATATATTCTTAGAAGTAAATACCATCCAAATTATTTTCACATATCCTATTAATACCTGATTAACACAAGCTTTCTTAATAGTGAGAAAAAGAGGGCACATAAATAATATATTTAGCTTTAGATTACTCGAAAGTGCTGAATATCAAGATGATTGAGTAATAAAAAATGAGATCTATTAAATAACGAGACTGACGCTGCTACAGAACTACGCATGCGCCAAACGCCAGCAACGAGCAGCTGTTTAGCGTGAAGCCTTCTCTTTCGAATGCAGTACCCCTTGCTTCTGTAAACAAATCCGCATAACCATAGCCTTCGTTCGTATTAGAGTTTTTTGTTGTTTCGATGGAAAAATGTTAAGTGTAACAATAGAGCAACGAATTGTTATGAAATTTCACTTGAAACTTGGAAAAACCGCTACTGAAACTTATAATTTATTGAAAGAAGTGTATGACAATAAATGTTTATCGCGTGCACGTATTTTTGAGCAGTATAAGCGTTTTCAAGATGGCCGAGAAGGCGTTGAAGATGATCCACGCCCGGGTCGCCATTCCACGTCAAAAACAGATGACAATATCGAAAAAATCGGTAATCTAGTTCGATCTGACCGTCGGTTACGTATTCGTACGATTACTGAAACTGTAGGAATTGACAAAGAAAGCGTACGGCAAATTTTACATAACAATTTTAACATGCAAAAAGTGTGGGCCATAATGGTGCCTAAAATTGTCACGTTTGAACAACAAGAAGATCTGACACTTTGAATGCTACTGAAAATGACCCAAACTTATTGGAAAGGATAATAACATGTGACGAATCGTGGTTTTTTACTTATGATCATGCAACGAAGAGCCAATCCATGCACCGGAAGAGCCCAAATTCACCGCCAAAAAAGCTCGAATGAGCAAATCAAAATTCAAAGAAATTATTGTTTTTTCGATATTCATGGGATTGTATACCCTCTCTGGATTCCTGAAGGTCAAACTATTAATCAACATTACTACCTTCACGTTCTTGCTGAACTCCGTTAAAGAATAAGGAAAAAACGACCAGAATTGTCCACCAGAATTCCACATTGTCTGTCAAAAGGTTTCTAGCCAAGTACAGCGTCCCAGTGTTAGACCATCGGCCTTATTTGCTGGATCTTGTGCCGTGCGACTTCTATCTGTTTCCTAAGGTGAAATCTGCATTAAAAAGAATAAGATTTGAGTCCGTTAAAGCTGTGAAAGAGAAAGCGGCACGCGTTCTGAAGGAGCTGACAGAAGAAGACTTCCTTCCTTATTCTTTTCGAACAATGGAAGATTCGCATGGAGCGTAATAGGGACTGAGGAGGGGTACATATTGAAGATGATAATAAGTAAATATGGATGAAATCAAAATAAAGTGTTTTACAGCGTCAGTCTTGTTATTTAATAGCCACACCTCTTATACACAGAAGCCTTTTTCATTCTCATTCAAGCGCACAACTTCGACATTTAATGTTTATAGTATGTACATTAAGATGGTCCTTAAACTGTCGAAAAAAGTATTAATTGTGTAAATAAAAACCACCCTAATGTATGAGAGTCGTTCAAAAAGTTCTCTGTCTGACAAAGAAGGCACAAGATTTTTGTTTTGTTTTTTTTTTTTAATTTTACAACGTACTCATCTTGCACTTTAATACAATTATACTAACGACGTTCTAATTGTTTACTAGCATTAAAATAATGCGATATGTCCAAGTCTGTACAATAGGCGATTACAGCTTTTTAATTTCATCATATGAAGTAAATATTCGTCGAGTGAGCCATTTCTTTAGGTTAAGAATGAGGAAGTAACCATTATGCCCCAAATCCGGCGAATATGTGGAAGCACTTCACACCAATAAAATTTTGCGTGTATGTTGAATTTACTGGAAAAATTTGTTTGAATTATCTAATGGACAACAGATAGTTCGTCTACGTGCTGTGAGGCAACATTATTTGTGTGTGACTTTGTGTGTCAGAGCATCTACATGGCCGCGCAGGCACACCACATATAACACATACAGCCCGCACAACGCAAATTCGTATTGATGTACACCCAGCTTTAGATCATAGAATTTTGAAACAACAGCTGGAAGCGTAAATGCAGATGTAATACGAGGGTTGCTGCTTATGTATTTGGAATTGGCAACAATGGTGTTGCTAGCCGCCATCTGACATATACATCGTACAGTTTGACATTGTTGCCTGTATACGTACTCAGAAAGTTTTGTCATACGGACGCTATTTGTGTTGTTTAGTAACTGAAAATTTCATCTCAATCAAAAAATTGAATTAACTCGTGAGAATTATCATGCGATGATTTACTACGACTTTCGTGGATTACCTCAACAACAGTACATCGATCAACTCACTTTGACTTTTGGCGACGAAGCACCATCTGAAAGCACTGTATATAATTGGTTTAGTGAATTCAATCGTGGTCGTCATTCGCTCACGGACGAATTTAAAGAAGGTCTTTCAAAATCGGATGTTGTGCCAGAAAACATTGATACTGTGCGCGAACTGAGAAAGTAATAGTCGTCATGTGACATACCGTGAGATTGAGGCATCCCTGGGCATTAGTATGATAAACATACACAAGATTTTACATGAACATTTAGCCGTAAAAAATATTTGTGCGCATTAGATTCCACTTAATTAGGCAATCGCTCAAAAAAAGGCTCGTGTCGATCGGTGCAAATAAATTTTCAAAAAATACAATCGTGGTGCGACAAAAACCGTGTATAACATCTACAAAGGTGAAAGCAAAACAGCAGTCGACTGTTTGGGTTTTCAAAATGAGCCAAACCCAACAAAAGTTGTTGTAGAGAATCGCAGAATGGTCAATTTTGAATGGTATACAACCATTTGTTTGCCAGGTGTCTTTAAAGAAATAAAAAAAAACCAGCCAGCGACGCAGGATTATTCCTCACCATTACAACGCCAGCTCTCACACATCGGACCGAACAACTCAATATTTGACCGGTCAAAACATCGAATTGATGAGTCGTCCGCTGTACTGATGTACTCAATGTACTCTCAATGTATGCTGTACTCAATGATTTTTGTTCCCGTCCGTAAAGAGTAAACTACGTGGTCAACGATTTTCGATGCCAGAAGAAGCGGTGGATGCGTTCAAAATGCATGTTTTGGAGATTCCTCAATCGGAATGGAAAAAGTGCTATGAAAATTGTTTCAAACGTATGCAGAAATGTATCGGTCATCGTGGAGAATAGAAAACCATTTTCAATGATAAATATTTGTTATTTATTATTACTACGCTATACTCTATTTATTATTACGCTTACGTTATAATGCTCTTTCACCCTCGTATCGTGGTGAAAGGGCACTTTCTTTTTGGCGGACGTTTAGCCTAAATAGCATCCTTTAATTGATGTAGTTAAACCTAATACTTCTCGGTGATGATCCTACCTTTTTCCAGATAGTCTATGAGGACCACTCAACGGAAATCCTAAAAAACTGTAACAATGACTTTTCCTGCAGATGGAATCATTTTCGCTTTATTTGACACACTGTCAGTTGTCCCTATTCTTTATTTAAACAACGGCATCTAATCGTGAATCTATTGATCATCTACTGTTATAAAACGTCGAAGAAACCCAGCAGAATCGCGTTTATATAAGTCTAAATACTTTTGAGAAGTGTTCATCCGTATGCGTTTTTGGTCGACTGTTAACAAACAACGCGGCACCCATTGTAAGGGATATTAATGAACTCTTAAGTTTGAAAAGCAGTCAGATAACATTGTATTATTTTAAGCGTCTAGCATCACTCTTGTAGCGTCGGATCATGACAGAGTACCCACTACACTGGGACAGCGTTGAAACCCTTTTACATGTAATTTCCATGTTTTCTTTGATTTTTTTTTGTATTGTTGTTCGATAACTCAGTGCCAGAAATAAGTACGTTTTTCTTTGTATTGCTGGTTACTTGAAGTTTAAAACTAGCAGACCGCAGAGTGCGTGTGTAGTGTGGTCTTCGATCAATTTGCGCCGTCTTCTCTTGGCTACGAGGGCAAGCCACAAAATTGTTTTCTTCTTTTTTCCTTTTTTTTATATTTTTTTTATTATTTAGGGTTCTTAGACGAGGCCAAATTTAGAGTCCTTGGACGAGCAAAATTTAGGATCCTAGGACCGAACCGAATTTAGGTGGGCCTCTTCCCTACCATTCTTGTGGGAAGTCTGCCTCCGACCACGTTTTTCTTTTTTCTTTCCCTTGTTATATATTACATAGCTTTTATCTTTATCTTAGAGAATGAAAAGGCCGATTTTTCTGTTGTGAAATACCTTTTGTGTGATCCTTTTTGTTTTACTTTTTCTTTTATTTAATTTTTGGCGCCTAACATGGAGCCTTTATTTCTTTTTTACTTTTTATTTTAAGGGCCGCGATGACGACGCAACACCAATATTATTGATATAACGTTTATATGATTAGTATTGATAACTTACGTGATACTCTAATTAGTAGACTTATGATAAATTTCGCGTCTGTAGCGGGGTAAACGAGAGCAAACTTCTAGATCATCTTGAGGATTTCCTGGCTTGTTCCGTGGCAAGGCCAGTGACGCTCATAACCCCTACTATCCAGTTGATCTGGGCTAAAGGGATATAATTTGCACGCACGCTTAACAGTCCTCTCTGGCTAACACCCGCTCATCAGCTATGCATATTTGTAAACGACATTGTAAGTTACAATCACTTTTAAATTATTACAGGGGGTTTAAAACAAATTTACAGGGGGTCGGTGGTGGGAAAAAAAGATGACATATTTTTACAATCTGGTATTTATTTAATATCAATATGTAAAAGGTGTTAAATCTATGCAAAGACATTACTGAGGATTATGTGAATAAAAAATATATTACATGAGATGTCCCAGCGACAAAAACGTTTACTTTTTTCTCTTGTGTTCTGTAGCATCATCTATTTTTAAAAACCAGCAGTATTCGCCCAACATAGATGGGTTCCAGCGTCCCTAGTATCTTACTTCCATCGTCCTGATGTCCTGTTGAAACCTCTCTCCTTGTTCATCGCTTACTGCACCCGAAATTATCACTAGAAATAAATCGAAATGGGAGTGTAAAAATGTATTTTTAAGAACATTCGACACCCTAGTATTTCATTGACTTTCAAGAGTTCATCTATGAGGTTTTTATACTTTTCATCTTTCTTGTTGCCCAGAAATCCTTTCACTACACTTACAAAACACTTCCAAGCTGCCAATTCCTTTTAATTTATTTTTTCTTGAAAACTTTCAATCACCTAGAAGCTTCCTTATTTGAGGTATGCCTTCAATAAATATGCCTTCTTTTAGTTTTGCATCTCTTAATTGAGGAAATATTTCTTTTAGGGACTTGAAACCATTACCTTCTTTGTCCATGGCTTCGACAAAGTATTTCATTAGTCCAAGCTTAATATGGACAGGCAGAAGAAACACCTTCTTGGGTTAACAAGGGAAGCATATTTTATGTTTGAAGTACCAGGTTTAAAAGAACTTCTATGAGGCCAATCTTTCTTACTGTAATGTTCTTTCATTACCCTACTGTCACATAGGCACAAAAAACCGCAATACTTTGTAAAACCCCCTTGAAGTCCTAGCAATATACCCATCACTTTTAAATTCCCGAAAATATTCTATTGATACTGTTCATATTTAACGCGACTTGGTATGGTTACAAAGTTGTCACAGGTTTCTTTCGTTGTCGCTGAATGGACTAAAGAAATAGATGGGGTTTTGTTTCCATTATGAAGCAAGACTGCTTTTAGGCTGTACTTCCACGAATGTATGAAAATACGCCACTCGGAAGGTACATGTTCCATATTAAGCTCATTCATTAAACCATCAATATCACAACAGACACATAGCGATCCTTCCATTTATAAAAACGTGAAAATGTTACATTCCGTTTTCGGTAAAGTGAAATACTTGCATTTTTATCTAACAGGTTTCACTGTTCTAGTCTGGAACCAAGAAGTTCCAATTTTTGTTTTGACAATCTCAGGTCACGTACCAAATCATTTAATTCATTCTGAGTTATTAAGTGAGGTTCACTGGTAGTTGTTAAAAATGTTGGATCACAACTGGTGTTCTCAGGAAATTGTGGATCAGATCCTTTTCAGGTCCAACTTTAAATGCGCAATCGGTACTGGTTAGTTCCTGGCTATGAGGAACTGGCCTAAGTGCAGAAGGCAAATTTGGATACCGAACTTTATCCCTTTGTTTTTTTTTTAAATCCATTCTGCTTTAATGATACAAAAGTAGCAATCACTTACATGGTTGATACGCTATTTACACACCACAGGAACAGCGAACGGCATAGATTTTTTGCGATGCTGCAACTAACTAAATTAATAACTGCACTAAATTTACATGACTAAAATTAATCTCACGCAGCAAACATGAGAGGCCCAACTTTTATCTTGATCTACCTTGTGACTTTAAAATAAATCGTCCGATCTGCTGGATTTTTGCAAAATCTACGCCTAGAACTCACCATTTTATATAAAATCGACTTAAACAGTTCACAGTACTGTGACCGAGACAAAAACAAACTACACTATAGAAAACAATAAAACTACCCTTAAAGGAACGTAGAATACTGTGGAAATACCCCCCTACGGTCTAGTGGTAATTCCTACATTGTCCAGTCCAAAGTCCGGTACAAATAGTTTCAATGATCCCATTATATAACGGAGAAGCAGATACTTGAAAATGGGACGTATATTTCTGTGCAAATGTGTTTTAATAACTACCTAAGTGAAACGTAAAAAGAGCATTCTCGTTTATGTTGTCTCGTATATGTATATGTATATGTTACAAAAATCATGTTCACCTATGTAATTCCAGATGTTCTTTTCCATTATTCTGATTTATAAAAACTGCAGCTAAAAACACATCAAATAATATCTGAAGCCTTTGCTGAATTAGTTGTATCAAAAAGGGTAAGTAGAGTAATTTCAACGATTACGAAATAATAAATTTCATGTACAAGTCAAAGAAAAATTTGAGGACGCCAAACTGAAGATTATTATTAAATGAAAGTTGAGCTAAACAGTCGAGGAATTGTTATAGGAAAGATTTAAAATGAAGGAAAGTGGGTACTACACGAATTGCTCTAAATCACTGAGGATGAGAAAATGGTATACTGTGTGATCAATATAGACCGGTACTGAGTAATTTAAATCGCGCGCTGTTTATTAATCGGTACATTTTTTTCCTATGTTGGTACGACCGTATGTGACATAGATGTGAAGTTCTAGCGCGATATATCAATTAGTGTGTTTGGCAAGTTTGTTTGTGTCACGAAAAGTTACTCTAGCAATTTTTGCTATGAATAAAGAAATTGAACAAAGAATTTGTATCAGTTTTTTTGTTTCCAATGGAATTTATGCAACGGATGCATTGAAAATGTTGCCGATAGCCTATGGGGATTATGTTCTATCTCAAGAACCAGAGTATTTTAGTGGCATAGAGCATTTAGTTAAAGTTGTAAGATAGTTGAAAACCTATCCCATGCTAGCCAGTCTTCAACCTCTATTAACGACGATAACATCGAGAAATTAAAAAAAAAATCGTACTTGAAAATCATCATGTTGGCATTAGAGATATAGCAGATCTTGGTATCTCAACACATTTTGGTTGATATTGTGGGCATGAAATGTGCCGTCTCATACGGTTCTAATTGTGCGTGATTTTTTGGCCAAACATAACGAAAATGATCGTTCAAGCACTGTATTCGCCGAATAAGGCGATAATAAAGATTTGTATTAAAATTGCGAAAAAGAATTGTTTTTTTTACCAGTGCCGGTCAATTTGGATCACATGGTTCTTCAACAATCTTAAGTAAAACAAACATTGGTTTGGTCCTGCTGAATTATCTGCTTCAAGGATAAAGAGGAGTACTTACGATTATAAAACGTTATTATGGATTTGGTAGGATCAGGAGGGTGTAATGTGAGAATGTAACATTTACTACCAGTCGCTACAAATAAGAATTATTTATGTTGTACTATCAGATTATATAAAAAATGGGCGCCAATAGCCAACTATATCAGCTATGAAATTATTTCCCTTCTGTTTAGGACCATCAAATTACCATTTTGTCCTATTGATGCAACACTTTCAACACATTTTCTTATAATTACTAAGAAATTCGAAAATAGATCGATGAATTAATTTCGTCTAAACATAAGTCATTCTTTTATCGCAAACTTTTATTAGAAAGATCAAAAAAAGTTAGGAAAAACGATAAACCCAATTTTAATAAAAAATATGACAAAAATTAAGTTTCACCCCTAATATAAGGAACATTGTCCATATAGTTCCCCTCCTGAAAGAACTTGAACCTTTTTAAATGAAGGCTATTTATAGCATGTACTATTACACAAAGGGTTATATTTACTATCGCGTATGTACCTTTCGTATAATAACGCTAAAACACATAGTAGAAGTTACTGAACGACATAAATCAATCACTTTTAAGTATCGTAAACTAGCTTTACACAGTTGCCTTAATGTCTAACTAACTGTAAAATGTTCGCATACGAACTAACAGTACTCAAGGATTTTACTCATAAGGGACTAGTAACTTAACTTTATAATTAAATAATAAAAAAGTACGTAGCTATTTTCTCGAAAAAACATATATATATATATATATATATATATATATATATATATATATATATATATATATATATATATATATATATATATATATATTTATATATATTATGTCGTGGAATAGAACATAATACTTTTTATAATGCTATGAAGTACCGTCGACGGTTTACATCGATACGTATGTATAGGACATTTTACAATTTTTTTACCTTTATATTTTTTTTAACCTAGCAGTAATTCATTTCGGAACTGATACTGATCATTTAAGTAGTATATATAATGTTATAATTAAATGATAAATCGACGTTTTATTTTTTGGACCTAATACAATTAAAAGTGTAAGTATCTCTAAAATTGTTAGCTTAAAAGAAATTTAAAGGTAACAAATTTATCAAATATATCAGTCAAAAAATATGTCAATTAAGAACTAAACAAAACGTATATATAGTATATTTAAACATTTTTACACAATTATATATAGTATATTTAACACATACCTTATAAAAAAGTATGTGTTAAAATATAAATTTATACTATGCATAGGAATAAAATATATATTATAAAATTATAGATGTTCTAATGACGGTTTAAAAAAAAAAAAGAAACGTTAACTAAATAATATTAAACGGTAAAAATATAAAAGTTGAAGCTTCAAACCGTCCAAGCTTATACACCAACTATAAGCCATGATGATGAGGAAATTGAGGTATTTTATGATGACGTGACCCAGCTTCTAGACAACGAGAAGTGCAGGTACAAAATCCTGATGGGTAACTTTATTACTAAAATTGGAAAAGCAAGAACTGGTGAAAATACAACTGGCTAATATGGAAGTGGTGAGCGAGACAATAGAGGTGACAGATTGGTTGATTTGCCGGATGGACAAGAACTGTATATTATGAACTCGTTTTATAAGAAAAATATCAGCAGAAAATGGACATGGAAAAGTCCATCTGATCTCACAAGTGCCACCTTAGATTTGCGGATGATATCGTTCTCCTGTCACAAGACCCAGATGAGCTACAAAGATACATACAAGAGCTGCAATGGGCGGGAAAAGCATTTGGCTTGAAAATTAACCTGAAAAAAATTAAGTTATGTTCAACAAATTTGCTGAAAATAGAAGAATATCTATTTTAGGAAGCGATTTGGAGGTGGTGGACCACTACATACGATGGTGCATCGTTTGCCAAATTTAAATGGCCGATAAGAGGTGTCTTTTGCTATCTCCTCAGCCTCCATAAAGCATTATTGGGCCCACAGGTTTTTTTATGTTGTATGTTTAAAGTATGTGACATCATTGGAAAGGTGAAGGAATTGATATGAAGGTGGCCAGGCCATATAGTGAGGCGATGTGACGACAGATGGATCAAAGCAATCCTGGGATGGATACCGCTTGATCATCATCAAATATTTTGGACCTGACTGGCAGACGAAAACGCAGGACCGCGTGAGTAGGCAGCATGCTGGGGAGGCCTTCATTCTGCAGTGAATCGACAATTGCTAAGCCATCTATCACTCGATGATGATGATGATGATTGGATGGCATATGCTTCGGCTCTTGATGTTCAGGCTCTTCAGGGTACAGACACATGCTCTCCCGTCAAGAATAGGGAGACCCTATCCACTGTCAAATAATCCATGTTTTCGTATAGTACCATACACTTTTCGCGAATTCTCCGATACTATAAGACCTACAAATATAAAATTTAGCAGGAATATTCCTTATGCATTATAGATGCTAAGGAGGAGGATTTATAAAAATCAACTCTTAATGGGAGTTGCGGGGACTAAGACATAAATATAATTGTGAATCCCCCGCAATTTTTTCTTCATGAAATTTATATAAGACAATTGTTAAATAGCTAGTAAAAGCTATGGAACTCTGAGTAAAAGTAAAAAGTAATTTTAATCATAAAAAAATGAATTATTACTAAAGTTTAAGTTACATATATATTCATATATATATATATATATATATATATATATATATATATATATATATATATATATATATATATATATATATATATATATGGGATCTTTTGACTTCTTTGGACTGCGTCCAACGAAACAACAGTTGTCACAAGTTGTACACCCCCGACCGGTGGGTTCAACAATCTCATGTGGAACGCACAACAACCTGCGTCTCCGCCATAATAAGCAATGGTTAGTTGCTTGACCGGGAGGAAACCCCACCTATCCCTTACATTGGAGGGCAAATGTTTCGTCTGTTGGTGATTAGACTCATCAGGGTAGCTCATCAAGCCATCCGGCGAGAAGTCGGCGAAAATATGGGTTGTTTGATTGTGGCGACGGACTCCCTATTCTTGGTTAGAGAGCATATGTCGGTACCCCGATGAGTCTAACCACTAACAGACAAAATATGTACCCTCCAATGTAAGGGATAGTTGGGACTTCCTCCCGATCAAGCAACTAACCATTGCTCATTATGGCATAGACGCAGGTTGTTGTACGTTCCACTTGAGATTGTGGAACCCAACGGACGGGGGTGTACAACTCCTGACTACTGTTGTCTCGTTGGACGCAGTTCAAAGAAGTCAAAAAACTCCATTTATAAGCCATCCGACGAGAAGTCGGCGAAAATATAGGTTGTTTGATTGTGGAGAAGGACTCCCTATTCATGGCGAAAGAGCATACATATGATCATCGGTACCCTGATGACTCTAACCACCAACAGACGAAACATGTGCCCTCTAATGTAAAGGATAGGTGGGACTTCCTCCCGGTCAAGCAACTAATCATTGCTCATATATTATTTACATATAGTAACGTAAACTTTTTTATCTTAAGCTGGGTCCACACCAATAAAATTTTGTGTGTGTTGAATTTACCGGAACAATTTGTTTGAATTATCTGGTGGATGACAGATGGTTCGTATGCGTGCTGTGCGGCGACAATATTTGTGTATGACTTTGTGTGTCAGAGCGTCTACATTGCCGCGCAGGCACACCACATACAACACATACAGCCCGCACAACGCAAATTTGTATTGATGTGAACGCAGCTTTAAAGCTTACTAAAGTTACAGCGACGACAGCCGTCGTCAGATGCATTTGGGTCGTAGGTCACGGATATATTGCACAGACACGTCAATAGGGTGCCACTCAGTAATTCAGAATCGTAGAATAATAGAAACAAACCTGAAAACTGGGAAAAGATTATTTTTAACTAAAAAGAATCGGTAACAGTAATAATTATTTAATACATACAAATGCAAATTCATAGACCAACATAAAAAAACAAAAATTTAAAAATAAACAATTATATCACAAAAAAATAATGAAATCTAACTATGGTGTCTACAACTACCCTACTTAACTAAGCATATAAAGAGAAATATTCAACCTTATACAAACATTCTTATAGTATAAGGGCTCTTATTTTGCATATGTACAAAGAAAATTAAAATAATGTATCTTAAATCAAACTATATAGCGTTATTAAATGATAGTAGACAAATTGTGATTTGAGTAATCAGTGAAACCAATGAAAATAACAATAGAGTAATATCTGACCTTGTCCTTTTGCGATGCTGTTCGGCTATCCAATCTCTAGATTGTCCAGTCATCAAGATGGTCAATTAGGTCGCAGTTCAGTGTCCTAAATGCTTAGATTCCAAGAAGTTTCGGGCCTACAATGACCGGGGTCCTAGAAGTTTGTAATCCGCAGTGCCCATACTCTAAGATGACTATAGTCCAAGATGACTGGGTCCCAACATGACTATGTCCCAAGATAACCGGTCTCTAATATGAGCAGGGTCTAAAACGACCGGGATCTAGAACGACCGGGCTCTAAAACCCTCTCAAATGGAAGAATTACTCAAACTGGGCTATCAGCGGCGTCAACTTCTAGATCGTTGTTCGTCCTATCGGCGTGTGTTCAGCATAAAAAGGGATGTTCGATCTCTCGAGATTCGTCTCGGAGTATACAGGTACGCTCAGAAGTAAGACCCACGCAAAATAATATAACCTGCAGCGGTCGATAATTTGTAAACGCTACATGCCTCCCTCCAAAAAGAAAATTAAAGACTACACGGAGAGGCTTTAATTTTGTCCGCTCCATAACGGACATCACCTTGAGATGTTTCCTGATGGAATGCAACACATGAGGAGGTACCGGCATAAAAGAAAAAAAATACCCTACTGGTATCTCAAAGTTGAAAAGAGCTAACAAAAACACTAAGCTATTGTTATAGCTTAGTGTTTTTGTGCACATGCACGCTGTGTTCAGCGTGGGCACTCGTTTTAAAACGGACCGCTAAAATTAGAAAGCAAATCAATATCTACACTGATGAAGAAAAATACGCAACTCAAACAAACACCTACAAGATAGTGAACCTAGAAGATTCAAATTAAAAAAAAACGAGTATA
This sequence comes from Cosmopolites sordidus, assembly GCA_031761425.1. Lineage (NCBI taxonomy): Eukaryota > Metazoa > Arthropoda > Insecta > Coleoptera > Curculionidae > Cosmopolites > Cosmopolites sordidus. Next base: position 146,999 of record JARFXV010001061.1, on the reverse strand, counting down.
GTAGAGTCTGGAAAATAGAACGGATGAAAATAAGTTTAATAGAGTGACTAATAACGAACACTCGTCAGATAAAAGAAGCGCACTTGTCAGTAGTTTTGGTCTGGATAACTTTCGCGTATCACACGTCCCTAGGGGAAGTTATAATAAGTAGGTCAAATTCGGTAGGTTATAATTGGGGTTGACTACTAAACCAGACAACCAAGCAGGAAAGCTCGTTGTTGAGACAGCGAAACATACATCAAACGTAACATTCAGTCGTACCTATTAAAAATCTAGACAACGAAAAGTTTACTAGCTGAAGAGAGCTAGCTTTATGAGAAAGGCCTGAAATCCAAATATAAATACTTTTATATTTGCCTATATCCTTCCCACGGCTTGCGCCAAACTAACTAACGAAAATTAATACCAACATATGGCTCACAGCTAGCGACACCAAGTGGAAGCGCTAGCAGATTCTAAGGTTACGAATTCAATCGCCAGTCGGGTCCAGCGGAACCAAAAACAGACAACACTTCCTAAAAATCTCTCTGATATAAAAATCTCTCTGATGATAATAAACTTAAAACGGAGGAAATGACATATCTCCTCACAGGCAAGACAAAACTAACGCTAAAACGGGTACTGAAAAAGTTACAAAAGGAAAGAGAATATGACGTTTTCCAAAAACTGAGAGAGGCTGTTCGAAGGCTGAGCAAAAGATGTACAAAATAAAACAAAATAGCCTGAAAGGAAAAGAAAACGAAAACGGCATGAATCGAAAACATCTGAATCGAACTATGGTCCTCCCTAGGAACATCGGGTCCCACCAAGAAAAACAAAAGAAAAGATACACCAAGAGGTAACAAATCTTTACGTGCCATTTCCCTGCGCGTCATCCGTGCACTCCAGTTCCTAAACTAACGAAGATGACTTTCTGAGAACGATGGAATGTACGTGTTTGGGACCAAGCTTCGACACAAACTTATCCAAAACACTAAAAAAACCCTTTGCGAGGCCGCCACACTCTATCACCCACATTAAAACATACATCTCATTTCAGGAGTTTATAGGACTTCCTTTCCTATGAATTCCTTTCATAAGCGGAGTGAAGCTTCCGACGTATCTCTTCAAACTTACGAAATTCGCTCAATCTTTTAGCACAAGTGCCCCTGTTACCAGGTACGACTTAATAGATTGAAGAACAGGGAAAGGAGAACTACAATACTGGAGACAACGGTTTAATACAGCGGAACCGCACAAAAGCATCGTCAACGAAGAATTTTACAGCTGAATTAAAAAGCGGAAAAATTCGGAAAAATTACGAGACTGGATAAGTATAAAGCTCTCTACGGAATTAAAAACAATTTTAGAATTACTGTTAAATGGAACACTCGAAGTCGAGACTGTTCACTGGCAGAAACGCTAACAACGGGATTCATAATAAATATTGGAGGCAAAGTCTGATTTATTTTGGAAAAATTTGTTTCTTGAACATCAGAATCCACTACCAGTTTGTTGTCTAAATCTGGATTTGACTACAACTCGCATTGTATTCATTCCTAAAATTGGTGACGTGTCCTTTTCGTCTGGTATAACCAACCTTTCAATTCTAGCAGACAATGGATAAGTATCGATCTTACCCACAAATACACATTGTTGGTAAAAATTCCTTCAAAATCAGAAACCAGATCGACTATTGAAACGCTAATCTTAAAGATCTCATAGTCCATCTCATAGTCTAATAAGTGATTAACTTAGAATCTTTAGTCAGCCATTATTATCCAACAAAAATTTAAGAAACTAGAAAAAATTAAAGAAATCACTAAGTAATAATAAAAATCAAATGTATGAAATATGTTTACGCTCCCAAATCTTTTAAAGATACCCGGTATAAAATTAGAGAATCCAAATTAACGCGTCCCGATATCCTAAATACGATACAATATTTCAAAAAATCAGTAATAGAAAATAGAAGGAAAATAGACTATCTCAGTTTCAAACCCGTAATCTGTATAAAAATGTAAAACTATAAAATGTAATGCTAAATTATAAATTATAGTATATAAAATGAAAAACATTTGAAACCAATACAATCTAAAACGTATTTTGTCTTATCACTTAAAAAATACTATCGAAATCGCAAACAAAATTATTTCCTTCCTGAAAACAAATGATATCTAAAATATTTTTAAACATGAATATTATGAATTGTATATTAATTCTTCCAACGTCGAATTAAAATCTAAGCAATTTTTGATTGATATCACGACGGTTTTTTTTAATTTTTGGAAAGGGCAGTTTGGAAATGCGTACCTGTATGAAAGCTTGATATTTAAATTTATATTTAAATTCAAACAAAGCTACTAACGGGTGATTCAGCCGATTCAAAAGTCGCTGTAACCGGCATAGCATCGCAGAAAGTGGTGAAGCGGCAAGTGCTAATAAAGAGGCTGCGTCTCTCTATCCAGAGAAACTCAAGGATATGATAGAAGAAGGTGGCTAAAACAACCAAACCTTATTTAACGTGGATGAAGCTGAATTGTTATGGAAGAAGATGCCTTAAAGAACTTTTATCGTGCGTGAAGAAAAAACTTTTGGAGGTTTTAAATCCTCCAAAGATCGATTGAGGGTGATGGTTGGCGGGACCTTGTGACTGTAAGTTAAAACCTTTCTTAGTTTATCGCTCGGAAAATCTAAGACCTTTAAAAATAAATCTAAAGCTGGGTTGGCCGTGATTTATAAGTCAAATCCTAAAACTTGGGTGACAGCCTCCCCTTTTGAGGATTGGTTTGCTTACCACTTCATACCTGAAGTCGAAAGTTATTGCCAATTGAAACATCTCATTTAAGGTAATTGACCAGGCCATCTTTCTACTCTCTCACTAATTTCGACCCACGTGTGAAAGTTGATTTTTTGCCACCAAATACAACCAGCTTGCTTCAACCGATGGACCAGGGTGTCATCAAAACATTTAAAGCTTATTACACGAGGCGATCATTTGGACATCTTCATGAAGCTATGAAACAAAACAATTAACTCTCTGTTATAGACTTTTGGAAGCAATTTAATTTTAGATGCCGTGAACATCACTGAAAATCTTGGAAGGAAATTTCACAAAAAGAATTAAATGGCGTCTGGAAAAAACGGTGTCCATTTTTTTGTACTAGTGAAATTCCGAATCAGCTCCAAAGCCTGATTAAATTGATATATATATATGATCATATATATATATATATATATATATATATATATATATATATATAGCCTGATTAAATTGATATATATATGATCATATATATATATATATATATATATATATATATATATATATATATATATATATATATATATATATATATATATATATATATATCATATATATATATATATATATATATATATATATATATATATATATATATATATATATATATATATATATATATATATATATATATATATATATATATATATATATATATATATATATATATATATATATATATATATATATATATATATATATATATATATATATATATATATATATATATATAGCCTGATTAAATTGATATATATATGATCATATATATATATATATATATATATATATATATATATATATATATATATATATATATATATATATATATATATCATATATATATATAAATATATATATATATATATATATATATATATATATCATGGCAATGTTCAATTACACGTTGCGAAAGCGGCCTAGGACCATATTTTTGAGTTAGGCTGTGAACTTTTATGTTATAAGCTCACAGAAAGGCTAATTGAAAAGTTAGCCGAACGGAAATGATAAAACAAGATTATAGTTGAAAAAATGACTTTATTCTTCCGTATATTCTCCCTTAAGCTCAATACATTTTTTCCAGCGGTTCTCCAATTCATTTATCCCATCTCTGAAGTAATTTTTTGGAAGCCCTTCAAAATAGTCATCTATGGCTGCTATAACTTCTTCGTTTGATGAAAAACGTTTGCCACGTAGGAATTTTTTGAGATTTGGGAACAGATGAAAGTTAGAGGAGGCCAGATGTGGTAAATACGATGGATTTTCCAACAATTCGGCCATTACAAGAACACCTCTGTGTGGTGGTGCCCGGTGCATTGTCTTGATGAAAAATTATTTTTTTTTATTCGCTAAACCAGGTATTTTCTCACAAATTTTTGCACCCAATTGATACAAAAGGTTTGAATAATACTGTCCTGTTTTTGTTTTGCCGGTAATCAATTAATAAAATGTCTTTGGCATGGTTTTTTGGTTGATTTTGACCACTTGGCTGCGTCGGAGCAGAACAACCGGGCTCAGTCAACTCTGTGGTTTGTTGTCGCAGTTCAGAATCATAGAGGTACACCCAAGTCTCATCCATAGTTACAAAACGACGTTAAAAATCTATTTTATTCTTTCGAAAAAGATCCAAATGTCGGTTAGAAAGTTTTACTTGAAGTTGTTTTTGACCAGAATTTAACAAATGCGCACACATCTTGTACATGGCTTTCTCAAGCTCAATTTCTTTTTCAAAATATGAAACACAGTTCAGTTGAGATGTACATGTCTGTCATCTATAACCATATCATGCATAGAATTAATTATTTGTTCAGTAGTTACATTTATTCTAGAACGAGGATAATCATCCAGACTTGTACGACCATGTTGAAACGTACCTGCCCACTTACAAACCATTGTTTTTGAAGGAGCAGACTCCCCTAATACATTTACCATTTCACTAAGAATTTTCATTGCCTTTAAACCTTTTTTCACAAAGAATTTAATCACTGCACGATTTTCAATATTTTCCATTTTAAAAAATAACAGTGATACGTTTACTTTAAGCTGCTGTTTTTGTACGAATGAATTGACAGATCAACTCGAAACTTCACGTATGTTCATATGAAGGATGAAACTTCAAAATGTAGTAGATTATGTAGTTCTTTTATAGGTGTCGCTCCGCGAATTTTTCAATTAGCCTAGTATGTGGCGATATGCCATATGTGGAAAAGGCTAGCTCGCTAGATATACACATCGCTCTTATTAGTCAATTACTGTTGATTGGAATTCACCCTGTGCCGTAATTGAAACTGCAAATTCAGCAGCATTTTTGGAAAATGTATTGATCACTTTATCGTCTCAAAGCTGGTAAGCTTTTATCATTACGGAATTCAGAAGGTGCCACTAAGTTGAGAAAACATCATCGATGCAAACGAGGACATTTTTTCTAGTTAATATATTAATTGTTTTCAAATAAAATTTCAATTTTGGAAAAAGAACTCAAAATGTTTTGTTCGCATAATAGATATCTCAGGAGCTAGTTAAGCTGCATATTTTTTTAGTACATTATAAGTCGGATTATGTAGTATTTCTTCATTTAAACTGAAACAAAGGAAATCTTGAAAGTGCATACTTGGACATTATCGCATTATTTTACTTAAAGGAAGGCCAGAAGTTTCTTACTGGCATTTAAAAGATTAAACTATAACATTAAAATATAATTGCATTTGTATTTTGCATAATGTATATCAGGAACTATAAATATATTATATTTACTTAAATCAATATTTAATTATTAAAAATAGAACATATTAAAAAATGAAAAAAAAACAAAATGAAAAGGTTATAGAATGACCGATCATCAAGTGCAATTTGCAATTATTTTTATGTAGATGTTTTAGCAACTGAGACTAAATATCAAATAGGTCTCTGAAGCATTAAAGTCAAGTGCTTTTTTGTGTTTGTGGGATTGGAACGTTCATCAAAAACCACCACTTCAAAATCGTAATTGAAACAAAATCAAAGGTCGATGTTAGGAATCAAGCGCCTCTATTTTAACCAATGAGATTTTATGTTATGGCGAACCACGCGTCGGCCATCTAGAAACGGCTATTACTACATATAATGTAAATACCATAGAATAGATTATCATGATTTTGGTATCAACGAAAAAGTACAAAATTGATAGTACTGTGAATATTTAATATGAAGGAGCTATTTATTTTATATTTTACATATCCACTTTAAAATCAAATTAACGGAAATTCGAACACCTGCTAATTTCGAAAAATTTGTTTCACTATAACATTGCGCCAGCTTATCAGGCAACAAAATTTATCGATGGAGTAAACTAATATTTTAAAGAACTTTGAGGAATTCTAAAGCTAAATAAGTTAATTTAATTTATCTTTTGGATACAGTTTCAATCCGATTCGCTCTTGCTTTTCTCGGCGTCATTATCCATCCGAAATAAGGTTTTACATAATTATTATGTGAATGGTCGTTTGATTATCTTCAAATGTGTAAGTTTTGTGTAACTATGAAAATATAATGAAATACCATGTGTTATAATAAAATATGCCGATATTTTTCTTTATTATTAAAAACAAAAAGCAAATGAATTACCGAAACAGAACTCAAAAGATTATGTGTATATGGTTATGAAAATATTTCTACCTTGCAAAAACGTTAAGGAACCTTTTTTTTTAACTACAGCACAACACACACAGAACTACAACACACTACAGCACGACTGATGTAGAATCGCTTACGATAACGTACTATGTAAAAAATAATTGCAAGATAATAAAAATATCCATCTTAAAAAACCTGAAAAGCGAGAATAGCATCCTCAGAAATTCAAGCTGCAATGGAACAGTATACTGCTCGCCGTTAATGAAATTGGTCTAAGCAATACACACAATAAATCCAAAATTGGCAACTCAGAAGATAGTTAGTTGTCTTTTACTCCTTTTTTTTTCTACTAGGATGTTTTCTTTCACTTTAAATTCGCAGAACCTGAAACCTGAATTTATTCGGGTCACAGCGGATTTTTTAAACCAGAAAATCTTAATTACTGAAGACTGTGTTATCCTGAAAAAAAATTCTTTGATATACTACATGCGTTTTACCAACGCAGTAGAGTGAAGTTGGTAAAAAGATGGCAACGAAAAGTTCGTAAGGATTTTCCATTGATTGCTTTTTTAACGCTTGTCAACCAAAATCTGTGTTGGATTAGTGATTTTTATTTGCAAATTACTAATTACTATGATATTTAATAGGTTGTTAAGAAAGTTATTGTGGTTTTTGTTATTTTAATTTCAAATGCAAATAAGTGTGTCTAAAAATTGCTTTGATTTTGGCCCATTTTTTCCAGAGCGTTATATGCAACATGGACAAAAAGCAAATTCGCACAATTTTCTTCTTCCAGTTCAAACTAGGCAAAAAATCTGCTGAAACAGCTCGTGATATAAACAATGTATTTGGGCCAGAAATCACTAATGAACATACTGCTCAAAGGTGGTATACAAGATGTCGTTACGGTGATGAGCGTAGAAGATGATGAGCGTAGTGGTCGGCGATCGGATATTGACAACGACCAATTGAGGGCCTTAGTCGAAGCGCACCGCGGACAACTGTTCGGGAGCTTGTCCCTGAATTAGGCGTAATGCATGTGACGATTTCTAACCATATGGAAGTGACTGGAAAGTCAAAAAAGCTTGATAAATAGGTGTCGCCTGATATGAATGAAAATTTTAAAAATCGTCGTTTTAAAGTGTAGGCTGCCATTCTTTTGCGCAATAAAAACGATCCATTTTTCAAATGGATTGTGACGTGCGATGAAAAGTAGATTATTTACGAGGATCGGCTCAGTGGTTGGACTGCGACTATGCTCCACAACCCTCCCCATAGCTGAAAATGAACCAAAATAAGATTATAATGACTGTTCATCACAGCTTCCTGAATCCGGGCGAAACGATTACAGCGGAAAAGTACTGCCAGCAAATCGATGAAATGCACCAAAATTGCGGCGCATGTGCTCGGCATTGGTCAGCAGGAAGGAACCAATTATTCTGCATGACAACGCTCGACCACACGCCTCAATGATCACGCGACAAAAGCTGTATGAGTTGCGCTACGAAACTCTCGACCATCCGCCATACTGGCCTGACCTCTCGCCCACCGAGTACTAGTTTTTCAAGCATCTCAACAACTTCCTTCGCGAGAAATGCTTTAAAAATCAAGATAATGCAAAAACTGCCTCTAACGATTATGCTCTCACTCTCACATTATGCTCTTTTATTTCATCAATGGCAAGAAAGCTCCAATCCAATCCAAACAAACAACAATATTTGTGCCGTATGCGGAGACAGTTCTGGGAAGACCACGGTGCAAAAGTGGTTTGGTCCGTTCCGGGGTGGAGATTTTAACGTGGAAGACGGACGTCGCTCTGGCTATCTTTCAAGCACTGATGTCAAGAAAATAAATGCTACAGTAGCAGAAGATCCTCGCATGACAGTCCATGAGATAGCAAATAAGTTAAATGATTGACATATCGACCGTTTTGACCATCTCAAAAAATGGGTACGGCTGTCGATAAGGTGTATGTGAGTCCCTCACGAACTTAGTGAGCGAAATCTGGGAAACCGAATCTCTTTGTGCGATCTTTTACTGAGACTCCTTTTCTGAAACGGATGGTTTCAAACAAACAATCCACTGTAGAGTGGATTGTAAATACGGCGGTTTTAAGTACGGTATGGTAGTAGTCAGCGGTTTTAAGTACGGCAAAAGACGGTCTTCATCCTAAGAAAATTGTGATTTGCATTTGGTGGGATTGGAAGGGACCATCCACTGTGAGTTTATTCCACTCAATCAAATCATCTACACCGACCTCTACTATTCGCAAGTAAATCGGCTGATGGCAGCAATTGAAGAAAACCGGTCAAAATTAGGAAGCAGGAAAAGCGTCATGTTTCACCATGATAACGCATGATCACACATTTCAATTTAGGACAAAATTATTCAGCTTCAATAGGGATGTTTTGCTACAGTAAGGTTACTCATAGGACATATCATCACGCTCGAACTGTAATCTATTCCGCTCTCTCCAAAATTGTTTAAATTGGAAATGTTTTAAAACAGAAGAAAGGATGAAAAACAACGTGTTGACATTTTTTGGCAATAAAACATTGGCTATTTTTTCACAAAAGGGCATTGTGGGCCTTTCAGTATATTGGCAAAAAGTTGTAAATAATAATGGTAATTACATAATAGACTAAATAAATATTTACATAGACTATTTGCGTTTCTCTTTCTCTTAACAAAAAGCATACGAACTTCCCAGACAATCGGGTCAATATACGAGAGTGAATCAAATATAAACCGGAATTTTACAATTACTTTCCTCAACCAATCACGAGCGGGTTGTCAGTGTAGATCGTTGAAGTACAATATATTGGGAGTGGGGAAATGCTCGGTGAGCTGTTTCACTCAGTTATTTTTGTTAGTACAGTCATGAGTGAGCAACAAGTTCCACCGCCCGTTGTGCAACGAATTATAATAAAGTTTTTAATCAAGGAATACGTTAAACCATCCGAAATATTAACTCGGTTGAAAGTTCTGAAATGGGGACGATACCCCAAGTGTTTGGTTGGACCGAGAAGTTTAAGAGTGGACGAGAAAGTGTGGTAAATGTCAGTCATAATCGACGTCCCAGGTCAAGTAGCACTGCTGACAACATTGGTGCACCGGCGGCTCACTATTCATGAAATCGCTTTAAAGGTGGGTATAAACTTTGGAAGTGCTCAAACAATCATCATTTTGGCTTCAATAAAATCTGTACCCGAGGGGTTCGGTTTTGGAGAACTGGAGAATATGCATTGATAAACCCTTAAACACCCCAGATTTATCACCCTATGATTATTTTTTGTTTGCGCCCTTAAAAGATGCACTTGAAGAGGTACGATTCGACAACAATCAAGATGTTGAGGACTTCGTGCGCAATTGGGTGATGACCCAAACTCAAAATTTCTACGAGTAAGGAATTCACAAGCTGCCAAACCGCTGAGAAAAATATATAGAGCGTGGAGGAGTCTGTCACAAAATGATCAATAGTTGTTTGTATTATTTTATAAATAATAAATATGTATTTCAGTTTATATTTGATTCGTCCTCATATACTGGAAAATAAAAGAAATGCAATACTATGAAAAACATATTTTATTGAATTAATGTTATAATTTTTTACACTACAATTGTGTACACCGTTGAACGTAATATGTAATGAAAAAATCAAGATATTCCACCACGGTTATTATAACATTCCGTAACTCTGCGAAGCATGAACCGAATTAGATCATCTGTGCCTTTTTGTAGCAAGGTATCCCAGGCGCATTGTACACATGCTCCAAATTCGTTTAAATTTGCTGGCAATCAGGACAATCGGTCTAGAGAGAGTTCTATCAGAGCATACCGCATTATTTGACGAACTGTACTGTTTAAGGAGTAGTATGTGGTTTTACCTTGATGGACGATACCTTGCTGAAAAATCAGATTTGGATGAACTTGCAGATACGGCCTAACGACGGGCTGTAATATTTTGGTTACATAACTTCCTTTGATGGTGACTAGAAGTCACCTGCTCTCCAAGCATATAGCACCCATACCATTTGGCCTGAAGTGATAGTTGTATGTGTGTAGCGAACTTTAACGTTAGCTTTTCATCTCGAAAACGTTCAATCCTTCTGTGTCCATCATGATCACCTAAATATAATCTAAATTAATCACTAATACAAATAGCAATCAGTAGAGAAAAGCATCACATACTTGTCGAGGATTTTCATGTTAATTTCGTTCAGCAAGTCCAGATGCCGTTCGTTACATCGTTGGATACTTCTAATACAACCCAAACCTCGTACTCGTGCATAACTCTGATCCTCTAATAATCTTATCCATGTACTAATGCGGTAAATGTATCAAAATCCAATCGTCTCGTTATTTCACGAAAACTTTAACCTGCTTCTTTCGTACCAACAGCTCGTCCGATTTCAAATTCGAATAATTGCCTGGAACGACGTGGTACACGAACTCATTCTCCGAACTCCTTTTAAATTTACTTATATGCTTAAAACAGTTCTATCAACTCTCTTAAGCATGTATTTAAATCATTATTAAGTCAACTTTGAATTGATTGACGCATTGGTATGTCTGATCACTCCATCACAAATACCAGCAACATTTCCTGTGGGACACTACACGGGTTGCATTTAGATATTACGTAATATGTATTGATATTAATTTTATATTTCTAATATATCTTAAAATTTACAATGAAATGTGGAATAGTATTAAATTTAGGTAATACCTTTAATATATGGAAATTAAGTGAATTCGTTTATTTCAGAGGCTTTTGGAACTACTTGGACGAAACATTACTGCAAATATGATAAGGATAGTAAAGAATTTACAATGCTTTCATACAATCAACTCACAACAAAGACGGTAAGTTGAAAATTATTGCATTTTTTTATTTTATCTCTATATATTGTGTTTTTATCTTGTTTCAGCTGCCACAACCAGAAAAAATGGTGATCACGTCATGCGTCAGAAGAAAATCCGACTCGATTGATAAAAGATTTTGCTTCGATATCCAGGCGGATAGTAAGCCTGGCGTAACATATACTTTGCAAGCATTATCTGAACAAGATAGGACCACATGGATGGACATAATGGATGGAAAAGAACCGGTATGAAAAACGAAAAACTATTATATAATTATATTCGATTATAGGTTATAACTCTGCCAAACAAAGTATAAACCAATGTTATAAAAAATTGAAGTTATCAGAGGATTTCATTATGTTAGTTAAATTTATTAGCATAGCTAGTAAAGCTTTTTATTTCATTTTATATCGTTCTAATGAATTAAAATAGCCATTAATATGATATAATTAGTTATTTTTAATTCTCTAGCACAAATGTTTCACAAATACACATGTTACAGTTTCTGAAAATGCTCACTTTCATTGGCTGATAGTGAATTAACTTCTAAAAACACCCAATTATAATGTCGCTCACAGGGACTACTTTAAGTTGTCCAATTAGTACAAGAGCGTTCGATATTTGGTGTACAATAGTATATATAGAATGTTAATTACACAGATCGGCAATTTTGATTTTTTTTGAGGAAAATAGGTGCATATGAAATATTTTAAAGTCCTAAGTCCGAAAATGATAAGCTAATACTGTAACACGTACAGTGTTTTTGTTACAGGGGATAGATGGTGGGGAAAAAAAAGGAGACGATATATTTTTACAATCTAATATGTATTTAATATAAACATGTAAAACCGCGTCCTCACTTGAGCACAGCCTCGTAGCGATCCAACTGTGGATCGCGTCGAGACTGTGCGGCGATTAGTTTGACCACGTTTGGCGCGCCTCGTGCAACACCGGCTTGTCTCATGCGCGTTCATTTGAGTATGTTAATATAATTGGAAAGACCATCTACGTCTAGGTTTTTTACGTTTTTTATTTTTTAATAAGTTATAAATGTATATAAAATTGACACAAGCCACTGATAATTGTTCATTCGACATTTTTTTGGCGAGAAAATCAAAAATTGTATCGTTGCAGATATTTTTCCCGATCTGGTGCTGACTCAGCTTGCCTCATTCACGTTCGTGCTCAAGTGAGGACGCGGCTTAAAACGTGTTAAATCTATGCAAATACATTATTGAGGATTATGTGACTTAAAAATATATTACATAAGATGTCATACAGCGACTAAGACTTTTACTTTTTCCTTTTGTTTCCTGTAGCCTCATCTCTTTTTAAAAACCAGCAGTAGTCGCTCAACTTAGATGGGTTCCAGCGTCCCTTGTATCTTGCTTCAATCGTCCTGATATTCCGTTGAAACCTCCTTGTTCGTCGCTTACTATACCCAAATTTTCCTGAAAAAAATCCAAATGGAAGCGTAAAAAATGCGTTTTTTAGGACATGCGACACCTTAGTATTTCATGGGCATTCAAGAGTTCATCTATGAGGTTTCTCTTTCTAGTTTTCATCTTTCTTGTTACCCAGAAATCATTTCACTACACTTACAAAACACTTCCAAACTGCCAATTCCTTTTCATTTAATTTTTCTTGAGGTCCAATAAATATGTCTTTATTTCAGTTTTGTATCACTTAATTAAGAAAATATTTCTTTTAAGAACCTGAAACCATTACCTTCTTTGTCCATGGCTTTGAAAAAGTTTTTCATTAGTCCAAGCCTAATATGAAGAGGCGGAAGAAGCATCTTTTTTTGGTGTTAACAAGGGCGGCATATTTTATCTTCGAAGTACCAGGTTCAAAAGAATTTCTATGAGGCCAATCTTTCTTACTGTATTGTTTTACTGTCCATATACACAAAATACAGTAATACTTTGTAAAACCCGCTTGAAGTCCTAGCAATATACCTATCACTTTTAAATAAAGAAAAATATTCCACTGATACTTTTCATATTTAAAGCGATTTAGTATGGTTGCTAAGTTGTCATAGGTTTCTTTCGTTATCATTGAATGTACTAAAGAAATAGATGGGTTTTTGTTTCCATTATGAACCAAGACTACTTTTAGGCTGTATTGTTAGGCCACGAATCTATGAAAATACGCCATTCAGAAGGTACTTGTTCCATATTAAGCTCATTCATTAAACCATCAATATCACAACAGACACATAGCGATCATTCCATTTATAAAAACTTGAAAATGTTACAGTCTGTTTTCGGTAAAGTGAAATACTTGCATTTTTATCTAACGGGTTCCACTGTTCTAGTCTGGAACCAAGAAGTTCCAATTTTTGTTTTGACAATCCCAGGTCACTTACCAAATCATTTAATTCGTTCTGAGTTGTTAAGTGAGGTTCACTGGTAGTTGTTAAAAATGTTGGGTCACAACTGGTGTTCTCAGGAAATTGTGGATCAGATCCTGATGAAGAATTAGAATCAACGGGAAACATGTTGTCCTAGTTTAAAGGCGCAATCGGTACCGGTGGTTCCTGGCTATGAAGGACTAGCCTAAGTGCAGAAGACAAATTTGGATACTGAATTTTGTCCCTTTGCTTTTTTGACATCGCTTCTGTTTTAGTGATACAAATGTAGCAATCACTTACATGGTCAGTAGGTTCTCTCCACATCTAAAGAACAGCAAACGGCATACAGTTTTTCTTTCTATGCATCCACTGCACTAAATTTACGTGACAACTCACACACAAACATGAGGAGCCTAACTTTTATCTTGATCTGTAATTTGGCACTTAAAATATAAAATATAGGTTTTTTAGACCTCCTCGGATATAGATCTAGCCTATGACTTTAAAATAAATCGTCCATATATATCAAAACTTATCCCCTGGATTTTTGTAAAATCGACCACTAGAACTAGACAGAAACAAATGAAACCATAGAAAACAAAACAAAACTGCCCTTAAAGGTTCGTGGAATACTGTAGAAATACCCCCCTCTACTGGTCCTACGTGGCCCAATCCAAAGTAGAAGTCATTTCAATTAGCTCATTATATAGAAGAGAAACAGGTACTTGAAAATGGAATGTGCTAAGCCATTTCTATGAAAAGGTGTTTAAATAACTACCAAAATGAAACGCAAAAAGAGCATAATCATCAATGTTACAACAATCATGTCGACCTGTGTTATTAACAGATTCGGAAAAAAATGGAAATATTGACGGTGGCTGAAGTATAAGGATCTAGGGTTAGTTAAGTATGAGCATGATAATCTAGATTCTAGAGTTAAGTATAAAATATGGAATGTCGGCAGAAGAACTCACCGCCTTCACGAAAATTTCAGGTCATCAGTTGTTATTCTCTAAACTTCAGAACCATAAACAGAACTCATTTTTCTTTCGAGAAAGATGGTATAAATGAGTGGCTGGCTGGAGAAGAAAGTAGTTTTTTCAAAAATATCTAAGCTTTTTGTCATCAATACAACAAATGTATTATATTAATCTTTTAGGAAATACAAATTTTGAAAATTAAATCTGAAAAGTACCAGGTGTAGCGGTTAATAATTCATAATTTTTTCTTTAAAAAAAACACGTTTATTTTGGGAGAAAGGTAAAAAAAGATGGTTTATTCAAAGTATGCACCATCGCTAGCTGCACATTTTTCCCATCTCTCTGGCAATTGTGGATGACCTCCCAGAAAAACCATACATCTTTTTTTGAGGTGGTGCAGTCATCAAGCCATTTTTTCGCCATCTTCGTGATTGTTGAAGTGTTTTATAGGAAGTGCGTGAGACATCGATGAAAACAAGTGGTAGTCGGAAGGGGCCAAGTCTGGTACGGAGGGTGGGGCAAGAGTTCCCAGCCAAGTGTAGAAATGATCTCTGATCGCTTTCGCTGTTAGTGATGGGTTGTTGTGATACTGCAAAATCAATTTCCGTGTCTTGTAGCCCATTCTGGTCGCGTTTCGATTAATGAATGGTTCAAATTGATGATGTGTTGATGGTAACGAACGCCATTAACTATTTCACCTGGTTTCCGAAACTCATGGTACACGACCCCCTTCTGATCCCACAAAATCCACAGCATTGTCTTATTTCCAAAGTGATTCGCTCTTGCCGTCGAGGTTGATGATGATCCTAGGCCAAGCAATGATTTTCTTCGTTTTGGGTTCACAAAATATATACATCCATCCAAAAAAGTATTTCTTTCATGCCGAGAAAGCAAAACTTCGCACGCCGTTTTTCGCTTTTCCATCTGTCTATCGTTTAGCTGATGTAGCACCCATATGATTTTCCTGCCTTCTAAATCTTTCCAATGGCATGCAGACGATCACAAATGGTTTGACGACCAACCATTTGTTGCCACCTCTGCTATTTGTTGTTGAATTCGTCTTCGTGCATATCGTCTTCTTTCAACAATTGGTTGACCTAGGCGGTCTTTGTCTTTCATGTCGAAATAGGAATAGAAAAAGGTCGTTGGGATATTATCACGGTAAATTTTCACAAGTATACGACGGCTTTCACCTAGCGTTTTTCTTTTTACGGTAATTGACGCGAAACTCGACATGTTTACCACACGAAAAAAATACGAAGCTAACTCGAAATCATTTAAAAATCAATGGCGTTTTGAAGAGTACTATCGTAGCAACAAAATGACCTAAGAGATTAGACTCAGAATCGACATCCGCGCCATCTCTTTAAAAAATTAAAAATTATTAACCGTCACACCTGTTTCAAACATCACAAATATTTCCTGCTATGTTGGGACAATACGTTAGGGACATATAATATCATTCCATATAGTTGAAACTCCTATATAAAGTACTATCATAATCAAAAACTAAGGTAACTTTGTAAATAAAACATAATGTATATTTATTCATCCTGATTGTTTCCTTCGAAGTAATCCCCTTTCACTGAATATCACTGGCGGTTGGTCCATAGGGGCACGTGCCCTACCTAAAAAAAAATAAAAATGAAATAAAAATGTAATGTCTGACAGTTCCACTCGTATTTCTACACGGCAATGTGTGTGTATGATACTAAGAAATGTACATTTTTTGGTTCCGACGCATTTTCCCATCCCCCATCTGGTTTTCCCCCACGAACCGCTGCTGCTGAATACACTTATTCCAACGTTTTTTCCAGTCTTTACTTTCCACATCGATATATAGGACAAATTTTTTGACTTTTACATATTTCATTAATTTTTTACCTTTAGATTTTTTTTTAAGCTAACAGTAATTAATTTCAGAATTGATACTGATAAGTGTCGTAGTAAGTATATAAGTACCACTCTCTTTTCACGAATTCTCCGAAACTTAAAAGCTACAAATTTGAAATTTGGCAGGAATGTTCGCTAAAGAGGAGAATTCATGAAAATCAACTCCTAAGGGAGGTTGCGGGAGCGTAAGAGTTAAATATACTTTGGTTTTTGAACTTTAAATCCTACAAACTTGACATTTACCAGGAATGTTCCTCAGGCATCGCAGATGTTCGCTAAGGGGGAGGGTTCATAAACATTAACTTCCAAGGGGGGTTGCGGGGGTGTAAACGGTATTCCGGTTTTTTAAGATGCAAGTTAGAAATAAAAAACAAATCATACATAGTAATAAACTAACTTCATTTTATATAAATAAAACAAATAAATTAATACATTAATATACGCAATTATTTATTTGCTTGTCAGTCAAATATTTTGATTGCTTTCGCTTAAAACATAAAAATATAACTAACACAATATAAAATATAAAATATTTATAAAAATATATAATTCTAGCAAATATCAAATGTATTAAAGAGCATATTTAGCTGAATTAATTAATAAAAAAAAAATACAAGGAATATTTTGAAAAATTTTCCAATCCACAATATGTACTACCAAGTTCAACGTTATTCGTAAGACTTGCTTATATTTCATTTTATCAATTCCACTTTTTACAACAAACTTTTTAATGTATTTATTTAAACAATTTAGTTATCAAGGTGTAGTTGTAAAGACCTATGGATTAAGACAACATTTAGGGAATGATTATTTTGTATTTTATGCTACTCAACTTTTACTAGGCATTATTATAATTAAGTTTATAGTTGGAAAAATGACTTTATTGTTCCGTATATTTTCCCTTAAGCACAATACATTTTTTCCAGCGTTCTCCAATTCATATATTCCATCTCTGAAGTGATTTTCTGGAAGTCCTTCAAAATATTCTTCTACGGCTGATAACTTCTTCATTTGATGAAAGACGCTTGCCACATAGGAATTTTTTGAGGTTTGGGAACAGATGAAAGTCAGAGGCTGCCAGATCTGATGAATACGGTGGATGCTCCAGCAATTCGTAGTGTAACTTCTTCAATTTGGCCATTGCAAGAACATCTCTGTGAGCCGGTTCATTGTCTTAATGAAAAATTTTTTTTCCTCGCCAAACCAGGTCATTTCTCATGAATATTTGCATCCAATTGATCCAAAAGGTTTGAGTAATACTGCTCTGTTATTGTTTTACCGGTTTTAAGGTAATCAATTAACAAAATGCCGTTTGAATCCCAAAAAATTGATACCATAACCTTTTTGGTCGATTTTCACCACATTGGTTGCTTCGCAGCTGAACAACCTAGCTCAGTCCACTCTGCGGTCGGTTTGTTGTCGCAGTTTAGGATCATAGTGGTAAACCCAAGTTTCATCCATAGTTACAAAACGGCGTTTAAATTATTTTTTATTCTTTCAAAAAAGATCCAAATGGTTAGAAAATTTTTGATCAGAACCCATCTTGCACATAGCTTTTTCAAGCCCAATTCGTTTTTCAAAATATGAAACACCCGTTCAGTTGAGATGTCCATGGCCTTAGCAATTTCACTCAAATTCAGTTGTCTGTCATCCATAACCATATAATGTATAGAATTAATTCTTTGTTCAATAGTTGCACTTATTGGACGTCCAGAACGACGATCATCATCCAGGCTTGTACGATCACGTTGAAACTTACCTGCCCACTTACAAACCATTGTTTTTGAATGAGCATACTCCCCTAATACATTTACCATTTCACTATGAATTTTCATTGCCATTAAACCTTTTATTACCAAGAATTTAATCACTGCACGATTTTAAATATTTTCCATTTTAAAAAATAACACTGATACGTTTACTTTAATCTGCTGTTTTTGTACGAATGAATTGACAGATCGACTTAAAACTTTACATATGTTCATATGAAGGATGAAATTTCAAAATGTAGTAGATTATATAGTTCTTTTACTGCTCTATAGGTGTCGCTCCATGAACTTTTCTGTTAGCCTACTATGTGAAAATCCGTCCTTTCTCTAAGATCCAACAAATTATTATCAATCGGGTATTTGGTTTTATTATAATGAATACATTGTAAAAAATAATCATTTTCATGTTAGTAAACTTATTTCTTATATTTCAGGTAATTACTATCAGTAATGCTTTAACTCTAATTGGGTCACCTTTCAATATAAATGATGATTGGCTTTCTCACTCTACATTTTTGATAGGTGATTTTGATCAAATGACTTTTCACAATTATCTTATTTCTGAATTAGCTTACTTAGAATGTGAAAAGTTGGAAATAGAAAATGAACAAGAAGATTAATGTTATAATTTTACCTTAGATTTTAATTCAACCTTAGACAAAAAAAAACAATTATTACTAAAGTTTAATTTACGCCAAGCGCCCCTTGCCCTGTAAGTTCCAGTGGTATTTTCTGTATCAGCCTAATTTTAACAAATTTATAAAAAAACATCCGGAATACATCAATTTTTTTAAAAAGTTGGTTTATTTTAATGTGTAGATAAGTCAATATATTTTAAACCATTAAAAAACAAAAATAACGATTTAGTAATCAGCCTATGATTTTTGTCATCAGACTTACACCATACACGCAAGTAAACCGGCAATTGCAGCTGAAGAAAATTACGTACTGGATGATGCCGGAATACAATTTGTAAGGAAATGTATAGAAATTTTGGAAAAGAGGGGTTTAGAAGAGCAAGGTATTTATAGGTGAGTTCTCTACCATAATATCACCAATAAATTCAGCAATTATTAAGAATGTTAACATTCATCCCGTTTTATTATTAATTTATTTGGTACCGTTGAAATGTAAAAAAATATTTGTTCTCGTGCACACAGTGTCATGTTTATATTTATCTCAGTTTTAATTAATCCCACCCCAAGCCCAGTTTTAATCTGTTTTTGCATTTCATTTTCTTTATTATAGTGCTTCATTTTTTAACGAGGATATTATGAATACCATTGCCTATTCTGTTTCGAACACTTCTGATTTTCAAAAAATAATTTCAACCATTAGATTGTCTGTTCTTATAGTCTTTACTATTTCAAGTGTATTTGCTATTAAGATTTTGTTTTAATGTAACCTTAATAAACTTAATTTCAGATTACTACTGAACTGATTAGTATATTCGTTTTATTGTAGAGTGGTTGGTGTTGCTTCTAAAGTTAACAAACTGCTGCTCATGGGTCTTGATCGAAGAAAAATGGATAAATTATTCCTGGATGATCCTCTAGAGTGGGAAACTAAGACTATAACAAGCGCCCTCAAAACCTATTTGCGCAATTTACCAGAACCGCTTATGTCATTCAGATATCATAATGACTTCATCAATGCAGTCAGTAAGTATTATATAAAGGGTATTTTTGTAGTGTATCCCAATTTTCTATAGGGGCCGCTGTAAAACGAATTGTCAGTTTGCGCACAAGTCTATAAATATGTTTTTTCCTTTATTTGGGTTTTTACCACTATCTAAAACTCAAAAAATATCAAAAATACCTGTTCTTTATTTTTATAAAGCACTTCCTGAATTTGAACTTCGTTATGTATTCGCCGAACTATCGACAAATTCCGAACGCATTTTACACTGCTGAAAAAACTGTGCGTTCCGAAGAAAATATCGCCGCTGTTGTTGGTACTGTCGATGAAGATACAAAATTATCAATTCATCGCCGTTCGCAAGAAGTTGGTCTTTGTTATTCGACTACGTGGATTATTTAATTCCGAATTTGAACGGTATTAATCTGGAAGAGATGGTTCCAACATGACTGCTTCACATGTTATACAGGGAACGCAACAATTGGTTTATTGAGGGTTTAATTTATTTCAGTGATAATTGGCCACCAAGGTCATGTGATTTAACGCTTTTAGACACCCTAGGCTATATCTTTACACAATATTTTTTATCATTGTATGAGTTTTTTGAAATATGGCTCTTTTGTAAAAAAATAAGCAATTATATTTTTTTGTAGAAAGGTAGGCCATCTTTTGAATAACTTGCTCAGGATACTGTAATACATTTTTTTTTAAGATGAACTGTCAAAATTAGCTGACATTTTTTAAACCACGACTCAATGAAACTTTTTTTACTAAATTAACAACGTTCATTATTAATTTGTGACTGCAATTAATAGCATGGTTATTTAGGATCACGTTATAAAATATAACACTTAAAATTGGGAAATTTGTGATCAAATTACCTAAGACATAGCCTAGTATGTCGAATGTCAAGATTTTCAAAAATATGCCTTTTAACACTTGACACGGTGACATGTATGTTTTTTCTTATTTTTGTCAGAACTGGTATAACCTGGCCTTTCGCCCGGTACCTGCTTAAAGTTGAGTTTCGGGACACCCTGCATAAATAAACACATACACATACAACCACTACCTACTGTGCTTCCACAATATCATGTTGAAATACACCAAATAACATCTCCACCTCAATAAGCATTCTGTTAGTTGCTTCAGTGCTGGAGTGAGTCCTACCTATCTTTGTCGTGTGGATGGATTAGTCCTATATAAATAGTCGTGTCAAAAATATCGAAACTATGTTCAGCACAAATACTGTAGTTAAATTTTTTATAAATACAATTGTATAAGACATAACATGCAAAGCAACACAGAACATGATCAGCACAGAACATGTTTTAAACCAGAAACTGGCCACGTCTAGCGCGTTTGGGGTAACCTTTATGAACTCCCCGACAGTTCAGGTGTTTGGACATAACTTGCGTTGCATGAGATGAGCAGTCTGCTCATGTACGTTTGGATCTTGCAACTTTGGGGTGCAGTCTGTTCAAGGAACTCCATATCGCCCATTCCTCTCTGTGTTCTGGAGGGAGTTCTCTTGGTATAAACCAATTTGGGAGATTCTTTGAAATGGATGGAAGATTCTATTTGAGAAAGGCGTTTCTCTCTTCTCACGTTTCGTAGTTTGTTGCAGTGTATTGATAAGATTGAACATTGAAACTGAACGAAATACCGGCACATTTATGTAAAACCGTACTTCCAAAATTCCAGTTACTTGTTTAGACATTAAGTTAGTGTAGTCAAGGATTTTCCTTTGGACAAAACATATCTTAACATGATTATATAAATATAACCATACATAAATAAGTGTGATATCAGTAAAAGGGAGGCCCAAGTGTATTTTCGAACCAAACAACCTCTGCTATCTCTGAAAATTTACAGTTATTTGAAAAATATATCTGCAAGAGGGTTTATCCCCACAAAGGTATATTACCGATGTACTAGGTGACTCATGTCAAATTATACACTGATCTGAATGCCACATTGGGAAGATATTCTTGAGAACATTCATGTTGATAGGTCATAATATAGCTAAAACATGTTAGGTCTCCATAGACAGTGTTATAAAAATTACGTTTCGAAATTTCGAACTGTGGTTACAATAGGCAAATAATTTTTATTCTTAAACTCATTTTTTTACGTCGAAGATGTAATTGCTGGGTTGACAAAAAAAGAAAATACTTTTTTCTATGGGTATAGAAGCCCTTATTAATCGATGCACCAATTGGAAACCTTTTTGGGAATATGTTAAAAATTAATATTCTTTCAAACGTTAGTTATTTTTTCATATTAGAACTTAGAATTCAAGAACGTCCCTCTTGGTTGACATAAGTAGGCGAATACCAATTTAGTTAATTTTTTATTGTTTATTCATCATTTTAGAAAAAGAATCAAGACAGAATAGAGTTCATGAAGTCCATAAACTGCTCTATAAACTCCCAAAAACTAATTTGGACGTACTCAGAATTCTTATTAAGCATTTAACAAAGTAAGTTAGTATGTTATTGTTTATCAAACTTTATCATGTTATTTGAATTTTTAGTGTTGTGAATAAAAGCGATAAGAACCTAATGAATGTTAGCAACCTTGGTGTCTGTTTTGGACCTACTTTACTCCGTCCAGAAGAAGAAACAGTGGCCTCAATAATGGATCTAAAATTTTATAATATCGTTGTGGAAATTCTTATTGAAAATTATGATAAGTTATTCTTCAGTGAACCTGAAAATACAAGATTACCTCAAGGCAATAATGTCAGTAATGGACCTGCGAAATACGTGCATTTACCACCAAACAATCATTTGACGACTTATAATTCGGACAGTAATGAAATAGGGACCACTAACAGGGTATATATTAATAATCAGCCTATAGGTTACTCACACGCTACAAGATATTTGCAAACGCCCTTTACATGTGTAAGTTTAGCGTCTTTATTGAAATTCACTTTGATATTTGTCATTTATTTTTCTAGACGGTTCCTACTTATGTGGATTCTCATATAACTTCTAATGTATATACTAGCCATGAACCATTGTCTGATCCATCAATATATTCAATGATAAGGAATGACTATAGACCCTTAAATCAACAAAGATTCAAGCACGTTGTACCGACATCAAATTCACAATCTGAGTCGAATATCCCTCAAAGTTTATCTGGTTTACACAGTCCCACGAACTTTAGGCATAATAATTTAGGTAATTTAATCAATCAATCAATTTTTAATATACAAAATACATTTTCTCTGATATATAGCTCTCTATATGTGTTATTTGCATTACACCATTAATTGTTGATTAATTAATGTTTAAATGATTTTGGGCTGTAATTACCAAGTTACTATATTTATAAGAAAGAAGATATTATGAAATGATAATGGTAATGAGGATGAACACAGTTTATTATTTATTTTGTTTTTATTGCTTGTTACTATTTACATTATAAGTAATAACAATTTATGAACACATATACGTTTTGAATAAATATAAATCCAAAGGGATTAGCTCCATATTCAATTGAATTATTCTACTTATTGCGACCTCATCGTATTTCTATTTATGAAGTTTGAATCAAGTGTAAATTAAGTGTGAATCATATATTTTAAGCTTGATAGTGTTTTGTAAAGATATTTATTTTTAATTGTGAAAAAATCTGTATTTCATAAAAACAGAAAAGACTCACTAATTGCTGAAGAATGCAACGCTCTCAAGATGTGCTGAAAATGTTTCCGGTACAGTTAAGTGGACAGTTTTGTGTGTAATATCAAGAACAGGAGCTTCATCTACCCAAATTGTTGTCCGATATAATCTAGGGTGTGACCCTAACTTCCCAAATAGGCTACTGAAAACAGATATCGAAAATATATATAAAATAGTGAGAAAACTCCAGCTAAAGAAGAGGTATTTTGAATAGAGCTTAAAGTTTACTGATTGAAGATCATATTGAAAACACTGAAATGTGGTCACGCATAATTTTCATTGACGAAAACAATTTAATCTAAATGGACATCTGGATAGACAATGGTTTTAATTATTGACCGATAATTATTTTTTCTTAAATCTTATGACCATAAGATTTAAGAAAAAAAGAGAAAATCGATTCCCGCTAATCTCATCGTGGTGGAGGAGTTTATGGGTTGCATTCAAAAACGGGTTTAAATATCAAAATTGCTTTTGTTTCTAGAAATATTAATGCTGTACTATACCAGAGAGTGCTGGAGGATTACCTTTTGCCGTTGATAACGTGTTTAGAAAACACGTTTTGCAACAAGAGAAAGCTGCGATTCAAAATGCGAGAACAAAAAAAAATGTTTTAAGAATTTGGGTACAAAACCTTCATTAAATCCAAATTCAATCCTACTGAAAATGTATGGAAAATTTTAGCCAGGGATGTTTACGACCCATAGAGATCAGAAATTCAAACAACAAAGGAACTCAAAGAAAGAATATGGAAGGAGCTCACAGGAAGAATATGGTAATAACAGAGCATGGAGTAAAGTGGAGGAAACAGCTATAATTAATCTAATGAACAGTGTTCCTGGAAGGTTATTGTATATAATAAAAAGACGTGGAAAGGCCACAAAATAGTAATTTTATTAACAGCATCATCTAGATAATAGAATAATAATTTTTCACAACGCGATGTTTAATTTTTTCATTTGGAATTCATCAATTAAACAAATAAGGGTTGGAAAATTTCCATTTGGAAGAAAACTGTTATTCATTTAATTAGGAAGAACGTCATATTAATTTTACTTTGTACTACTTGTTGATATCGTTATTTTTGTTAATAAAAAATGATTTCAAACAACTCCTTTGATTTTATATTTTTTAACCGTACTGTATATTAATTTGCTGTAATATTATTTTCGTAGACTCTAACAGCATGAGTAGTTCAAATGACTCACTGTCTTCTACATCCCGAGATGCTAATTTAGTAATAGGATCCACACCAAAAAAGACAGAACGATCCAGCACATATCTGGGATATCCAAAGGTCTACAAATCACAGGGAAATGTGTAAGTTTTCTTAAACTGTAATAAAGATATTTTAAATCTTATAAATGATTTAATGGATGTACTAGGTGGTTTACATATTGCATGATTTTTATTGTTTAAATACTACAGTAAATGTTCTTCTAAGATAAACACAAACTACTATCATTAGATATTATACCCGTATACATTTTACTTTAATGCATCTTTCAGAAGTAAAATAATGATTTGCCATTCACATATATAGGAGATTATTGAACATATTAGCACTATACATAAACTGAAATAACAATTATTACACATTATACTAGCTTTATTAATATCAACCAATAATATATTATACAAGAGCATTTGAAGAAAAATATGAAAAGGGGGTGTGAAAATAAAGTAATGAGACTTGTGGCCTAGCCTTCGATCTGACAACAGTGTTGGTTTGCCTTTTGGAGGGGATACAGACCAACATCTGTTCCGTCTTCAATACGAGTTTGAACTTCTTAGAGTCACTTGCTGGTCTGAGGCGATTATTTTCGTCCCCGGATTTTTCAAGTGCTTTCTGAAATGAGTGGCAACAATTTCACCAGCGGAAGCTTTCCGATTACAAGAGGTGAAAAAAGCCATCAAAATATTGTGTGTACTGATCGTCGGCTGGCCGTCAGAATGATCGAGAAACAGTTGAATTCAACTCTCACAACCGTTCTTCAGATTTTGGCCACTGAATTGGGAATGAAGAAAATATGCTTGAAAATAGTCCCGAAAAAGTTTTCACACAATCAAAAAAACAACAGGAGGGAAACATGTTTTGACTTTTTGGGTTGGATTTAAAATGATGCTCATCTTCTGGTGACGAGACTTAGATATTTGAATACGACTCGTAAACGAAGCGCCAGAGCCAAGAATAGCACGCTCCAACCTCATCTCCGCCAAAAAAAAAAACATAATCAAAGAAAACAGCAAATCAAAGAATAAAAACGTGGTGATTTGTTTCTTTAATAGCCAGGCGATTGTCCATAAAGAATTTATGCCTCAACATCAAATTTCGGAGACTACGGAAAAGTGTCATTACGCCACACAAGTAAAAACATCACTGCGGCTTCATTTACCAAACTTAAGTCCTTGTGAGTTTTTCTTTTTCCCAAGATTGAAAATTCTCCACAAAATATACCATTTTGAAACATTGGAGGACATTGAAAAGGCCGTAACCAACCATCTAAAGGCGGTTCCAGCACTGTTACAATGAGTTGACAAACTGTCCCCAGTCGCAATGTAGAATTGTTATTTCAGCTCAATAAAAAAAATCAATGTCAATTAATTAAATTAATCAAATCAATTAATTTTACAATTAATTTACACATCTCGAAAATATTCATAGTTTCTTTTCTGAAATATGGTTTATTACAGTTTTAAAGCTGATTTGTCAATTATGGGTAACATAAAGAAGCGATTTTTTAATTAAATCTATTTCTCTCATATTTGAAACTCCATAAAGAGATAATAAATAATACAATTTGTTGTGTTTTCAATTTAATGTGTTTTCTTAGAAGGACAATATGAATGTTGGTGTAACTTTTGAGGTTTGGCATACACTAGTACTATTCTCTGCTCACAATTACTTATCGCTTTTACTCTTGCATGCTTCTTCTACTAACCAATAATGTAGGATTCAGCTTTCCAAAGAAGCTGGTTTCCTGAATGTCACATCTCCTGGACGTCAAACTCCCACCTTTAGTAGAGTTCGGTATGTAAATGATTAAATTACAACAATGTTCTAAACATTTAAACTTCATAACTAACTTCATCATGTTTATGCCAAAACTGCTTCACAATAATATGTTAACAATTGAATTTAACTTATTACTTACAGAGAAATTTTACTTACTTAATTTTTGTAATTTTTATAAACTTTACCTCCACATAAGACAGAAAATTTTAAAACATCCAAAAAAATGTCTACATAAAACGATTGATTTATCATCTTCTCCATATCCATTATTGGTAAGGAATTTGTGAACATTTTGTTTGTAGCTTAGTTTGTAAATGTTGTTGTCTTATTAGAGTTTTCTGATAAATTGTCAGAACTTTGAATCGTATTAGCGGCAATACTGTTTGAAATCTAAATGTCATTCATAAACTGCTGTACATTGTGTCAATTCACCATGGAAAGATACAGTTCGAAGGCAACACTTTGGGGAAAAATCTTTTCCGACAAAGTGAACTTCTGGCTTACTGAGTTTGTGAACAGCTTCATGATTTGTGGCGATGAATATTCGGAAGTGATTGAGGAGTTACTTCTTTATCCTCAGAAAATCGCTGCTCGGTGCGATTTTTGTGCTAACGGAGTGATAGGACATTATTTTTTGAAGATAATGGAAATCGTATTACTATTAATGGTGAACGCTTTAGGAATATGCTAACAGTAAATATGTTTGGGCTAAACTGATGTGGATATAAATAATGTTTTCTTTCAACGAGACAATGTGACTTATCACCCATGTCGCCAAACAATCAATTTATTGCAAGAAAAGTTTCCTGGACGCGTTATTTCGCGAAATACTAATGTCAACTGGCCACTACCAAGATCATGCAATCTCCGTAGGTTA
Source organism: Cosmopolites sordidus (assembly GCA_031761425.1). Lineage (NCBI taxonomy): Eukaryota > Metazoa > Arthropoda > Insecta > Coleoptera > Curculionidae > Cosmopolites > Cosmopolites sordidus. Next base: position 119,503 of record JARFXV010001061.1, on the reverse strand, counting down.
TTTTTTGTGGGATTATGTTAATTCTCTGGTTTGCAGAAATAAACCCTGAACAATTATTCACCTTAAACTAAACATTCAGGCCGTCATTGAAAATATACCACGTGATATGTGTGAAAGTAATCGAAAATTGGGTCTCCAGAATCCATTCCACCAGACGAAGCTTATGGGGGACATTTGAACTACATTATGCCATTACTCGTTAGTTATGCTATCACTTATAGTTATTATTGTGTCTCATTCTAAAGTTCTGACACTCTTATTTGGACAACCCTCTATATTAGGTATACCGCGAAGTAATCGTATTGCACGTACGCGTGTTTGAATGTCATTGACCAGCTGATATCCTACGCCCCAGTTCAGAAACACTGCAACAACAGTTACAAAAAATATTTATCCAGTAGCCTAAAAATTCATAAATGCAATAAGTGGTTTGCCAAGTGCAGATTGGGAGATTTTGACTCTAAATAATGACATTTTACGGGCTGTTTTTGTCGGGATATAGAAAAACTATCGGTTAACCTTAATTCATCCTAGTCAGTATTATTTAAAATACATTGGTAAAATCAACACAGAAGGTAAATAGGTTGCACACACTCTTTAAGAAGAAAACAACGCCAATCCGATGTAATTTGTCGTTACAACGGCATAACGCTGAATCATATCTTGATCACCAGTGCCATGTTTACACCATAAAAAAATCATTCTTGAAGAAGAAGAAGAAGAAGAAGAAGAAGAAGAAGAAAGGTTACAAGAACTCTAGTCTGGTAAATATGGAGACTGTGGAGCCACAGTGATATTTTTACTTCCTAAAAACTCGTTAATTGAAATTTTTGTGTGGCAAGGCGCATTGTCCTAATTTAGCACCCAGGTGTTTTTTATGTTCAGCTTCACAAGAATCATTTTCGAAGTCTTTCAAGAACCTCTCGGCAAAAATGGTGGTTTACCATTTGGCCTTGACGCACATATTCCTTTAAACGTTCCCATGACTATCAAAAACGCAAATCGGCATGCTTTTGGTCTTTGATTTACTCCTTCTGGTTTTTTTTGGCCATGGTAAGATTGGTGTGTGCCATTTCTGGCTCTGGCGCTTCGTTTCCTGGTCGTATCTAAACATCCAAGACTTGCTACCAGTAATGACACGTTCCAGAAAATTAGGGCCATTCTGACCGCCAACGGACGATCAGAACGCACAAGATCCCGGATTCTGTGGACATTTTCATCATTTCTTGCAGTTGGCCTTCCACTGCGACGTTCGTCTTCAGTCCGAATCTCTGCCTTCTGAGAATACCTTAAACCACCTGAAAACCTGAGCTCTTGACAGAACACAGTTCACACATAGTCAGCCTGTGCTGATAATTGTGTCTGACCGCCTAGTGACTCTAGAGAGTTTAAAATCGTGTTGAAGGCGCATCAGATGTTAGCACTCATCCATAGGGAACTCCAACAGTGTTCCCAGATTGAACTCTACGCCACCAGTCTCGTTACTTTATTTACACACCTCGTATAAACTACTAACTTAGATATAACTTTAACTGTGCGTCCTACTAATTTGTTAATTTTGTAGCTTCCCCATAATTCATTGAATTTGCCACTATTAGTATTCTCAGATATTCGTAAACGCTTAACACTACTAGACAATACATGCCATTTCTAAAGCACTGGAAAAACCAATCAACTCTTATGACCAGTTTAAAACTTTTACTTCTTATGAGGTGAGTTCGACCAAATTCCCCAAAGAAGGGTTTCATGTGGAGATTAACACATGTATACCAATACAATACTGCAATAATTACTGTTCATATAGCACTTTATTTCAACCACTATTTCTCGTCATTTGTACTGATGCTAATGGTGAGATGTTGAACAGACGACGTACAATAATGCATCGATGTCTATTCCTAATATGAGGGGTTAAACCCACCTAATGAGAATTAGACGTTCCAAAGTCGGTTGTGAAAATTATCTAATTTTTTCGGAGTACCACATGATGGATGAATGATCCAAGGAGTAGTGGCATTGCGTTTCAGCTATATTCATACATATTTGAAACTAATTTTTAACTAATTTTCACTATATTTGTTCATTTTAGACTACGACTACGTAAAAAGCAAAGTGACATTTGTTTTTTAAGTTGATGTGACTTCCTGACATTTGATAAATTTTTCGAGCAACGAATTTGCTTTAAATTTTTTGATGTACTGAAATACAAATGTTAAGATGTTCGCGGTACGGAGACGAATATCTGTTAGAAAAACTGTTTACGAGGGTGATGGTGGTGCGTATTGGCGTGTGTACCTGTGTGAATGTACGTATCTTTGTGTGGGTGTACCAGATATGGCGATTAATAGTTCTTAATTTTTTCTTAAAAAAACACGTGTAATTTGGGAATAAGGCAATTTATGGATGCCCTCCCAGAAAAACCGCGTATTTGAGGTCCAGTCATTAAACCATTTTTCGACATCTTTGTAATTGTTGCAGTGTTTCACGGAAAGTGTTGTGAGACATCGATGAAAACACGTGTAGTCGGAAGAGGCCAAGTCTGGTGGATACGGCAAGTGGGGCAAGAGTTCCCAAGTGCAGAAAGGATGTCTCTGACCGCTTTCGGTGTGTAATGGGGCGTTGTCGTGCTGGAAAATAATTTTAACGAAACTGAATTACCTGTTTCACCCGGTTTCAGAAGCTCATAGCACACGACACCATTCTGATCCCACCAAATGTACAGCATTGTCGTCTTTTCAAAGCAATTCGATCTTGCGGTCGATGTTGATGATTGTTCTGGATCAGCCCATGATTTTCTGCGTTTTGGGCTCTCGAAATATATCCATTTTTCATCCCAAGTCACGATCCGATGCAAAAAAGTATTTCTTTCATGCTGAGAAAGCAAAACTTCGCACACCGTCTGTCGTTCAGCCGATGTGATACCCATTTTCCTGCCTTCTGAATCTTTCCCATGGCATGACCAACATTTAACCTCTCTGCTAGTTGTTGTCGAGTTTGCGTTCTTTGTCTTTCAAGTCGAAATCACCACTTTTCTTTACCTAAATCAACGCCCACAGGCTTCTTGCGTTAGGACGTTATCACCGTAAGATTCCACAAGTATACAACGGCTTTCGCTTTTTATTTGGTTCGAAACTCGACATATTTGCCACACGATAAAAATATGATGCTAACTCGAAATCGTTTAAAAACATCAATGGCGTTTTGAAAGGTACTATCATAGCAACAAAATTACTTTAGAGATTAGACTGTGAACCAACTCTTGTTTCCAGCGCCATTTCTTAAAATAATTAGGAATTACTAACCGCCACGCCTATGTATGTGTGCTAACATATGCCCATGTGTGTGTGCGTAATCATTTTGTTACAACCTGTCTGTTTAAGATCTTCATAATATTGGTTTGTGATGGTAAGACCACGTGGTAAATAACCAACAAAAAGAACCCTTTAAGGCCCCTAAAAAAATTGTTCCCATGATTGATATTGTAAGTGTGAAGATGATATTGTACTTAGTACTTTTAATTCTAGACAAAATAATGAACCCTGGTCCCAAAACCAAAAACACATTTCCAAAACACATTTCCAAAACACATTTCCAAAAACTTTTCCAGATTAATGTAGATTATCGCAAAATTTTCTTTATTGATTATTTGCCTCAGATATGAGACATTTGAACAGTCATGCAATTTTTTTCAACATTGTCTGAAATGTTACATGTTTTTAATATAAATTTTATTCTAATGCTTCAATCATGTCTCAAATCATTTTTTGTACAACCAGGACTATTTTAGATACACAAGAAGCATATTCACAAGATTTAAAATTCCGAGATTAGCTTTAATTACTTCTATAATTGTAAATTAATCTGACGATAAACCCTTTTGGCAAATATACTTTATGACAGCCCCAGACAGACAAAAATCACCCCCAAATCAATTACTTTATTGTTGGTTAAAAGTGTTTTTGTAAATTTATATCATTTTTATACGTTGTAAATGTATCATTTCACTGATATTGTTTTGTGAAATATATATCTAATATTGCAGAATTAAACATTTTATGAAAAATAAGTTTTACAACTAAATTTTAAATTTGTTTAAATAAATCGGATATATAAATCAAAATATAATAAAAACAACCAGGGAATCCACAAATACTTACTAAGAACTAACATTACTTATTATAAAGACAATATGGCTAATTTAAATTAATTAATTTGCGTTTATTTTCCAGACGAGTGAGAACGTTGTATGCTTGTTTAGGAGAACACGATGGAGAACTATCTTTTGAACCTAACCAAATTATCACCAATGGTAAGAATAATTCGATAATTATGCTTCCCATTTAAGTTTGATTATCATTTCTTTCCTCTCATTTGGATAGATTGTAATCTAACTAAGATAACATATTTTTTTTTTGTTGTTGGTCTCGAGATCTCGATCAAAACATTTCGTTTAAGTTATATTTTTAATAACTCTGTTTATTAGTGAAATCATCACAAGAACCTGGTTGGTTGGAAGGAACGTTGAACGGCAAGACCGGCCTCATTCCCGAAAACTACGTCGAAATACTCCCTTGACAGAGCGGGTCCTTGTCAAAAATATCCACTTCGTTAAGGCACGGTATATGCAGAGCGCTGCATCTAAGCAACTCTCATTCAGAAGCATCGTCGCCTGGATGTAGTAAAAGGTTAACCTTCCACAGACCAAGTTTGGACGGAGCCCTGATCAAGCAGACCAGCGTCGAAAGGAAAAGTTCAACTTGAAATAATTGGTAATAATATATTGTTCATGATGCAAAAATTAAATTTTCTTTATAGATAGCTTTTATTATTATTTATATTAAAAGCAATGTAAATATGTATATTTTCGAATTAATATAATTGTTGCAGCATGAATGTGTTAACCAGGCAGATTTATTATAAAGGGCAATATAACAACTAGGCTTATATTGACCTTATTTCTTACAAATGATACAATAAAACTTTGTGTATTGACTAATATGCAAAACCATCTTCACAAAACCTTTTCAAAACACAGAATGTATATTTTCATCTAATAGTTTCAAAGAAACGTTTAAGTTGATAAATTCATCATACATAAAATTATTTCTCTATAGACATAATGTGGAAATCACATGAATATCAAGAACACATATCTGCAATAATTATTCAAACATTTATAATCTTAGTTCCTGATTCCTACCAATTCTGTAGAGCAATAGCATCATGTCAATGTTATAACAATTTTCCAAACTTTACATTTTCTACTATATAATATATGTATATAATATATGTACAAAAAATAATCTGTGTGATTTCATGGACGGTGTGACAACTATCCTCCCAACTAAATATATTACCACACACACTATTATTCACTTAGTGTAATATGCATATATACCTACATGTGTCCATAATACTTACGTACTAAACTAGCTGTGGTAAAAATGGTAACACCAATTAAATGTAAGTATAAAGTAAAATATATGTTTACAAACTAAAGAATGAGCAATGTACATTTAGAATGTAAATAAGTTTAGAAATATACAGAGTGAAAATAATATGTATATATATTTTTTCCTTTGTGTGTTTTTTCTTTATCAGTATTTTATGTCGTGTTTGAAGGGCATTCTTATTTTAGTTAATTACTTCAAAGGAAATTGCATTGAGTTTTATTGTAATTTTTCTGTGATAAAGTGCACCTTTTATCCCAGGTTTTGTTATTGTATTTGTAAGCTTGCTTAAAGTATCGTAACATTCATTACATTTTGTATAAAACATTATCATTAATTATGATTGATTGTCTACTGTTTCATTATCAATATGGCGTCAACATATTTCTGATAATAAGACACTAAAGAATCTATAATTTTGGGGCGTGTCTTTAAATACGACTACTGATAAGCGTTTAAACAAACTTACAAATTACGAAATTTCATTTGCACTAATCTAATATAAGGGTCTTATGATAGAATATCAATTACTAGAAGTAATGGATTGCACCATTTTCTGTATTTTAGGTTACAGTTTATTAGCTGATATATGGGACCATAATTATTTCAACATATTTGAATGTTTTTGAATAAAAAATTATAACAGTCATTCCTTTTTGTCTACTGTCATGAAAACACAAAATCATATACACACATATCCAAAAATTAGGTTCATTTATATGTAGGGTGTTATGAAGGTAAGTACAAAACCATGAATGGGCGAAAGAAAAGATCATTTGGAATGCATTAAGCTAATTATGCCTTAGTATTACTGGTTTTCCAGTTATACTCGATTTTTCTTGACAATATCGAAATTTTCATATTTAGACTGTCTATCTCAAATAATTTGAAAACCGTAAGACTTTGTATTAAGGCATATTTGATTTAATAAATTTCAAATGACCTCTCCTATCACCTCCTCGCGGCTTTACATCGATCTTTATAAGGCCCTGAATATATATATATATATATATATATATATATATATATATATATATATATATATATATATATATATATATATATATATATATATATATGGTGCATCTCACGGAAAAAATAACTTTTTGAAATAAAACTGAAATATTTATCGACAAAAATATTATTTTTATTCAAAATAGACTCCTTGCGCGTCCTTACAACATTTTGCACGGTCAATTAGGTTGACGAATGAATTTTTGAGCTCGGCAGAAGATATGTTTTTCAGCATGGCGGTCGACGCCTTTTAAATGGTTTCAATTGCGGCATAACGTTTTTCGAAGAGGTAGAAGTCACAGGGACCCAAATCAAGCGAACATGGCGAATGATTGATGGTTAAAATATAATTTTTGGTCAAAGAATCAGTGATGAGCGTCAAGCGATGGGACGGCGCATTATCGTGCAACAAGCCCCAGCTGCCTTATTGATAGTTGACAGTTGACAGGCCGCATACGACGAATACGCGACAACTTATAACACCAAGATAAAACACAGTACTGATCGTTTGATCAGATGGTACGAACTCCTTGTGCACAATTCCCTCCGAATCGTAGACACAAATCAACATTATTTTGATTTTTGACTTCTCGAGACGGCTTTTCTTCAGATTTGGCTCCCTCGGGGGCTTCCAATCGACACTTTGACGCTTGGTTTCTGGATCGTATTGAAAACACCACGTATCATCAGCAGTAAAAACTACTTGAAGTTTTCGGCCTTTTCGACCCCTTAATCAACTCCTTACAATATTGGCTTCGGAGCAATTTTTCGTCGGCAGTCAATTTGTTTGAAACAAAGCGGGCAAAAACGTTCCGAAATCCCAAATGATCGGTCAAAATGCGATGAATTGAATCTTTGGACATTTTTTTTTATAAATTCACGAACAATTTCAATGTTACTTTGAGCAACCACGGAATTTTTCAGACCACGATGTTCGAATTACACTTGTTTACACACTTGTTTCATTAATTGAAACTTTTCGGTGAATGTTTTACCAAGTTTAAAATAAAACTGAATATGTGCTCTTTGTTCAATGTTAATTTTTTCAACCGATAATATAAACACACTAACACTTTAAGCGCGATAACTTCGCTTCTAATGATCCAAATGTCATGAAATTTTCTCAGAACGTCAGTGGAACATGCACCTTCCAACACTTAAGAGATTTCCCCTCAAAAGATGGCGCCACTAAAGATAGCCATTTTTAAAAAGTCCTGTTTTCCGTGAGACCCACCTTGTGTGTATATATATATATATATATATATATATATATATATATATATATATATATATATATATATATATATATATATATATATATATATATATATATATATATATATATATATATATATATATATATATAATTTAGTTACCCATAAATTTTTATACATTATTAAACCTTTATATATTATATTGTATAAATTTTACTTGTGATATATATAAATTTTACCAATAATATTGGATTGCATTTATTAACTAAATGTATATGAATTTTAACCAGTATAATAGTTGGGTTAATTTTAATGTTAGTTTATTGGTAATGTAATATATTACCCACTTCTAATTTTGAAAAAATATATTTATATATTTTATTATTTGTTACTTTTTTTTGTTTTCTGATTTAATTGTAATTTATTGTTGTAATATTTTAAATTAATAAAGTTTAATTCATTGCTGTATTTTTGTTAGTTTGAACTGAAAATATCTACTTAATTGTCTATGGTTTACTAGTGTACACTCATCAAATGGACTTAGTGCTCAAATTATATCGCCAAATCCAGAAACCAGTGAGCTTAGGAACATGTTGAATAAGGGATCTTGAGCTATATGGCACGTTGACCTTATTTTTTAAAACAATTGTTACAGTACAACAAAAAAATTCAGCTATACTGCGATACAGCTCACCTAAACAATTACCAAATCTTTAGTTAATAGAATAATCTTTAAAAAATATGATTAACTCATAACATCACAGATGCGACCTGTTCTATTATGACAGTTCCTGTTTTGTTAATAAATAATTTGTTGAGTAAAATAATACATATAATAAATGAATTATAATCTTAACATCTTAAAAACAGCTTGGTAGATTATGCGTCCAGCAGCAGCATTATGCATCCAGCAGCAGCATTATGCGTCCAGCAGCAGCATTATGCGTCCAGCAGGCCTACCTGTGATGCTACGGATTAAGTTGAAGGCCTCGTTCACACGATGGGGTTTCGGTTTTATAATCGTTTCGGTTTTGTCGTTTCGTTTTCAATAAAAAGTGTATATTTTTTTGAGCGTTTACATATTGCGATCGAAACCCGTATACGGATCCGAATCGGTAGCAGATGTCGTTCGATTTTGTCTACCGAAACCGTATCGGAAACTGCTTCGGTTGCCATTGGCGTATAGAATTGAGAGGCGGGGTACACACGATTCGGTTGTTTTGAATATCAGTGCCGATCTATCTACAGTCGAACGAAGTGATCGTTTATTTAGTTGATTTTAACAGCTTTTTGCAGTGTTCTTTTCCGCAATGGAGAAAATCCAACCATAAATTTTAATTTCCTTGGTTGAAGAAACCAACCATTTAAGGCAAAACATTAGTTTGCTATAAAAATAAATACCTGAAATATGCTGCTTGGATGTTCATTATTAAGAAACGATTTTCTGGATATCAAAAACAAAACAGGATTTTGGTATGTATAAATACAATTTGAAATTTTCAATTTTGTTTTTAATTTGAAAATCTTTTTATTAACAATTGGCTTACACATGCGTATAGAACACTGCCCAACAATAATAAATAGAAAATTGAAATTAATAAAAGTTTATACAAAATTATCCAGGAAAAATAGTTAATGACATACAGCTTCCTCTTGCCAAGAAAGTGACCCAGCCTCTGAAATAAAATAATCAACAAATACTGATCTAACCGAATTAGCAACATTTTTCCCACGCGTTATTTTTGCAGTTTGTATATGACGAAATATTCCTGGAACTCTGAGATATTTTTGAATTAAAAACCTTCCTTTGTTCTCACAAAGTTCTGCAGTAGTGTGCATGCTTTTGTTATCCAAATTGGTAGTTCTGAAATTACGTCTAAAAACCGATGAAATATTTTCCACTTATAGGTCAAAATACTAATGGTAATTGAGTATTGGTAATGGTAATTGAGTATTATTTTTTTATCCAGATGAGTTCCTCCATATGGTCTCATTAAGAGTTCATGTATTGGAAAGCCTTCGTCTCCAACCAAGACAAAAGGCACGTTCACTACTGATTGTTCATTTAAATAACTCGGTTCTGGTAAATTCAGATAATTTTGGGTTAAGTTTTTCCAAAACATTGTTATTTTTAAAATTGTAGAATTGTAATATTTTCATAAAATCCAACACTCACATACCTAAATCAATATTCTGAATCGACGATGGCTAATAATACAATTGAGAAATATTCCTTATAATTAAAATACATAGAGCCACTATTTGATGGTTTTTTAAGTCTAATGTGCTTGCCGTCTACGGTACCAATACAATGGGAACATTAGCTTTTGTTTGAAACCCATTAGATATTTCCTGCAGTCGTGAGTGAGCTTGGGAATTTCATAAATTCACTGTGAAAGATTTTCCATATAATTCTTGTTACTTTTCGTACAATGTTGCCAGTTGTTGAAATGCCTGCTCAGAAAAAATAATGTAGATCTTTATATGAACATCCTGACCCCAAATACCTAAAAAAACTAAAGTAAAATCTTTTGTTTCAGGTAAACTCAAAAATGGACGCATATAAGAGATTCGTGGATGAGATCAGTCAAAAAATAAAAGGAACAAAAGACAGCAGGTGTTTCTGCCGTGGGCTCAAAACTGTATATGTATCACAAAAGAATGAGTTTCTTAAAAAAAGTAACACATGCATCATCTGCGCACGAAAGTGTAAACAGAAATGAAGAAGAAACCAATATTAATGAAGAGAACCTTGAATCTTGTAGGTTTGCCGAAAAGAAGCGCAAAACTGATCAGAGGTGTGAAATGGATAACAAAGTGATGAAATCTATGGATTACCAAATGAATGTTGGGCAGCAAAACCAAAAAGACAACCACCACCTTTTTTTTAAAGGTCTTTTGCCATTTCTATAGTCATTAAATGATTAACAGATCTTGGAGTTCCAAGGAAGCATTATACATTTGTTACAGCAGATAACAAAGGAGACTCAAACAGCGCTCACACATGTCCAGCCACAAAATGTTAGATGTCACGGTTATCACCAATAGCAATTAATTAATTAATTAATGAACTAATTCTGAATACTCCATTAGAGATATAGATTGAAATCTATATCTATATCTATTATGTGAACATAATATTGATGATTTGCTTGGCATTATTTCGCGTATTCATTTTTATATATTATTATAGCTTACTATCGATAAGGAAAACCAACACAAAAAATGAATTGTTCATTTTATAAAATGGATATTCTTTGTATTTTCTTGCCTGGAAATAAACATTATGACAATGGGTATTATAAGTGTAAAAATTATATGTAATTAAATGTAAATAAAAAGTACTTACCTTAAACATATTGTTAGTTTTTCTTCTGGACTAATACTTTTTCTCATAGTTGTATCCTACTTTATATTATATCCTTTTACTTATATTTTCTTCAATTCTTTTTAATAGATTATCAAATGTGTTTATAGTCATTCGAAAATATGTAGTTGAAAAATTTGAATTCATCTCTTCTTAATTGAATAATAAGCATTTGAAATGTTCTCAGAGAATATCTGTCCCTCAGAATAGGATGTACCTAATACGTTCTATTAACTTTTTTAATTTTGCTTCTACAACGGCGGTACCAGTACATTACAAGAAAAATATTTACGCCCATCCCGTAAAGAGAACTACACTCAATGATTACAAAAAGTTTTCTGTGCTGGAAAAACCGTATACGGTAGAAGAAAAATAGTGTGAATACAGCTTTCAGTTGTCACCGAAACGAGTATAAAACCGAAACCAAAAAATATTTAAGTATAAATACGCAAATATTCTTTGCCGAAACCGTATTATGTGAATGATGCCTAAGGCCTCATACAGTCGATACGGTTTCGGTTCTGTTATTTCGTTTTCAGTAAACTATGTATTTTGTTTTGTACGTTCACACATTGCGGTCGAAAAACGAAACGATTATAAAACCGAAACCGTATCGGGTGAACGATGCCTAAGGTTTCATACACTCGATACGATTTCTGTTTTATAATGGTTTGAGTAAACTAAGTATTTTGGTTTGTACGATCACACGTTACGGTCGAAAACCGAATCGCAGCTTTCACTTAACACCGAAGCGATTATAAAACCGAAACTGTATCGTGTACGAAGCCTACGTCCCAAAGCGCCAGTTTTTTTAATAAGAGAAATCATGTCAAAGTCTACGTCCACTAAATGATCCAGTCCAGTAATGATATCAAACGATAATTCAACGTGGATAGAATGATGTTTTGCGATGCACTTTGTTCGTGCGTAAGAGAGAAAAACAAAATAAAGGAAAAGAAAATAAGTGTATTATAATTTAGAAGGGACTGTAACTTAGAATGCCGTTTACAAATATACACAGCTGATGAGTGGATGCTAGCCAGAGCGGACTCTTAAGCGTGCGGGCAAATTATACTCCTTTAGCCCAGATCAACCGCAGAGTAGGTGTGCGTTATGAGCACCACTGGCCTTGCCACAGAATAGGCCAGGAAATCCCCATGATGTTCTAGAAGTTCGCTTTAGTTCACCCCGCTCACCGCTACAGAAAAACTACGGTGAAATTTATTATAAGCCTATAAACTAGAGTACAACGTGAGTGGTCAATACAAATCATATAAATAATATATCAATAATATTAGTGTTTAGCTACGTCACCACCACGGCCCCAAAAATAAAAAGTAAAAAAGCAATAAAGGCTTCACACTGGGCATCAAAAATTAAATAAAAGTAAAATAAAAAGGCTAACGCGAAAGGTATTGCACAGCAGAAAGATCGGCCTTTTCATTCTCAAAGATAAAGATAAGGTAATATATAATAACAAGAGATAGAATAATAAAAAAAGAAAAACGTGGTCGGAGTCAGGCTTCCCACAAGAATGGTTCGGAGGTCCGGCCCACCTAAATTCGGTTCCGTCCTAGGAAACTAGATTTGGTTCTGTCCAAGGATTATTCATTTGGTTCCGTCTAAGAACCCTAAATAATAAAAAAAAAATTAAAAAAAGGAAAAAAAAAATAAAAAGGAAACAATTTTAACAAAAAAAGGTGGCACAAATTGGTCGAGGCCACACACGTGGTGTGCTAGCTTTAAACCTCAAGCAACCAGCAAGAAAAAGAAGAACATATATTTTTCTGGCACTGAGTTATCAAAACAACAAAACAAAAACAATGAAAAGAAAACAAGGAAATTACCTGTAAAAGGGTTTCAACGCAGCCCCGATGTACTGAGCACACTGATGGGGTGGCAGTGAGCTTCCCTCGAGTTGGGTGTTTTAAATCCTCCCAAAAGGAGTACCCATAAGGGAGCTAATCAAATCACCACAAAAATTCGGTTTTATGGATGGGACCTGGAGGTGCAAATTTGTAAAAATACGGTAACTAAATTATTACACCATCGAAGTCCTTCACCACAGGGCTCAACAGGAAAAGTGACCCTTTACTTCCACCACAAGTACAACCAAACCCCGGTAATCTGCAAAAACTGCGACGAAAGATGATTGGGCCCTGGACCCAATAGGGATCGTAGGAAAAATGGAATTTATCACATGCATTCACAATTAGTTGGGACAAAATCGATACCTGCCTCCTTCTAACGCACTGGAATCATACTCTGATCACTTTAGCGAAGAAAAAGAAACAACGCATGGAAACGGAAAAGCGCCATGATCTGACGCTATGGGGGTGATGCTTGACGTTTAAAATAATATCTGGTCCTTGAAATGTAACTCCCTACCCTAATGATTAAAAATAAAATAAAATAAAGCCTATTCCAAACGTAGGGTTACTTTGCACCCGTTACCCGTTTAACAAAACTGATTAAGATGTAAGCCCCCAAACTGGCCAGTTTTATTAAGAGAGAAATTATGACTGAATGAAACTAAACTTAATGAACTAATACACATATCAACACCGACAAATTCACAACTTCAGTTCAATTCATTGGACTCTGGGTGTTTTCATCTGTGTTCTTGATATCTGTATTTAGATGTGTTACAAGTACTTTTTTGAAGTTCGTTCGTCTTCGTGATATACCATGGATGGAGCACCTAGTATGTTTATACACAACTAGAGTGTGTGTGTGCGGGTGTGCATATGTGTGTATGTGTGTACTTACACAGCCGGCCGCAGTGGTCTGGTGGGTTAATCGCCTGCCTAGCAATCCAAAGGTAGCTGGTTCGATTCCAGCGCTGGAATGGGTGTTTTTCTTTAATGTTTCTGTCCGTCTTACTTCCAGTTAAAGGCTAGGTAAGGCCGGATGCCTTCTGAGAAGTTTTCTACGTTGATCACCTATGGGCTTATGGGTAGGCAAATAACCAAAGGTTGATAGCCTAAGGGGGGTGCTGGCCTGGGTTTGTCGGTAGTTGATGACCGTGGTTCGGAACCCACGTTAAGCTGTAGGTCCAGTCGCTAAATAGCCTTACATGCTGACGCGCCTCTAACCGTAAATCCTTTTCTTTGTACTCACACACATACACAGAAAAGCACACGCGTGCTTGTCCACACATACACGCACGTTTTGTAAAATTTTGGGACGTGTCGTCAATGGATATTAATAAAAGCCAATAATATTTATATAAATGTTTTATTAATTTTTTTTTTTATATATAGAATACAATGTCTTGTCTGGATACTATACTAAGAATTATTGGTAACTTTTGTATTACTTCATTGATGTGTTATTTTTCTCAAACTATTCCTTTGAATATAAAACTTTTATATGCAAAGAACTATTCAATCATCCTTGGTTTATTAGTGTATATTCTATCTTTCAGATAAACCCCAGAGAAAGCGGTTTATAGTGGTCATATCGAATTGTTTTAATTGTTAGGAAACTTAGAAACAATTATTAACGGTCTTGAGCTATATGGCTGGTTGCCTATATTTTTGAAAACAGTACTTAAGGTACAGTGTTTACTTTGTAGGTCAAAAAATGTTTCAATCAGATTATAATACAATTCACCAGAACAATTACGAAATTTCCACAAAAAAAATAATTCAAATAATCTTATTAAACCCAGTACCGCGTCAAAGTGTAATTCGACGTGTGATCTTTAACAAAACGATCAATTCTTTTATTGGAACCTTCGGTGTGAAAACTTCTCAAAGTAATTAAACCATCTCCTGATGATGCTAACATGCGCGCCGAGAGCTTCAAAAAGGAATTTGGTGTATAGAGATAAATCTCTTCGAGTTGAAAATGATCTTTAACAAATCTGATTAAGACATAAACCTCAAACTAGCCAATTTTATTAACGAGACAAATCGTGCCAAAATAAGCTTCACAGCACGTTTTAACTATATAATACATTGTAGAATTCGGTTTAAGCATCACTCCAGTACAAGTTATTGGCTATGTTAGCCTTTGGCCTCATTATCTGTATTCTTGATATAGGATTGGATTGAATTTTCTTCTGTAGTTCAGTTAATAAAGGTTTTTAAATCTTACAAAATCTTTATCAACCAAATTGGAAATCATATGAGATGGCTGGTCAAAAGACGTCCGAGAAATCGGCAATTTAATTTGATTGAAACCTATAAAATGGACTGTGTTGACCCAATGAATAAAAATTTATTAGAATCTTATCCTTCTGTATATTTTTGGCGTTCTGATATATCTCCATTTCAGTAATATCGAATTTCAGAAACAATCGATAATGGTACCCTTTTAGCCACATTTTATTAGATACACCTTATGTTGAAATTAGTGTTTTGCGTTTTCCATACGAATCTAGACCCCAGTCGATATGATTGTTTCATGGTTTATGGATTCTTATTTCTTCCACAATAATCGTTTCAAGTAGTCCAATCATTATAATATGGAGACTCCTAGTATGGGGAACCATAGATACATAGTTGATAGAACTAGTCTGACACATGTATGTAGTAGAGATGATGTTTATTGTTTTAATTAAAAATATCCCGTAAGACTTACTCAAACTTTTATAGACATCAATATGTTCAAATTGGAAAGTTTCTCATTCATCCTTTTGTTTTGGTTAGCCTTTTGTTTTAGTTAAAATTGTTTCTTCAAACTTTAATGTAAATCGCTATCTGTTTGACTTGCATACTCTCCCCGAGTGATAGTTAACCATTCAAACTTTTACCCTCAGTTCATTTTTTTTTGTGGCGGATTGTCTCATAGCGATATGTTGTTTTGTCTTTTATTTTAACAAATAAACCAATAATAACTATTTATTTATTACACGCTTAGATATTGCAAAACATTGAAATTGCTCTAAAGGAACATAAAAAGTCTATATGTTTAGAAATTAGTAGAAATAATAAAGTACACAATGTTCTATAACTGCTATTTTTGGTTAAATGTTTCGAGTTAAATCATGGCACATAATCACATATTAAAAGTTTTTTTTTAATTATTGTTTTGCATTCTCCGTGCGAATGTGAACCCCAGTCGATGTAATTGTTTCATGGTGTATGGGTTCTTATTTTTCTTCAATAATTGTTTCAAATAGTCCAATCATTATACTGTGGAGATCCCTATCATTAGAGATAATAGAATTAGTCTAACATATCTCGGTAGTGGAGATGATCTTTAATGCTTTAATTAAAAATATTCCGTAAGACTTACTTGAACTTTTATCAACATCAGTGTGTTCAAACTAGAATACTTCTCATGCGTCCTTTTGTTTTGGTTACCCTCCTTTTGTCGTTAGTTATTTATTTTTTTGGTTTCAAGTAAATTATATTATTTTAGCACTAAATAATAGTCATTACCTTACTTAGTTCACAATGTTTTAATTTAGAACTTTCAGGAAATGTACTAACGTTTGAATTGCATTGGGATTGGGATTCCATTCCAAATCAATTAATGTTCGGAAATAATGATAGAACAATAATATTATATCGTATATTTTTATTTATTATAGTAAGATTTCAAATGAAGTAAAAACCTCTAATTACTAGTAGTTTTATTGTTTCAATGTAAAAAATAATTTTACCTACATCTTTTGTATATATGTACATAATTCATTTTATTAATTTGAACAGAGCACATGAGAATACCATTCCTAAGATCTGAAACATTAAAATTAATAATTAATAATTAATAATTTATTATTTAAAAAATTTACTAAAAATTACTTAAAACTGATCAAAATAAAATTAATACTAAAACAACCCTTTGTTGAAAAAGTTTTCTCAATTTGTCCAATTATTTTTTAAAATATTTGGTGCTTTTAGAATTTCCCGTCACATATTTTCCTTTTATTCCTAAGAATAGTTTATAACAGTGTAACAGTCCATTGAAATATGTATGAACACATGCAAACTACTTCGCTCGGCGTCGATAACAAATGACTCAGGAGGATATTAAAAAAAAAAAACAAATATGCCGACGGTCGCCGCAGATATATAGGCCGAGCCGAGTGCGGTGGGAAGCAGTTAGATAAATGTCTTTGAGTTGTTCAGTCTAATATAAATAAGTAAGTTATAAGTGTATAACTGCTGGGTTTTATTTTCTTTGCGCTTAACGAATCGGAGAAACGTCACAACTGGTCTCAGGTGTGGAGATTAAAAAGAATTTCAAGGAAATTCTGGAAAAAAAACAAGGAAAATACCGACTAATAAAGTAAGCTTAAAAGAATTAAAGGTGGTCCATTTAAAAAGGGAATTCGAAGAACATGATGGTGAAACAACGGAAACGAAAGCCGTCTTATAAAACAGATTGAAGGCAAATCCTGGCACAAGAAAGATCCAGAAACTTATTTATTTGAGATAGCATTATTTTACTACTTTATTGAAATATCAATGAGAGATAGAATTTTGGGATTTAAGTCGCATCGATATCGAGATCAGTTGTTAGCGACTATAGAGCCAAATTATGAGCCTATTGCTCATGGGAAAGAGGATAATGATTAGATAGATAAATAGACTAATATAACATTAAAAATATGTCGTAGTTTACAACATCACAGATGAGTTGTATTACGAGTGGGAAGTATCGGAGATGGTTATATCACAAGTGTTGTTATCACAAAAGTGTAGACTAGCTTGCTCACACTTTGCAACGATCATTGGAGTGAAAGCAAAGCGCTTGAAATGACTAGATCCTGGTAAAATAATTTATTTCTTTTAGATAAGCAGATACGTTACACATGTTGACTCAAACCGAAGAAAGATCTGAGAGGAGATAAGACAGTGCAGTCAGTTAGAATGTGTTTGACTGTTAGAGGATCATTGCAAAATTCACAGAGGGGAGGACCTTCTCATTTTAGTAGAAATTCATGAGAAAATCGGCAGTGACCAATCATGAGTCTCATCCATTTAACTGTGGCTTTTCTATCCAGCAGCCGCTCTGAAGGGGACTGAGAAATCGAAGGTTTAAGGACTCTCAATTTGTTAGGTCTCTCAGGATTTTTGGATTATGAGTAGCGCATTTCTGGCGTCAGAAAATATAATCCAGGAATTTGCAGGGTTTAATCTCATATAAGAGAGACATCTTTCTGTAGCTACCAATTCAGCAGTAAATACACTAGTTGAATCCGACAGTTCGAATCTTGAAGAAGTTCTATTGTGAACGAAGCTGCAGTCAACTCCTGGATCCATCTGTAGAAATTGTTTGACATAGGGAATACATTTCGAGTAAGATGTTTATACTGGATTTATATATGGAAGAACTTGTTGATTCCTTATCATATCTTAATAGTGAGAAGTCAACCTGAATGGAATGTAGCAACCAAGGAGATAAAGAAGTAGGACGAATTGGAACAGGGACATGCACTTGCATGTTTGACTGTACTGATAGTTGTTGAAAAAGGATTCTGGGTCGAGGGCCAAATTGTGAGTAGACGGAAAAGGATAGGGGGGGGTATGGAAAAATGTCTGATAGCCAGGGATAAATGGTCTCTGCCAAAGATATGTACCACATTTTAAGAGAAGGTAGTTTCTTCTGGCGGGTAAGGGCTCTAAACTCATGATACAGTGTAGGCTTAAGGACATGTTCTGTATGACATCCAGAGAGCGCAGGTAAGATTTAGGGGCCGTAGCGAAGATTATGCAGCTATACTCTAACTTGTATCTAATTATAGCCTTGTATAGTTTAAGGAGATAGTGGTGATCCGAACCCCCCCATATATTTTTTGAGCATCTTAAGTATTCCCAAGTCCCGAGCATATTTAGCCTTCAAAGAGTGAATGTGGTCCTTCCAAGAGAGTCTATAATCAAATGTGAAACCAAAGAACTTGTGGCACGGAACTATGGGTATAATCTTGTTTGATAGAATGTAAGTGACGTGTAAGCAAGGACCATTGCGTCTTCTGTAGAAATAAACAACTGTTGATTTTTCGGTAGATAGTAAGAGACCTATAGAATTGGACCATTTTCTCAGAGATCTTAAATTTGACTAAATGATTCTTTCGCGGACTCTTGAAGGGGGGAAAGAATAATATAGCAGGAGATCAACAGTATAAAGTCTTTGAGAGATCGTAGGGCTGAGGTATCTTTGGATGTTATTCATTGCTATATTAAAAAGGGTGGAGCTCAGTACCATTTAGTAATGGGAATTGGTCAGATATATGTGAAGAATCTATCAGCGAGGAAATTAGACATAAATTTGGGAAGCCTTCCTCTGAAACCCCACTTATATAGGGTGTTCAAGATGGTGGATCTTCATACCGTATCGAAAGCACTGGAGATATCTAAAAAAGCCGTGACTATGTGATTTTTCCTCTGAAAGGTGGTCCAGATACCATTCTGAAAAGCCATAAGATGGTCAAGGGTGGTTCTTGATTGTCTGAAGCCTAGTTGATGTGGATCTAGTAAATGATGAAATTCTATAAGCCATGCAAGGCGATTATTGACCATTCTTTCGAAGATTTTGCTTAGGTGGTTGGTCAACGAGATTGGTCTATAACTACTAATTAAGGAACGATGTTTACCAAATGTGTGTAAGGTCATCAGGATAGATTTTTTCCAAGCAGAAGAATAGGTGCCTCTGCTCCAATATCCGTTATATAGATCCAGTAGCTTTTCTAGTGCTGGTTAAGAAAAAATGAGAATCGTGGGGATTAAAATAGCATCAGGGCCCAGTGCACTGTTTCTACTTCTAGAGAGAGGATGTAGAAATTCGTTAAAACTAAAAGGCAGATTGTAATGCTGTAGGGGAGAATCATCAACATCAAAATTTACAATTTGAGAGGACCTCTGATTTCGCTTAGAAGAACTTATATGATCGTCACCTGATACTTCGAAAAATAATTTTCCTAAACAATTTGCAATTTCGGCTCTGTTGGAGATCTACTTGTTGTCACATATTAAATCTTGAATTGGTTGGAGAGGTCTAAGAATTGTATTTATAGAACTGACGTATTCAGCCCAGGAAGTTCTCTTAGCATTTAAAATTGTCCTGCGAGCTTTTGCACGACATCTCTTGTAGTGTATGAGATTTTCCAGGATAGGGTAATGTTTAAAGCGATTTAGCGTTGACTTTCTCTCTCTGATCGCAGACTTACATTCATCATTCCACCAGGGGACTGGAGAATTATGATGGAATATTTGACGATGAAGAATGCTGGTATTTGCAGCAGATATGATTGAAGAAACAAAAACAATTCTATGGCTAGATCCTCATCAAGGGACTCTAAATTAGGAAGAATGAAGTCATCACGGAATTTGGACCAGTCTGCTTTGGAAACGTTATAGGTTTTTTTGGGCAGTTTAGATTTATCCAATGGGGACGATTTTAATTGGCAAATAGTCACTACCATGTAAATCATCTATGATGTTCCATTGCAGGATAGGGTAAAGCTCTGGAGAGCATAAGGAAAGATCTAAAGATAAGAAGGATAGGGAAGACAAATATGCATGTATATGGGCTGGAGGATTTAGGAGCGAAATGTTAGTAGAAATTAAGAAGTCCTGTAGGGTAGATCCTCTGATATCTGTTTTTGAGGAGCCCCACATAATATTACGAGAATTAAAGTCTTCACATTTAATGAAGGGGGAGGAAGTTTAGTTGAGATACTATTTAGGTTTTGCAAGGAAAAGGGAGTAGATGGAGGAATATATACACATTGCAAATGGAAACTTTCGTTAGCAGATAAGTAGAGATTGCGACAACTTCCAGATTTGAATCTATTTTGATGGTGGAGAAGTCTAAAGACTCATGTGTCAAGATGGTGAGTCCACTCGATGATCGTAAGGCTTGTTCCCTATTTTTTCTTATTATGTTATCATTTTTGTAGCTGGGACGAGGCGATTCATTGAAGTTTGTTTTTTGTAATAAGATTATGGCAGGTTTAACATTTGAAGTGATCAATTTCAATTCTTCAAACTTTTTATAAAAACCATTTATATTCCATTGAAGAATGGATGGATTGAATGTGATGTTTGAGAGTTTTAAATAAGCCTGGTGATAGATTAGAAGGAGTAGATACTACCTTCTAATATTGGATTTTCATAAAATCGATTTGCTATCTATTTTCTTCGATTGTGATGAGCAATCAAGGTCCATAGCTTCCATAGAGGAGGATTTATTAGAAGATTGAGATTGCGATCTGGAACTTTTGTGTATCTCTTTGCTGGAGAGATATTTTGAAGGACGAATATTAAGGGATTTTGATGGAGTCACAGTAACAGTGCTCAGCTGCAAGTGTTCTTCCGTTACAGAAACCCTAGATACTCCAAAGGAACGGGAGGTACTTTGGAGGCCCCGTTCCCGACAGCTGATACCCTCAGCTATCACTAATCAACATGGGTCGCACAACAATTTAGCTTAAGGGAAAACAGATAATCGGAACTGTACAGAACGATCACAAAGAGGACTAGGGTACCTCGGGGACGTCAAGCCCGTATTCAGAGGGAATAAGGAAACTCCCCTCTGAACCCCTGGGGGGGGGGGGGGAGCAACCGTTGCGATAGGGAGCAACCGTTGCCAATCATCAATTCGCCTCACCACGAATTGCAATAGTGGCATCCGTTAAACATCAAGTCGACACTGTTTTCCAACACCTTATGCTGCTTGATACGCGTAACCAAAACTATCATTAGACCAGACATATTGAAGAAATCACCATCGTCTCGACCAAGGAAATGGCGATTGAAGACAGCCACCGGGGAATCAGATAGAGTTCATGGAGAAATTGACTTGAGTTTCAACATTGGGAACACTTTAATACATCACCGAACCTTAGTCACCAATATCAAAGAATAAATCATTATCGGAATGGATATGAACAGGGAAGGTTCAGAATTAGACTTTAAACAAGGAACCTTGACGATCCATGGAGAGGAAGTCGTTCTACATTGAAAAGACGAGGGGACAGTCTATGTTACGCTAGCAGAAGAAACCTCTATACTTGAGCGAAGTGAACTCATACTGTCAGGTCACTTAGATGGATGGATAGTTAATGGAAACATTGTGGTATTTGAACCACTCAACCATGACAACCATGTCATCAGCCTTGGTCGTAGATTAGCGCCAGTCAAAACTATTATTTGTGCTAACGATAGGATACGAGGGTTGCTATTTATATATTCGGAATTGGCAACAATGGTGTTCCTAGGCACCATCTGACATATACATCGTAAAGTTTGACATTGTTAACTGTATACGTACTCAGTTTAGTGACTTGAAAATTTCGTCTGTCAAAAAATGGAATTAACTCGTGAGAATTTTCGTACGACGATTTACCACGACTTTCGACGTGGATTATCTCAGCAACAGTGCATCTATCCTCTCACTTCGATCACTCACTTTTGGCGATCAAGCACCATCTAAAATCACTGTGTATTACTAGTTTAGTGAATTCAATAGTGTCTGTTGTTCGCTTACGGACGAATTTAAAGATCGCCCAAAATCGGTTGCCAGAAAACATCGATACTGGGCGCGGACTATTAAAGTAACATCGTCATGTGACATACCGTGAGATTGAGGCATCCCTGGGCATTAGTATAACAAACATAGACAAAATTTTACATGCACATTTGCTGTGAAAAAGATTTGTGAGCGTTGGATTCCGTATAATATGGCAATCTGTCAAGAAAAGGCTTGTTTCGATTGGTGCAAAGAAATGTTAAAAACCAATCATGCTGCATTAAAAGCCGTGTATAACATTTGACCAATCAACCAATCTTGAATATATGCGTACGAGCCCGAAAGTAAACGGCAGTCGACTGTATAGGTCTTTCAAAATCCACCAAACCCTACAAAAGTTGTTTGCGCAATAAGCACTTCGAAGCAAATGGTCGTCTGTTTTTTTGGGATAAATGGACATGTGGCTACAGTGCCACTAAATAATCGTAGAATGGACAATTTTGAATGGTACAAAACCATTTGGTTGCCAGAAGTCTTTGAAGAAATAAAACAAAACAACCAGCGACGTAGAATCATTATTTCCATGACAACGCGAGCTCTCACATATCGAACCGAACAACTCAATATTTGACCCGTCAAAACATCGAATTGATCGGTCATCCGTCGTAGAGTCCGTGAAAAATAAAGTACGTGGTCAACGATTTTCAACGCCAGAAGAAGCGGTTGATGCGTTTAAAATTCATGTGTTGAGATACCTCAATTGCAATGGAAAAATTGCTATGAAAATTGGTTCAAACATATACAAGAGTGTATCGATCATCACGGAGAATATTTTGAAAAACCATTTTCAATGATAAATATTTGTTTTTATTTATTATTCCGGATAGATAAATAACAACCTTCGTACCGGTGAGAGTAATGAATGTTAACAGTACAGCGTGTCCTTGAAGAAAGACGTACAGCTGGGATGGTAGATGCTCCAGTAACGTCGATTGTAAAGAATGTCGGTGCCGAAACAAGACCAACCCAGAATAACTCAGGGAATTATTAACGGAAGAAACCATCCAAACATCTTGGGAAGGACCAGAAGAATAGGATGAGAAAACTTCTATATGAGTATCAGGATATTTTCGAAGGTAGTCGGTTTCGATAACTAGGGTTGGACGAACGTAGAATAACACACTATCAAGACAGGTGAAGCTTGTCCTATTCGACAACGTGTTAAAAGATTTACAATCGCCAAACAAGAAGAGGCCAACCAGATTCTGCAGACCATGCAGAATGATGGAATCATCGAACCGTCTACCAGTCAGAGAGATGCCAGCAATGCTGTGTTGGGTGCCGTCTTATCGCAGATCCAGGATGGACAAGAGAAAGTCATTGGATATTTCAGTAAGATCTTATCGAAACCTGAAAAAAATTACTGCGTAACTAGAACTGAGTTATTCGCCGTAGTAAAATCAGTTTCTATTGAGGACTGATCACGCAGCTTTGACAATTAGCTCTTACTTATTATAGCTCTTACAATTGAATAATCCAGAGGGCCAAGTAGCTAGGTGAATTGAAAAGCTGCAAGAATTGACTTGGAACACCGAGCTGTTATCTCACAACGAAATGCTAATGCAATGTCCCGACAATTGTAAACACTGTCATATAATTAAAGAGAAAGCATCTAAAGTATTCCGAACAACCGTAGTAGACGATTATTGGCAGCCTCGCAGATTGAACAAGATCAAGAACAAGACCATGAACTTAGTCACCTCATGAAGTAGAAGAAACATGGACGTCGACCAACTTGACAAGAAGTGGCATCTCATTCACCTGCAGTAAAATCCTATTGGGGCCAGTTTCAAAATCCCATTTAGTGGGATTTAAAGGTTTAAATTTAAGATTTAAAAAAAAATATTAATGTTTATGGATTTCGCAGTTGGTTCCTTGTGAAACATTATGAAAATACTAGGATTTTAAATCATACTTGTAGCTTTTTCATGTTTCAAAAGTTTATTATAGAGTTTGCTCTACATATGTTTCGCCTTGGACTTTCTTAAGAGTAGCTTGAACTAATACTTACTATTAGTTACTACTAACTGATTAGTTACAATTACTAATAATGATTGGTAGTTTATTAGTTAGTTACTGAATTATGGCTCGACTATTACTGCTGAGTTATATCAAGCACATTTTTTTTGAGAAATATGTTGAATTTGTATTATATCAATATAATAATTCTGTCAGCAGTGATATTTTTAGTGTATTCGAACTTCCGATAGGGGTCGCTGTCAAACGAACTGTGGTTTTGCGCACCTCTAGTGTCAGAATTATTCAGTATAGTCTGGTAAATCATCATGGAACGTTTAACTTCAAAACTTTGTAAATTTTATGGAGCACATAATACCCCAACCGAGCGATGTATTCGTCGAACTATCGACACATTCCGCATTTCACGCTGCTCGATTAAAACAAAAACAAGAGAAAAAACTGCGTTCCGAAGAAAATATCGCCGCTGTTGCTGGCAGAGTTGATGATGATTTTCATCAAAATTTTCAATTCGTCGTCGTGCGCAGGAAGTTGGATTTTGTTATTCGACTACGTGGAATTTTGCGTAAAGATCTTGGTCTGATGCTTTACAAAATCCAGCTAGAAAAGAAACCACTTTTCTGGTTGGGAACTCTGGGGTGTAAGCAGATTGAGGCCTCGGAGCAAATTAACTAGATTCTCTTGATAATGGCTTCAAAGTGAAAGTCGAAATGCGGTTCTTCCCGAATTACTCAGAAATCTGTGACTGATAAGAATTCAATTTCAGATGAAAGTAAGTTGAGAATTTTTTTTCCTTAACTTTGAACTTTGACTAACTTTGAGGAGCCTAAGATATCGACTTAAAAATTTTTCCCTTGGCCCAATTTTTTTTGGCTTAATGAAAAATATTTTCGGTATTTTTAAAAGAAATTCGAAAAAAACGGATTTTCGGCCCACCCTATTGAACAATATCCTCAGTCAGTGACTGTTTGAGTTTCTAATCATCAAATTTTTCTGACTGACCCAGATAAATCTAAACCATAATAATCATAAGTATCAAGAATGTTCATTTAATAGAAATTCCACTCTATAAGAAGGGAAAATGAAATACTTAATGTAATAATGCTTATTTACTACATGAATCTAAAAAAAACTTACCAAGAAACAAGAGACAACTATTCCTGATGTACCAATTATTACGGCATGTGTTTTTACAAATTCTGTAGTAACATTTAGACATCCTTTAGTGTGAATCGTAAACTCATTTTTTACTTCAATTTGTTGACAATTTATTGGCACTCCGGAAGAGGTGCTTTTACAGCATGAATCCGGTATTCTATCTCTCCAGTCCTAAAATTGATAAAGTTTGAAATACGAATTGAAAACTTTTAAAATATTCGACTTACTCTGTATTCATACACACCACAACATCTAAGTTTGCTTTGGGTCTCATCCCACGCTTCGGTAATTGGTCTGATCTTTCCATAATCGTTCAATGATCTGTCCATACCCAATCTAATGGTTTTCTCCACTTTACCTTTGAATACATAACCTAGTATTCCGCCAATCAACATAGTGACAAAGATAATGAACAATGCTATAAAATACTAAAAAAGTCTAGAATTAGGTTTATTAACATATACCCTCGCATTCATTTTTATGTAATTGAATACAGGCGATTTAACTTTATTTTCCGAATTAAATCAATTAGGAAAGAAAAATGTATCGTCGCACCATATGAAAAAAAGGTGTATCCATAAGTAATGTATTTTTTTTTTAATTTTAAAAACATTGTATATAATCTATATTCTAGTTATACATATATATTTTAAAGAAGATGTAGCTCGAATACTACGATCCAATAAAATACCAAAACCAAATGTTAATAAGGCTGAAATCAGAGCGCTTGAAAGATTTAAAAGAACCGTATTCGGCAGACAAAGAAAACGCAACAGTCATAATGAACACCGAGGGCTCATGGAAAAGATGACGAACATTTTACTACAAAAACATATAAACCAGTGTGCAGAGATTCAAAAACTTATCTAGAAAAAACACCCAAAAGCAAAATTAAAGCATGGAAACTAGAACCGGACATCGAAAGAAGAATAATTCGAAGGAAAAAATCGAGCAGATGTCCTGAACTTTACGGTCTACCAAAAATATACAAACCAGAAATCCCATTAAGGCCCATAGTAAGTGCCTTTGGTTCTCCAACACAAAATTTGGAAAAATATCTAGCAAGTATCATGCAACCTAGCGTCAAACTTGCCGAATCCTATGTTCAAAACTCAGAACATTTGACAAGATTAATTAAAGATTTTCAACTAGAGGATACAGACATACTAGCAAGTCTGGACATTGTCTCACTATGTCCAAGTATTCCCATAGACCAAGCTCTAGACCTAATTTCGACGAACGAAGACTTTCCACCATACGTGGGGGAACTCTCCGAACACTGTCTGAAGAACACATCTTATTCCTTCAACCAGCAAATTTACAGACAGACGGACGGTGCCCAATGGGATCATCTCTATCACCCGTTGTAGCTAACCTGTTCATGACCGACTTCGAAACAAAAGCATTAGCCAGCGCTCCATTAAAACATAAACTTTGGAAACGCTACGTAGATGATATCTTTATAATATGGTTTCACGGAACTGAACTTCTGAATAACTTCCTAACCCAATTAAACGAAATCTACCCAGAATACAGTTCACTCTCGAAGTCCAACATGACGGAAAACCTCCGTTTTTGGATCTCCTCATCACAAGACAACTTTCTGGAACCCTTGAATACACACTGTATAGAAAACCAACTCGCACTGATCGAAACCTCAACCTTCTCAAATCCAAGCAGTAGCGAACACCTCGATTTCCATATCCTTCCGATTGACACTACCAGATACACGAAACGAGGAACTACCAAACGTTTCCACAGCATTTAGACAAAATGGATATTCAGAAAATTGTATCAGGAGGCCATTCACCGTCAGGAAACCCAAACAAGAAGAACAATAGAGGATCAAAAACCAAATGCACCAACGGTCGTGCTACCATACGTAAAAGGAAACACTGATAGTATAGGCAGACTACTAAGGAAACATAAGATCAGAACTACAAGCCGCATAAAACTGTCGCAAACATTCGAAAAAACCCCAAGGATAAAATTAGACTAGAAAATCATGGGGTATATAGCATATCTTGTTCCGACTGCAACAAAATATACATAGGACACAAAAACAGATGAATCTCAGCCAGAATACAGGAACATAAAAACAACTTAAAAAACAAATAAGGCACTTCCGTTCTGTCCCAGCATCATCTGCAAACAGGACATAAAATCAACTTTGAAGGAGCCAAAGAAATAGCGAATTTTGAACACTACAAGGTCCGAACAATCACAGAAGCCCTTGAAATATAGAAGAAAGAGGTGAGCTAAATACGCGAAATGACGCTTGCAACATTCCAAAAGTATGAAAATCGCTTTTGAAAAAAAGAAGAAACACGGCAACGTGGTGACGAGGACGAAAAGTCAATAAACGGACGCGCGACAGTGTTGTCGAGCACCGCGAATAGTGCCGAACTACCCCGATACAATCTGCCCAGTCGCTAGCCGCCTATAAGAGCGAGTGCAACGACCCGTGCACGTCAGTTGGACTCTTCACTCGAAGCGGAGAATATTTGAAAAGGCCTCCTGAGGTTTTGGCGAAATATCGTAACTCTTCATAGAATGATCGACACCCGGAATAATGTAGAAACACACACACACAGATATATATATATATATATATATATATATATATATATATATATATATATATATATATATATATATATATATATATATATATATATATATATATATATATATATATATAAATATATGCTAGACTATTAGTCCGGGAGTACATCCGATCGTTTGCGTCCTGTTTGTTGGGAACGTGCAGACGTTTTGTCAAGGTCACACTTGGCATTCTCAATGCTTGTCTGAAGACTGAAAAAAAACGCACGTTCCCAACAAACAGGACACAAACGATCAGATGTACTCCCGGACTAATAGTCTAGCGTATTCTTCCACCCGCGAAACACTACGAACTAACATATATATATATATATATATATATATTTATATATATATAAAAGACAATACGGTCACAGAAGAGTATTACGCTTGATTACTGGATCAATTGAAGGGTGTTATTTTACCACACCAAGAAGTGCTCTTTCACCACGATAATAAGCGTGTACGACGTATATCTCGGGTGATTACTGCAAAACTCCATGACCTATACTTCGAAATGCTTCCACGTGCACTATATTAAGCTGAGACAACCGCTTGTTTCGCAGAGTTGAATAAATCATTGTAAATACACGTAAGCAAATTATTTTCCACTGATTATAGACGATTTCAATAATTAGTTTAAAAAGCCACCATTGTTTTTAAAGCCAGCTTTTCAGAGCTTCCGTTACTAGACTTCTGTATTCTCATAGTCGTGCAAGTCAAAACTTATCTAGATCTTGAGTTAAAAATTCTAGTTGTAGAGTTTTGTTGTTGTGAATCTCAACAGGTAATTCAGCAGCTGCAACAATATTTTCATCAAACGGATTGAGAACCCATCTTTTCGACAAATTATCTTTGCTATCTGAAAAAATTCCAGTAACTAAACTTAGAACTTTTAGCTTTGCTAGAACTTTTCATCGCGACAACCACCTGATTTCAGTTTGAAAAAGCAGTCAGTTGTATTTGGCACACATTTCTTCGTACAATGTGGAAAGCAATCTAGTCTGCTTTTAATAACAATTTTTTCGGCTTCTGACAGAAAATTTTGTAAATTATCTGGTATCTTTTTTTGTAGTGAGCACATTTTTGTGGAGAAATCAGTGCGTTACACTACTGTTCTTCCCCGTTATCGCTTTCGCGTTATCAGTACATACCGCAATGCATTTATTTAAGTCCAAATTTTCGTTTTGGGGTGCATCAATTAGAGTCCTTCATCACTTGCACCACTAGGTACTGATTTGCAAAATAGCATATTTTCTTTAATTGACCCCTCGCATTGATATCGGACAAAACACAAAAATTGCGTAAAGTTCGACACATCTGTTGACTCGTCGAACTGAATAACGAAAAATTCACTTAATTTAACCTTTTCAATTATTTGATCGTCAACATCACTTCATTTCATTAATACGTCATATTGCGAGTAAAATGAGATTTTCCGCAATTGTGTGATGTTTAGACTCCCTGACGGCTCTGCTGAGGATGCATGATCGGCTGCGGTCTTATTACGGCTTGATTTGTTGATCTTTCAAGACGAGTGATTTACGCTCGAAATATTCTAATGATCAGCATTTTTTCCCCTGAAAAATAACCCTAGACAAATATTGTTATCCTTAATCTAAATAAAAATATTAGGAATGGTATTTTTCTTTCTTAGGCACCGAAGCCCTTCGGTATATAGGTACAATATTTAATGAAATCTACTCACAATATCAAAAATGAATTTCTTCTGGTGTTAATAAAACAAATTAAATTCGCTAAAAGATAACTCCTGAAAACGCTTTTGTTTTGAATGTGTCATAATATAAGAATGTATATGTAAAAGTATTTAATTAAGTTAACATCGTCAAAATATTATTACAGAACGTATGCTCATTAATTATTATTAACAACTACGTATTTTTTAGCGGCGTAGTGTATTCCAATTAAACTATAGTATCCAAGCATAATTCAACAAAATATGTTGAAAAAAATTAAAATTCATAATACATTCCAGAAAAATATGTGATCCTGATAAGTAAAATACTAGTTTACAAAACAAATTCATATGAGTAAATATTTTGTAGAACCTTATCAAAATTAAATATAGCATTTTTACAGTAGATGTCGTTTTAAACGCTATATAAAATAATTATCTCATATATTTTATACACTTAGCCGTTATTATTTTATTAGCCCTTATTGTATAGAAATCTTTAGATTCGGGCCTTTACTTATTGTATTTAATGCAAATATTCCTTTTTTAAAGAATATTAAACAATGATTAATTTTAAAATATGATTTTAAAATACACATAATAACGAAATTATAACAATACATAACACGAAGAGACAATTTAATTTCTGAATTAAAAATCAACGAACCTCGAGAATACAGAATAAAATTTCTTTATTATAACCCTTGAGGAGAAGGAGGTTATAAGCCTACTTTATTTATTCAGGTATTTTCATTAGCTTTTTAGTCTTTCATCCATTTGGTTTAGTAATCTTGGAAAAACGTTTTTGGAATGGAAAAACGTTTTTTTGGGTTAATAATTGAATATTTTAGTCAGGGGCGTCACAAAGAGGCGTCTCCTTGGTAAATGCGGCCTTAACTTTTTTGTTTGTAATATTTTTTAAATTTTTTAAATCAAATTATTGATCGCAAAGATTTTTAGGTGAACAAGGTCCTCTTATTTCATCTCGTTAGGATAGACCGTTTTCCTGAAAACTGACTTTTTCTAAATCGATGCACGATTACATGGATATCGAAATGCATTTTAATAATTAAGTAGGTGGGTGTCACTGTTAATCTCTGTCTTTGACGTTTCGTAAAACTGGACCATTTATGCAATACAGTCTAGATTTTTAATTTTTAAACTGCAAAATGATCCATTATTCCTTCGAAGAAACGGCGAATATGCATTTTATGTACGGGAAGGCGAACAGAAACGCATGTGAAGCTAGAAGATTGTATGCAGAGGCTTTTCTCGGAAGAGTATTTCCTTGTGCAGAAAAATTTACAAAACTGCATAGAAGATTATACGATAAAGGATTTTTCAAAATGACTATGGAAAATGTCGGAGCACCAGAACTGTAGAAAATGAAGAACAAGTTTTAGAAAATGTAGTAGAAAACCCAGGAATAAGTGTCAGACGAATTGGTGTTCAAGAAGGCATTCCTGAAAGTACCGTGTGGGAAATTATTAGAGAGCGCTCTATCCATATCATTCGCAAAAACTTCAAGCCTTAAAGCCTGATGACCTGCCACAAAGAATCGAATTTTGCCAATGGTTAAGCAATTGGTTTAAATGAAAATTTGGTACAGAATATCCGCTTGACAGACGAAGCTATATTCACACGGAATGGAGTTTTTAATTCTCACAATACTCATGTGTGGGTGGGCGGAAGAAAATCCACATTAATTTTTCGAATCGGTGCATCAGGACAAGTTTTCTATCAATATCTTGGCAGGGATACTAGGGAATTTTTTGATTGGACCGTTTGTTGGACCTAATGGAAGATCAGATATGGCATGTTTTTATGCACTATGGGCTCCGCCTCATTCCTCTGTAAATGTAAGATTTAGAGAGAGCATTTAGATCTGTTATATCCAGGACGATAGATAGGAAATGGTGGACCAGTGCATTGGCCACCACGTTCCCCAGATTTAAATCCTTCCGATTACTTTCTGTGGGGATACTTGAAAACATTACTATATGCTATCCCGATTGGCACTGTAGATGAATTGCAGCAACGTATATTTACTGCTTGTGATTATTTCAAAAATAAGCCTGGTATTTTTGGCAGGGTAAGATCTTCTATGAAAAAAATAATTAGATGGTGCATTGAGATGAATGCAGGTTATTTTCAACATGTGTTGTAAATAAGTGCTAAATCCTTAATAGTAATTAGTCTTGTTATTATTAGCTACTAAATAAATATTTTCGTACAAGTGTGCCTACTTAATTATTAAGATGCATTTCGATATCCATGTAATCGTGCATCGATTTAGAAAAAGTCAGTTTTCTGAAAAATGGTCCCCTTAAAACGGTAGCCCCTTTAACAGACAATTTTTGGGGTATGTTTATAGAAACTTTTTTTATGTTTTAATCCCCAGAGTCACCTTCTAAATTATTTCGGCGTTATTTCCGGACACCTTATATATCTAAGGAGATTTGTTCAATAAAACCCAAAATATTTATTATTTATTCAAATTTATTGTATCGCCTTCGCAGTAGGCCTCTTCCGAAATAATTCACTTATGCCAACGAATAATCCAATTGTCATAACATTTTTTAAACCTATGACCTTTTCCGACGAATTTGCTCTCTCAAACGTCGCATAACGCTCAGATAATATTCTTTATTTACCGTCTGATCTTCTGGCAAGAATTCCGAGTGTACAACACCGCGATAATTAAAGAAAACAGTCAACATCATCTTAACTTTTGATCGACTATGACGTGGTTTTTTCTGTTTCAGCTCAGCTGAAAGGCGCCATTCCAAGGCTTGTTGACTCGTTTGCACGTCAAACCCGTATACCCATGTCTCATCACCAGTTACAATGCGTTTTATGAATGTGGTGTCGGAATTGATTCGTTCAAGCATGTCTTCACTTTAGCGATGTTAACTTCAGTTGAAGGCGTTGATGGCCGACCAGAGCAAGGTAAATCTTTCACCCCGTCTCGACCGCTTTTGAATACACTGTACCACTCATATGCACGTGTTTTTGATAAAGTCGATTCGCCGTAAGCCTTCTGCAACATTTTCAGCGACTCAGCACACAAAATTCCATTTGCAATGCCAAATTTAAGACAAATTCTTTGTTTGATGTTTTTATCCATTTGTGTTTTTATCCAAACTCTGCGTCAGTATAGAGGATAGTTGTGCCAACTTAGCGATAAAAAGAATTTTGACAATCCCTTTAAGCGGCTTTTCAAATGATCAATTCCCGATGCTTTTTTTATTTGATTTGAACAATGATAACAGATGACCGAAATATCTTTTCCAAATGGTGATACAGCCTGTTAGTGAGCCTTCATCTCCTTCAACATTCGCCTCCAACCGGATCAATCACCAGCTGATAGGATCAATTCTGCCATCATATCTTTGCCCCTATTTCCTCCGCCTTGATTTTCCTTAAAATTCGATTTTAGCATTCTCGCCATATATCCCGCCACCTTTGTTTTGTTTATATTTATTTCTAGACCAGCTTTTTTGGCTTTCACCTTTATTTCATCATATGTCACTTTTAATAATTTTTTCGTTCGTGTTATTACGTTTAGATCATCTGCATATCTTACAATCTGTTTTTCTTTATTTATTGTTCGATTTACAACTATGTCTGTTTCGCTGCTGATTTTGATCAATACTATGTTAAACATAACTGCTGCCAATTCATCACCCTGTTGCAAACCTTCTTCGATCTTAAATTTTATAATTTGATCGTGGCGTGTTGTTGGAATTTTACTACTGCTTTGGAATTAAGATTCGTCATCCGGGTTAATTTAATTGGCTTAGTTGGTATCCCCATTTCGTCCATACCCCGCCCTAAAATCTATGAACATCTGTAATACAGGGGAATTTGATACCTCAAATTCGGTTGTTTTCTCCATTATTTGACGAACTATGAACAACTGATCTATTGTTGAACGTCGTCTTCTGCCTTACTATGTATGTTAGAACTTTAAACGTTGTACAAAGCAATGATATGTCACGATAGCTCTCGCATTTCAATTTATATCATTTCTTCTAAATTGGGTATATTACCGCCTGCTGCCACTTTGCAGGCATCTGCTCATTTTTCCTGATGTTAATTATTAATTGACGAATGGCTTTAGATACTCCTTTGCCTACAAGTTTCAGTAGTTCTGCGTGTATGTTATCTATTCTGTGAACTTTATTTTTAAGTTTCATTAATGTTTCTTCCACTTCCTGCAACGATGGTAGTTTTACTAATAACTGGGCAGCATTCATAAATTGTTACTTATCATTATAACTCTAACTTTATAGCTCTAATAGCAATTTCCATCAAGTGTCGGGTACCTCAGTTAAATTTATACATTTTCAGTGCAAACGGCAAACTCTAAATGGGACATTGAGTAAAATTTCGGTTTTGACGTATTTTTATACAATTGTGAATATCTGAAACAGTGAACAGATATCTGAAGGAGTGACACCTGGCGGCAATATGTCCAATTCATAAAAAAAGAAGAAAAACTGAAATGCGAAACTATCGTGGCATATCATTACTTTACACAACTTATAAAATTCTAACAAACATAGTAAGACAGAGTAGTACCATATCGAAGAAGGAATGGGCGAATATCAGGCAGGGTTTAGAAAGAGGCGAGAGTTGTTAATACTCCGTCAAATAATGGAGAAAACAACAGAATTTTATGCTACTTTATGGGTCCAGAGATGGAAATTGAAGGATGGGGTATAAGTTCGAACTCAAGCAATTATACAAATATTTTGATATTGTAGGTTATATGAGGCTTCAGCTCATATAACGATATGAAAATGTAATAACGGGCAGAACACGTGGCGAGAATGTCAAAAAGTCGAATACCAAGGAGATTCATAGAGGGACGAATAGTGGGTAAGAAGGTACAACAACTAAAGAGAAGTAAACCAAAGACACGGTGGAAGGACAATGTGTAAGAAAAGATGGTGACAAATTATTGCACTTCAAAAACTGACAAAATACTGCAACATATCGATTCTGATGGAAGTGAAGGTTGCAGTAGATCAAAGTTTGGAAAAACAGAAACTTAATTTTTATAATGTTTTTTATATTCTTCTTTTCCTTTAGCTAATTAGCTAAAATAGTCCCAATTCGTATTATTTTATTGCTTTCAATAAAATTGTATTTACACTTCTCCAATTAAGATCTATTATGCAACCAAAAAGTGTAAATGTTTTATTGAATAAGATTTTTTGGATGTATGTTTATCCAAGTAAAATAATTTCTACGAGTAGCTTTAAATATTCCCTGAGAAATATTTTATTAAAAAAACTGTATGAGGGAGAACATTAGCATCTGAAATGGTTTGATATTATAAATGTAATATAGTGATTTTGAATAATAATGCCTATTTAAAAACCATAATATAAAATATGCTTCTTATTTATTTTGTTAAAGCCAACGATAATGTCAACGTACTTCAAATATTTTAAACGGATGAGCGCCTACTTCGTTTATATTTCTTGAGAATAAAAATTATAATACGATAAGTAAAGCACATAGACGTTCAGATTCATTATAAAATTAGTTTCGTATAAAAATAATGTATTCAACGCAAATATGTTTGTCAATGAACTTAATATCCTTGAGTTACTGGCGATATATGATTTCTATTTTGATAAAGTTGACCTTACCTTCTTAGTTGTAAAATGGGGGTACCTATTTACTATAATTTATGATTCGCATAGATCCCCTATCTAACCTTGCACGTAAACAATATCTAGTTAATTGGAGTCTTATTATTGTATCGTAGTAGATATCAATAACACAGATGTTTAACAAATGATGTGCTCTTGCAATAAATTTAGCAAATGTTTTAATTTCTATTGAATAATCCATACATAGGAAGGGTTGTCCGATAAGACTATCACAACTTTACAATGAGGCACAATGATATCTACAAAAGATAATTCGGTAATTTCTATTTTATTCTGAAGAACATGCATTGCATTATATTTTGAAAATACTATCGTTAACATGTCCCCTTCGACTTCGCCTAGTGGAACGTTTTTTGGAGAACCAACATTTCGATTACCCTTTCATACATATCCCGTGATATAGTTCCAATGGTTGCTTTAATGTTTCATTTAAAGTCAAATTGTTCGGGGTTTATTTCTGTAAACTAGATGCTTGGAATTTATAGAACTGCCCACCACGTAACTAAAATAGAATAGGCTCTGTATATAGTGCCAGTGAGAACCATGGTAACGTCGAAAAACAGTGAGATGAGTGGCATTGATAGCTATAATTAAGGATAGCAGCTTCTGTTAGTTTCTAGAAAATGTTCTTTCAATAAAGCATATATACAGTCCAAGAATGAATTATTATAATCCAAAACACCAGAGATTTTACATAACTCCACAAAAAAATAATTCAAAGGCTTGAGATCACATAATCTTGGTGGCCAGTTGACGTCTGACAGAACGAGATGTGTGACAATTTGCTCCGCCTTGTTTAAATAAAACATTGTTTATATCTAGATTTATCAGTTCAGGCCAAAGATATTCTATCAATATTCCATTATTAACGATTACCATCATTATCTTAAAAAAAATAAGGTCCTATCACTTCTTCAACCCAAAAACCGCACCAAACAATGACTTTCTGAGGATAATAGGTAACATCTAAATCACTTGAAGATTTTCTTCGGTTGAAATTCTGTAGTTTTGTTTGTTCACATACCCATTATGCCAGAAGTGCGCTTCGTCTGAAAATATTACATAGGTCTAGTGGATTTGGTGCCGGAAAGACTAAAACTATTTTTGAATATGCTCGTTATGCTGATTTTAACGGTACATATATTTTTTGAAATGTACGTGTAGTTTTCAAGTTATGATAGGTGTCGAAACAATACGTTTATTTCATATTGTTTACCTTTTGTTACATCATTGAACATGGAGAAAGCTTCTTTTTCGTGATTTCTTCGAGTAAGTTCTTTCCAGGCACTCACGCATAATACTCCATCAGTAATCAGTCATCATGTGTTCATCCTATCAATTCGGGTACGTTTCTTCCATATTTTTTATTTCCTGATGAAATCGCTCTCCTTGTGCCTCACTATAAAAGCCAAGATTGTTCGGAAATTTGTCCAAATGATTGTGGAGGTAGTGAACTTTGATGCTCATGTTGTATCCAAGTTTTCTGAAAATTTCCAGCATGTTTTGCACCAATTCGCGATAATTTCGGGATTTTATAACATTGCCTAATTTGCGGTCCATCGAAAATGCCGGCGTTAATTTCTTCTTGGTCAAACCAGGAAATTTCCTCGATATATAATTAAAGCAGGAACCATTTTTATTCAATGTTTTAACATACTGTTTCATTAATCCCAATTTCATGTGCAATGGAGGCAAAATTATTTTCTCTCTAGTAACTAACGTTGTATTTATGATGTTTTGTTTCCCAACTGTCAAGACTTCTCTTTCAGGCCAGTTTGTTTTAATCCAATGCTCGCTTTTAGCTCTGCTATCCCATAAACAGAGAAAAGATGGAAAGTTCCTGTAGCCGCTTTGTTGATTCAATAAAAAGTCTACCATTTTTAAATCAACTCATATAATCTACTTATGATCATGGAACTTGAGTTTTGCCAATATCCTCTTTTAATTAGGGGAATGATCAGTGGGAATCGCACCATGCTTATTGCCATTATGTAGCAAAACACATTTCAAACTTCGCTTGGCACTGTGTATAAAAGGTCTCAATTCGTTTGACTGGTAGTTCAAGAAACGCATTTTTAATAAAAGACCACCAACATCATTACAAAAAACAACATCATTTTCTGAGCAAAAAAAAAACGGAAGCAGTTCTTTTTCTCAAGTATGATAACATGAAATTTTAGTACCTGGAGAAAGTAAATTCTTCTCTTTGAGTCTGGATACCAACAGTTCTGCTATTTCCTTTGAAAGGCCGAGGTCTCTAATAAGGTCACTTAAAGCGCCTTTAGTAAAAAGTAGGGGTTTTGACGAAGTAGCTTCAAAATTATCACTTTCTTCTCTAGTTCAAGCTTGCCTATCTTCGGATGTATTACATTCTGTATCTGAAGGATCAGACAGGTCACGAAAAGTTGGAACAGGGACGTCTTCTAAATGAGAAACAGGTCTTTTAGCAGATACCAGATCGGGATGGGTCGTTTTTTTCATAGTTAATACTATGTACCTTGACTAAACAAAAATAATAGTCCACGTAGTGATGTTTTGGTTCCCTCCAAATCATAGGCACACCAAACTTCAATTGACTTATTTTACCATTCGTTCATCGCCTTAAATGTTCACTACACATTTTGCAAACATTGTTTGGAATCCATGGTTTATCAACGTCTTTGATTTTCAAGTTAAAGTAAACGAAATACGTATTTTTCACAAATTCAGATATAGGTTTCCCAAACTTTTTCACTGTATACTGTCCACAAACGTAACAAAAACTATTATTTTTTCTGTATTATAGACACGTGTTATTTTTCCCCAAAGTGGGGGGTAGCCAACTTCCAATTTCTACGCACTGTTGAATTGTGTATCTTTCCTTGGTGAATTGACACAATGTACTAAACAATCTAAGCGTGACATTTACATTTCAAATGATATTGACGCTATTACGTTTCAAAGTTCTGATACTTTTATTGGAAAACTCTTTATATTGAGGATTAAAAAAAACCGCCTTCACTAATAAAACTTTACTTAAACCAATATATGCAAAATTTCACCGAACAGACTTCGAAAAAATATGAGATTATTTCATCACGGTCAATATTCTAAAATTTTTATCAATATTTATGACACATAAGCGTATCAATAACTATTCTAATGCTTACAACATCATATAAATAATAAATTTGACCATCAGTATTTTTCCATTATCAGTGACATCACTTTGATGTTATTTTAATTAAATTTTATTGACATGGATATATACTGATGTTTCTGTTCTAGGTATAGGTAGAACTATTTCGAGAATGACTGATAATCAATTATTTATCTTGGATACTTCCTCTTATAGTGGTGCACCATAAAATGTGTGGTTTCGAATGATGCCGAGCTAATTAGAATTTAATGGTAGTTGGAATCTGCTTTAGTTATGAATCTAGATTATGTTTTGGTAGTCATGACGAACGTAGAAGGGCCAGACGCTTTAGGAGTGAAATGTAAAATTTAATTTTGACATTAGAACGAGATAGAACGATCCCTCCATGAAAGGTGGTATATGGAGTTAAATGCTTAGGAAGCACATTACCTTTAGTCACCAGCAGAAGAAATTTAAATGCAGCCCATTATATAATCAAATCAAATCAAAAACAAATCTCGTCTTTCAGCAAGATATTACCAGACCGCATACAGCTCGTCAGAGTTTTAGAGGAGTTTGCAATAGTGAAATTTGACTGGCCAGCAGATTTAGATTTTAGCATAATTACTGATGGAGATGACAATGGCTGTTGCAGATTTTAACAGAAATACAGATCGACTTACAAAGGCAGCTGCAAAAATTCCATCAAACTAGTAAAAAATATAATATGCTCATTTCCACCGACAAAATAAAATGTATGACCTTTTCCAAGGAACCGATAATATGCAAACTGATGATAGATGACGAACCACTTGAACAAGTAATTAGTTTTCGTTACTTAGGAACTGACACATAAGTAACAATGCCCCAGTAAACGAGCTAAAAAGA
This sequence comes from Cosmopolites sordidus, assembly GCA_031761425.1. Lineage (NCBI taxonomy): Eukaryota > Metazoa > Arthropoda > Insecta > Coleoptera > Curculionidae > Cosmopolites > Cosmopolites sordidus. The sequence goes on along the minus strand of JARFXV010001061.1, from coordinate 79,843 downwards.
TAAGTCAACAAAGCCTCGGTAATATCAGGAGAAATAATCATATGCGCATTGAAAGTAAAATACGGATTTACAATACTTACGCGTAAAACCGGTACTAACCTATAGTATCGAGACTCGAGCTGACAACCAAAATCAAAAGCATTCTACGAACAGCAGAGATGAAAACTCTAAGATCCATAGCGGAAAATACGCTTATGGATAGAGTGAGAAACAGGGACATAAAGCAATATGCGGAGTAGATGATATAGTGGGATGGGGAAGAAAGAGACGGAGATATTGGCGAGACCATGTGGAGAGGATGGATTAGCATAGGCTGGCTCACACTGGCTAAAGACAGACAACCAGCGGGACGTAGAACGGCGGTGAGACCACCTAAGAGACGGAAAGAACTGGTTGAGATGGAGAGATTGAACAGCCTTTGATAAAATAAACAGACCATTATGTATCCTTAAAGAATAGGATACATAATATCCTATTCTTTTTTATAGAATATATATATATATATATATATATATATATATATATATATATATATATATATATATATATATAATTTTATAGGACTTATATTTATAGAATAGATATATAATATCCTTAAGAAGAAGACTAACCAGCGAGATCCACAGTATGAAGAGATAAATATAGGGTCAAACTCGAGCTATGGCTCCGTCCGCCAGCAACTTCAAATAAACTTGAAGCCTGGATATAATGCACCTGGGATACCTTGCCACAAGAAGAAATAGATAAGGTCATATAGAAGAAATAGATAAGGAAAAAGATCAGTTCATGCCTCACAGAACTACAGAGTATTGTTATAACCGTAATGGATTAATTCACGATTCAATACATTCAAGAATCTCTAGAGCAGATGGATGGACACCCACTTTCAGGAAAAAAGAATCTTTTCTGATGAAGCACCTTTATGGCTTAATGGGTTTGTGAACATTCATAACTGCAATAATAATTCATAAGCGCAATTTCGGCTTAATGGATTTGTCAACAAGCATAATAGCAGGCTTTGCACCGATGGAAATCCTCAAGTACATCAGGGGTTCCTCTTCATCGTCAGAAAGTCATTGCTTGATGCGGTTTTTGAACTGAAGAAGTGATAGGACATTATTTTTTTGAAGACAATAATGGAAATCGTGTCACTGTTAATGCTGTACGATGGACTAAAAATCTGCAGTGGTATATACGACGACAAAGTCGTTTGGGACATTGTCATGTGGGTTATGATAAGACTTATGAATCAATAGTCGAACATTTTTAGTCTCCGCGTTTAAGGACTTTTTTCAAATGCTACGTTAAACATTGCGTAGTTTGTGCTGTTAAGAAGACTAGAACAGGTCCACCGCAAGGGATTATAAATTCTGTGGAGAAATCCCAAGATACATTCCATACTTTACACATGAACACAGGAATATCCAAAGTCAACAAAATGTCTTGGGCCTGAACTGATAAATGTAGAACGCATCTCGCCATACAATCGATTTATTGCAAGAAGTTTCCTGGAAGTGTTATTTCGTGAAATAGTAATGTCAACTAGCCACCAATATCAAGCAATCTCAGGCCTTCGGATTATTTTTGTGGGTTTATGATAAATCTCTGATTATAGAAGTATACCCCGAACAATTCTCTGGGCATTCTACCTGACGAAGCTAAGGAGGACATTTAGCCGACATTATTTTCAAAAGATAATACCATTATTTGATCCTCAAAATAAAATGATATGAAATATAAAATGTTAGACATAGTAAAATTTCAATTTCATCAAGAACGGGGATGTAATGTCTGGGTGACTTTATTACATGTTTCATTAGATAATGGTTAAACACAAATAGAATATAGTTTAGTTATATAGTTAGCTTTGTATAATGATTGGTGTTATGGTATGAAAAAACGTGTCGAAAGATTGCACACAAATGATTTTTTAATGCATTATATTTGTATTAAATTACTTGATCTGAAGTAATATAAATGATTAATTAATAGGAAAATATGGATTTTCAAAAGGTACAATATACTTAAAGCGAGATAATAAATTTTATGGTCACTTCCGAAGAATAATCATTTCGCCCAATGAGCAACACTTTAACGCAGTCAATGTCTATTATTAATTAGAACTAGGTAATTAATTAGGTACGTCAGCATCAGAGGCTATTTAGCGAGTGAACCCACCGGCGGGGCAAAACCCAAATTTGATATGGGCAAGATCAATTTTGCAAAGCCCTCTGGTGGCACAAGAGAACGGATTTTATATAGAGATTTTTGTCTCTACTGTCAAATTTTTATTCATAAAAATGTAAACATCTTTACTTTAACTAACATTATTAGGTAATAACTAACAGTAAAGAATTAAAGAAATAGAAATTTCCTGCTTTTAACTTTACTGAAATCTTTAATAACTGTATCGTAATTCAGCTTAGATGCTGTATCTGCTTCAATAGATAAAACTGCCAAAGCTGAAAATCTTTGCTGACCCATTGTACTTCTTAAATAATTTTTTATTAGTTCTAATTTTGAAAAGCTCCTTTCAGTGGAGGTTGTACTTACTGGTACTATTAACAAAATTCGAATAACAATATAAATATTTGGGTAAATTTCTTTGGGTAAGTTATTTTCTATTATGTATTGGAGCAGCTGTTTCACATATTTAATGAAATTGGGTAAATTTGGGATCATTGTCTGTAATTCTTCAAATAATTCGTAAGGTTGGAAGTTACTGCTCTCAACCACTCGCAGGGCTGCGTGTAAATCTTGACAATTTTTTAATATATGCTCTTGGAATATTTTTTAACTTACTTAAAATGTTAATTTAAACATATAAATCTTGAATTCATATTGCTCACTCTGGAATCAATCATGGTGTTAAAAAAATCTGTTTCGTATCGGCTTCTGGGCGACTGTGTGGGTTCATCGTTGCTTTCATAATCAAACATATTTTCTTTGTGCAAGCAAAAGCAAGCTGCTTTTCTCAATAAAATGACGAGCGTCAGACAAGCATTGTTCAAACCCAGTTTGTCGATATTCTTTGATCTAGTCACACAATGTACGCATATGTTCAAGAGCAATGCTTAAATGAACTTATGGTAAATTCTAAGCTGTGTATTTCGTTAAAACCGAATCACAATCACTGAGTGTGTCTGATTGCAATAATATCAAATGTATATGCATCATTAAATTGCAATAATATTGCCTATACTGCCTCGATTCTGCTTTAGTTCAACCTGACTTCAAAAATTTCTTGTCGGTTATTGACATTAAGTTGATCGAATGTTTTACTTCAGATTAACTGTAAGTCTTGCTGTCAAGTAGCTTCTAATCTATGGCCATAGATTCAATTCAAGTTGGCCGAAAAAGTTTCACTGCAAGTATTTGCTGATCAAGTGTGGCAATTAGGAAGACTAGATTTAAAAAAAAAGAATGGGTAGATTAGTATTGGCAAATGCTTTCTAGCCGTGGATTTATCGTTTTATGATGAGTAAAATCTTTACTAGTGGTTACGGCTTTTAATGGTCTTAGCTAAATATTTTTCATGAGTTAAAGAAAGCTGCATTAACTTTGATAACGTCGGCCACGCCTGACGTCGCTTCTGAGTGGACCTACAGCGTAATGTGAGCTGCGAGCAATGGTCATCAGTTATTGATTAGCTCAGGTCAGTACCCCTACGTGCTATCAACCTTATAATTATTCTATTAGAACCTTTGGTATGAAACATTAAACTCAAAGAGATTTACCACTAGACACCAAATCACTTGCTTTTAATTTCTCGACGCGTGTTTCGCTAACCATGTTTGATCTTTTCATGATGCCAACATAGTTAGTAAAACTCACATCGAGAAATTAAAAATAAGTGACTTGGTGTTCATTGTTAAATCAAATCTTCGTTTATGCTTAACTTTCAGTTTTTCCAAAAACCTCCCGACTGGTCAGTCATCAACGTAGAAAAGGACATCCGGCCTTACATTGCCTAATTACTGGCGTGATTGACGGGTGATTCCTTGTCAAATTGTGCACTCTTTCCTAGAGAATACATACAATGTTCATACCCATAAACAAATACAGAACATCCGCACCATAAATAGGATTTGAAGCAGCTGTGGTGTTCATGAGCACAATGTGAATTTTTGAAATATGCAAATGCAAAAATTTGCACCACGGTAGTGTTATTACATCTCACTAATTTTTTTGAACTTAGGGATTGTTCTAAACGTATGACATATCACTGTACGATTTTTCAGCCTTTGCATGAACTTCGTTAAAATCGATGGATGACAAAAATTTTTAAGAATGATGAAAACCATTAAGAAATATCATAAAGATAAGTAAGTCGTAAAAATACATAAATTTAAGGTTTAGTTTAAAATGTTATTTTTATTCCGTAGGAGAAAAATATATTTTTAGAATATATTGCCATAAATAGTCTTACTAGAAATTTATATACTTGTCAGACAGTAGCATAAGCCATATAATAAATAATTGTTATTTATTGTATCCGTTCTCTATCTACGTCAATGAAAATTGATTTTTAATCCGAAAATGTCGCAACATTTTTGCGTCCAATTCTAATTAATTACTTTTAGGCCATACATGTATTCAATTAAAATTAATAAAATGAACTTACTATTACAAGCATACATCTGACTTCTTTTACTGATCCCAAACATCCTAATAGGGAAATAAATATTACTAGGAGACCCGTTATCACTAAAACATAAATTGATCCAGTATATAAATTTGTACCCAGAAGTTCACTGGCAAAGGATTTGTCCACCAGAATCCATATAGCTAATGCTGTGACGATAATACCACCAATCTGAAACAGAAAAGATGTAAAAAAATTTTAATAATGAAATGAAAAAAAAAATACAAATGTAAGAATTAAAATTGTAACAATCTGAAAAAATCCTAACATTTTTGTAAGAAGATGGAGGAAACAATTATCCAATGTTTGGTTAAAGGTGGTAGAAGTAAAGTAAAGTGTTTGGGTTAGAGGCGCATCAGCAACTAGGCTATTTAGCGACTGGACCTACAGCTTAACGTGGGTTCCGAACCACGGTCATCAGCTTCCGACAAACCCAGGCCAGCACCCCCCTCGGGCTATAAACCCTTGGTTATGTGCCTACCCATAAGTCTATCAGGAAACCTACCGACTGGCGAGTGACCAACGTAGAACACTTCTCAGAAGGCATCCGGCCTTACCCAGCCTTTAACTGGCGTGACTGAGGGGTAATTCGTAGTCGGATTTTACACTCTTGCCTAGAAACAATCACAAACATTTAGGAAAGATAAACGGACAGAAGAAAGAAAAATAACCATCCGAGCGCTGGAATCGAACCAGCTACCGCTCCAGCGCGGATTCGGCAAAGCAGACGCTCTTACCGCCGCACCAACGCGACCGGCAAAGGTGGTAGACAATATTTGAATTAAATGAAACTTGAACTTCTCTTGAAGCTCTTGAACTTCAATTCCCATTACTAGTCACATTTGTTTTCAACGTAGCTACCTTGCAATTCAATTCATTTAGACCAATAACGTTCCAACTTCTTAATACCCTTAATTTAATGCGATTTCTCTTGGATTTGACCTCATCATTTCGGGTAAATTTTCATTCAGCGATCCATTCTTTCAGGTTTGAGAAGAGGAAGTAATTGCTGGTGAGAGCGCTTTAAATTCAAATAAAAGAGCACTTTCTTTATGGCCAAATGTAGACTTTTAGCCTGAATAGCACCATACCATTGGTCTACTAGTGAGGGGTAATAGAGGAAAAGAAGCTAATTTAGAATACTGTTGATAATTTGGAATAGTGTAATATAAAAGTTCTCAGCAACGTCATAAATTAAAAAACACAAGTATTGGGTAGTCTGTGTACTAGTCATCAAATAAGGAGTGGCTTAGGATCCGCCATATTGGATGTGTCGCGTTGGCAGTCATCCGCGTGCTTGAACTGTTTTCGAAATTTGCATTAGTACTAATCTATATTTTGGTATATTCATTATTTAAATTACTATCTATTTTAGCACAATTATCTACATAAATAGTTGATAACATGTTTGAGATTAAGTGTGATTGTGTTTCCAATTTGGAATACGACGGGTGAAGTTAATTTGAAATATGGCAAATTATATGCACAGAGATATATTTGTTTTAATTTGTTTTAGATATAATATCTTCAGCCAATAAATACACAAAATGATAAAAGTGGAGTCAAGAAGATATGGCTGCTGCAATAGTTGCAGTTAGAGAGAAAATAATGGGGCATTTGAAAGCAGCAAACATTTTTAATGTATCCAGAACTACCCTATTTTGGCTTGCGGATGAAAAAGAAATGTCAACGGAATGAGGAGATGATGGTGAAATACGCTCTTGTTATGGCAGAAAAATTATATGGGTTGACTCAAATGGACATGAGAAGACTAGCATAACAACTCGCCATTAAAATTAATATGGCTTATCCAGTTCATGATGAGCAAGCTGGCAGATACTGGTTGAAAAGTTTTGTCTCAAGACACAAGCATGTTCTGGCGATGCGAAAGTCAACTGGAAGATCTTTTGCTAGAGCAAATTAATTTATGTAAACAAGAATGGCCACTACAGTCATACGAAGAATATTGATCTCGTGGATATTGCTAGAGAAAATCAAGTGACCATAATATCGCTCCCACCTCATTGCACGCACAAAATCCAGCCAATGGACAAATCCTTTATGGGTCTCTAAAACCTATTACAGCGAAGAATTCGTGTATGGGTGAGTTCAAATAATAGACCACTAACAGCTTACGATATTGCAGAATTGTTAGGAAACGCATATCGCAAATGCTGTGTGTGGAGTGGAGAAATCGTAGCCAAAGGGTTCGATGTGGTGGAATATAGCCATTCAATAGGTATGTTTTTAAGGAATCAGATTATCTTGCTGCGGTACTCAATAATCGTCAATTGATATTACAGAAGAATTACTTGAATGGGATCAATCGGACCTAAATGTAAATGTCAGAGAAATATAGGAACAATCTGCAAGTTTTCAACTAAAGCTAACAGCATCATTGTTAAAATCAAAGAATACTAGACAGATTCCAGCAGAATTATACTCGTCCTCGCTATCAGGCGCTACCCGAGTAATTCCAAGTCCTTCTCGCAGTAGGAATTACCTTTCCGTGATGGTTTTTTGCTAGCCAGGGGATCATTCATAAGTCATTTGCTCGTAAAAGCCAAACGGAAAACCCGCATTTTTACCGAGAAGTTCTAAAAGACTTCGAAAAAGGGTTCTTCGTATGAGACCAAACATCAAGAGCACCTGGGTGCTGCATTGGCACACAGCAATTTTAATTAACCAGTTTTTGGCAAGTAAAAACATCACTGTGACTCCGCAATCCCCTTATTCACCAGACTTTTTCTTTTTCTTAAAATTAAAAAGTCACCTCAAACGACATTTTAGGACATTGAAAAAGCACCAATATTTGAATTTCAACCCTGCTTTGAAGAGTGGATAAACCGTCTCCAGAACCGTGTGGCTTCTCACGGAAAGTGCTTTATAGAACATAATGTAAAATTGTACAATTAAATAAAAAAAAAATTAAAAAACATTTTCTTTGCTTTATTTACATACTTCGTTGTTATGGTTTTTGACCTCATCATTTGCGGTAAATTTTCTTTCAGCGATCCATTTTTTCAGGTTTGAGAAGAGGCAGTAATCGCTGGTGAAAGCACTTCAAATTCAAAAAAATCAAAATTCAAATTCAAAAAAAGAACACATTCAGTGGCGGCTCGTGAGGGAGGGCGTTGGGGCGCCGCGCTCTTGGACGTAGGTTCCCTGTGACTGAGCGTATCGGTAATTAGTTTTAAACGCTGATTTGACGGGTATGGAGCGTTTGATACGTCTAGCGTCGCGTATTTCGTTCACTTCGCGAATACTTGTTTTGATGTGGGATTTGCTACGTGTGTAATAAAAATAATCAATAATCAATTGCAAACATGAAGGTGTCTGATTTAAAACAGTTAATAATGACTAATTCAAGTTTAGAGGAGAAAGTTGAATTAAAAACTAACGGCCGTTCCAGGCTCGTATTGAATTTGAGTCAAGTTCAAAAAGAATGTAAAAATAGGGCAAGTTTTACGCGAAAATTTGACAATAAACTATATGTGAAAGTTTTCCGACGATAAAAAAAAAGAAGATTTGAAGACCGAATTGGAACTTTTTATTCAAGGCCCGAGATTTGTCAAAATGAAGACATTTTGGCTGGATACAGCTTTTAAAGAAATCACTAAGGCATTGAGAATACTGGTGATTATACCGAGACCACAGCCGAAGCCGAAAGGTGCTTTCCGACTTTGAACTTGATTAAAACATATTTAAGAAATTCAATGGGGGAAGATAGATTAAATGCTTTAGTTATGTTAAATATTGAGGGTGCTATGGTCGAACTAATTCCGGACTTTAGTAAAAAACTTATTGAAAAATGTATTTTGGACAAAAACATACGAATGGAATTTCACTTTAAAAACTAGGAAACGACGAGGTGCTATTCACAGACAAAAATGTGTACAATAGCCCTTTTTTGACATAAAACTTTGATATTTTTATGAACTTTTTGAACTTCTCATGAACTTTTTCGGATTTTCTCTATTGATTTGCAGTTACAATAAACTGTTTGAATGGTTTACTCTTCGGGAAACGGTAATACCTACTTATTAATTTCTTTATCTGCGCAACAAGCAACAACCCATCCTCCAATGTCCTTGTAAGTAGTAACAATACAAAATTTTAATGTTTTCCTGGTTCACCTCCTGTATAGGGTTTCAATAACACGAAAAGTAAAAAGCAGGAAGGGGAAAGCAAAAATAAAATTCTTTAGCAGCACTACTTTCTTCTACGCCCTGCCACCTTAAAAACCCACGAGCCGCCACTGGTTTCTTTAGTGGATTAGATATCGACATAAACATTGCATACAATTATCTGAGTAAAGCATAGTACGTGTACCAAATTAAATCGATATAAAGATCCTAATTTTAATAGTCATTGATTTAAAATGTAAGAAGTGACTTACAGGTATGAAATTGAATAAGCAACTTCTAATGATAAGAAATAATAAATAGTTAAATAATAGTCAAACAAGTTAGCCAGTTTTCAATGTGCAGTAGATCTTCAGCATTCCTTCTTAGATTGTCCTGCCAGCATGTCTTTAGCCTACCTCCCTTTCTATCACTCGCTATCTGTCGCTCCATGATTCTTCTTAACATTCTGGCCACGTATCACGCCCATGTTAGTCGCTGAGTCAGTCTTACATAATCTGTAATGTCCGAATCTTTGTATAATTATTTGAACTCGAAGTTATACCTGATCATTAAATTTATATTATCATTCAAAGCTTATAACATTCATCCGAGTATTCTTCTTGCAAATACTGCATTTCTTTTATCTCGTCTCGCAGCCATAGGTAATTACTGGCTAAATGAGTGTTTTATAGATCGTGACATTTGTGTGTTCATAAATACAAAACCAGTCTCAATTTGTAAATTAAATTTGACGTTTTATTGACGATTACTGATTATAAGAGAAAAATATATTTTACTTATCCACATAATGCGGACATTGTGGACAACTGGCTAAATAATTCATATTGTCCACAATCTGGCTGATGGTAAATCGATATGAACAATAAATCTGCATAATGAAACAGGCTTAGAAAATATCCTTCAGGAAAAATGGAAATCAATTTTTTAAATTATTAAAATTGTTTCAAATGAACTTGTTCCATTAATTTTCTCGATATATCAATCAAAATTTGTCCATTCCCTGTGATCATGCCGAGTATTAGTTGTTATTTTAATTCGAAGATGAAAAAAATTCATAGAAAAAACCTCAATTTGTTTCTCAAACTTTTGTGATTAGTATCAATAAGCTATCAGGATGATAGTAGTCACAATGACTATCGATAAACAGCATTTTTAGCATTTAAAAATTACAACATTTAACATTCTATGATAAGTAACTCAAGACCTGTTGATCATGTGGAGGTTATATTAACACTAAAAGGTATTCGAAGATGCATATTTAACTTTCTACATTAATTCAAATAATATTCAAAAATACAAAATATACTAAAAACACTCAAACTAGTTTTTTTAGTAATAGTTTGTATTTGAAAAAGGCACTGTGTGTTGAAACAATTGTTATACATACAATTTTAAATATAGTGGAAATTTTTTATATATTAACATTTGCTTATTTATTTAATTTGTAGATTGTGTGTGTAAGGAATATTTTTTTTTGTACATTATTTCCTGTAGTAAATTGTAGTAATTATCCATTTGTGCATACAGATTTTCTGCATTTTTTGCCTTATTTTGCGTGCTCTTATCAATACCACCACAGCAGCACTCATACCGGCTAACATGTCAGATGTATTCATGAAATTGAAATTACACAGTTAACAGTAGGTGCTCTGTTCCGTCTTTACTAAGCTCACCAGAAATATTGAATGAAACTGACCCAAACATATGGACATGAAGTAAGCATGCATCCTATTCTGCGCTAGGATACATGCGCTAACGCATGCAATAACGCAAATTGAAAGACACATTGCAATGCATGTTGAACGGAAAAGTTGAACAGATGTGGACATACCAATATGCAGATGGATGTGAAAGTTCTCCTGCAGGAAATTTATTCACAAAGTATTGATTCATCCGCCTACCACCTATTTCGATCCCTTCAACATCCATCCCCTAGCTAAGGAAAATGAATTATGAAATTTGTAAAAAAGCACCGATTTAATTTGTTTAACCAATATACAGGAAAATGTTTAGATGTACTGGTCTTTAGATGTTATAATGTTTAATGATGTGTTAATGTTTAGATGTTACTGGTATTTTTTGTTTTAATATCTAGGCATTAACTTTTTCAAATATTGTACTTTGCGATAGTTTATAACAATACAGAATATTGTTTCATATTTATACAATTCGATATGTAATATAATAAGCCAAATTATTGTTATTAAAATATATTGCTTTTATCTTGAATATGTGACATTTTTAATCCAATCATTAAGGTAGGTCATCAATAATAATAATAATAATTATCTAATCACAAGTAGAGTATAAAAATAAATTGATATAGTAATTTTTCATGCGACTTAACACGTAATAAAAATCCATAACAACACTCAAAATAATAAAATAAATATATTTAGAAATATTTTATAGCGGTCGTGCATGTATATGTTCTATGATATAAATAAAACTAGTAGATTTAGCTGACCTTATTTGCAGATTATTTACATAAAAACAACCCATTAAACGAATATATGGCATACAATTAGGTTATTTCTACATCTTAGATTACATGTTTGACAAATTCTAAGACAAGCTCGTCCAGTATTGAGTGTGGCAAGTGTCACGCTACCATTTTGTTTTAGCGCCATTTTTACTGATATTTGTAACAGTATGAGTCGTGATATTTGTGCAGTATAGACGTGCAAGTTTTATTATAGATAAATACACACCAACAGAATGCAATGAAATTGTTGAAATTTATTTTTATAAAAACAATTCAATAAATGCATCTCAACGCAAATTTAGATGAAAATATCCCAATCGTCCTGTGCCTCATCAAACGACAATATACTTTCATCAAATTCACAATTTTCATGCAATAATGTAGTCCGGGTTATTTTTATAGGGATTTTTGCAAAAAATAGTCGACACAAGCCCCAAACCATACAGCAACTCAATAACAACAACCATGCATAAATCGCTGCATTGACACCAGATATCTGTTTAACAGGTATAGACGCAAATGGAACAATGACAAATAAAGAAAAACAGATCGTGGGATATGCAGATGACCTAAAGATAATAATACGATCCAAAAAAAAAACGAGACATATGATAAAATAAAGATGAAAGCCAAAAGAGTGTGAAAAAAAATGAGAAGTGAAAAATAGAGAGGGCAATATAAGTTTAATAACGGTGAATAGTGGTTATATTGCACTCCTAGACGTTGAAAATATTGGTTTCCCTACTATAATCTTTTATAGTATTATTAGGTCGAGGGGCAGTTTAGGTTGTAATTATGTTGTAGTAATGTTTGTATTTGAAAAAGGCACTGTGTATCGAAACAATTATTATATAGTGCGGTTCAAGATATATCATTGGCCGAATGGCTGCAATAAACTGTTAACAACCCCTGCGTAACGAAACCCGGCAAAGTAGCAAACAAACGTAAACAGGGCCGAGCCTAATAAAATAACAGGTAAAAAAAATTAAATTAATTTTATATCTGGTTTAGTAGTTTCGAAATATTTTAGTTTAGATCGCATTATTTTCTTAAACAGTGCAGTTCTGTAATTTCGATCGTATTTTTATTATTCTAAATATGCTAAAAATGTGGTGTTCTTGGCAAGATAATAATCATTGTGCCCCCGGTAGTGCTAATTTTAAAAGAAAACATTTATAGTCCGATGCTAAGCAAATTGTTAATAATGTAATGTGTAATAATGTGTATGTTTCTTTATTGAATAGGGGACTCATTAACGAAAACGCCGTTGTCTACAGTTAAAGATATTGTGACGAAGCCAATTTAAGCCCAAAGCCCTAACGATTCTAGTAAAAGCAAATGTGTTGACGAAAGCGACAAAGACTTAATCCAAAACAAAATTTATGCTACGTATGAAGAGCAAACTATGCCTGCATTGCATTTATTGCAACAGCGACTAAGGAAAGATGAAATCAACATTTTTTGCAGCAGAACTAGCCTCCGGCGAAAATTATCTCTAATGGGTTTTGCATATCGGCCCATTAATAAAATCGTAATATTAATGAAATCACAACGATTGAGACGATGGCGGTTTGACTACTGAAACTTTATAAAAAAGTACAGATTAGAAAATCGTTTTATTATAACCTTAATGAAACATGGTTCGATACACATGAGACGTTAGCAAAAGGATGGGTAGATACATCAAGAAAATGCCAAACCAAAGCCCCAGCATTAAGGGAAAAAGAATTACAATTTTACATGCTGGTTCCGAAGATGGATGGGTCACAAATTGTTTACGATTATCCTCCAAAAATATTAAACGTTAATCTTTGGATTACCACGACGACACCACAGGAGAACTTGTTGAAGAGTGGTTTATAAATAGCCTTTTGCCCAATGTGCCTAAGGAAAGCCTAATTGTAATGGACAATGTTAGTTATCATAACCGCCAAAAAAATAAAATTCCTAATGCAAATAACACTAAATTGAAATTTCAGAACTGTATGTTTAAAAACTCTATATACTTGATATATACTTAAAATACATATAGAAAATGTGATCTTCTAAAAATATTAAAGACTAAATGTATAACTAAATGTATAACTAAATTTAAGTTATATTTTTTATTGTATTAATAAATTCAAAATACACAAACCAATAAACAATGTTTTAGTCATACATAATAATAATAATTTAACAATATTTATTTTTTCCAAAATTATTCAGAATTAACCATTCCGACTCTGGTGCTTTTGAAGAAACGGAACGAAAGAAAGGAATATTTTTATTGAAATTTATTGGGGCAATTAACATTTTGCCGAAAGGCAACAAAATATCTTGAACCGGACTAAACCTACAATTTTAAATATAGTGGACATTTTAGATATTAATCTTTGCCTATTTATTTAAAATGAATTTCCAACAAGTATCGGCTACTTCTGTTAAATTTATATGGATATTTTGTAATTTTCGATTCAAAAAATGAATACTTTATGGGTTCATACGTGAATGCTATGGTTTCAGATCATAGCATTCACGTATGAACACGGAAACAATGATAGATTACCTTTTTGGTAATAGTGGTTTCTTTTTGGGATGTTTTAGTGAGAGGAACAAAAAGAAATAGGTTAAATTTACATATTTTTTGAACAACACCACCACTTCGAGATACATTCCTAACAATTCGAATCATAGTAGACGGCTAATTTAAATTTTATGGTAGATAGATTCATTCTTTTTCCTTGAAACAAAGAAAATTATAGCAAAGAATTAAAATTAATTAGGAAGGTGCCCGAAGTAAATGGTTATAATAAGAACATTGTAGATATATTAATTAGAAGGCATATGTTTAGAGAGTTATTGAAAAAACTTCGACTTTTCAAAAGGAACAGAGCAAAAATAAATGCATGATAATACCATTTGATACCCAATTAACACGAGGGCTAGAAAAAGGGTTAGTTAAAAAAGTGGACGTTAAGGTGGTTTACATACCATATAATAAACTAAGAAAAGTCTTGGGTAATCCAAAGGATAAAGTAGATCAACATGAAAAATCGGGGATTTATGAAATTACTTCAAAATTGTGATCGAAAATGTATTGGGCAAATTAAAAGATACATAATAATCAGGTATAAACACGTTGTCCACATTAGATAAAGGAGATATGAAAAATCTTGTGTTGACCACATTAGATGCACTCGAACAAGATCATCCTATATCTAATGTTTTTACCCCTTTATTGAGGGTATTTTTATAATATTTTAAATTGTGGAGAATTTCGAAGATCTGTATGACCATTAAATAATTGTCTAGATGGGTCTTTACTATATTTCTAAATTTGTATTGGTTCTAAAATGTGTATATTTTACTTTTTAGGACTGTATGTAAAATTTTAAAATTTGTTATCTCGGGAAATATATATTCGGTATCTGTGAAATGGTTCGCAAAATTACAATTTTGTTTCTTTAGAAGGTGTACAGAACGGTGTTCTTTGAATCTGGCCTGAAAACTTCGGCCTGGTAGATGGTGCTTCATCGCCAAAAGTCGAAGTGAGTTCATTGATGCACTGTTGTTGAGAACGTCGAAAGTCGTACTACATCATCGCATGCAAATTCTAAAGAACACAAATAGCGTCCGTATGACAGATCGTCTTGAGTACATACACAGTCAATAATGTCAAACTTTACGATGTATATATCAGATGGCGCCTAACAATATCATTGTTGTCAATTCCGAATACATAAATAGCAACCCTCGTACACTTAGAAGTTCAGTCAGCAAATGTTGCTGCGTAAAAAAGAAAACTGTTCCTGACAGTTCATAACTTTCTATTTCGTATTACATGCTAAATTCACTTAATTTTTGACAAATTGCAAATAAAACCAGACTTTAAACAACTAGTATTGAAACGATATTACTAGCTAATTTGTTAGTGATAATCAAATTTAACATTATTTTAAATGTTTTACATGAACTAAATTGATAAAAGAATAATTATCAATTTTTGACTTTTTACTTCATTGTAAACAATGCAGAACAAATTAAACTAAAATATTTCTTATACGACTTAATGGATATAGTATTTCACAATATTTACATAGTGTATGTAGATAATATGACCTTAATTGTAGATTCAAAAAATACTGTAAATCAATCAAGTAAAGTGTTCATTATAATTTAATTATTCCATTTATTTCTCCAGAAAACTTAATGTATTGGATAGTCCGGAAAGTTCGAGCGGATATTTTAAGAGAAATATAAACGTAAATAGTTTATGTAAATAATTATTTAGGGGCTATTATGCAATTACCATTATTATTTACAAGTTTTAGAAAACGTAGCGGTAGAGTCATAATGCCTTCTTGCCAAAAATTAGTCAGTTTTTATTGCCAAAAAATGTCAACAGGTTGTTTTTCACATCTTCTTCATTTTTAAAAGATTTCCCATTTAAACAATTTTGGAACGGAATAGATGATAATCGGAGGATGCGATGTTCAATTAGTAAGATGAGGCAAAACTTTCCAAGAAAATCAACAACTTTTGCCGAGTCCTGAACGTGTGGTAGTGCATTGCCATGATGAAACACTATGCCGTCCCTGTTTGATGTTGATGGTTTGGTTGCGTGGAAGATGCTCAAAGTGGACCCTTCGAATCCAACAAAACGCAAAATTTTTCGCCGTTCTTAAAATCGCTGACCCTAGCAAACCCCATGGTTTTTTTCATTGCACATTGTTGTACACAATCCACTTTTCATCACCACTTACCATTCGCTTCATAAATGGAGCTTCAGAATATTTTCAACAAAAGATCGCACGAAGAGATTCGGTCCAGTTGAGTTCGAGTTCGTGAGAGATGCATACATCGTATCCGCAGACGTACTCACTTTTTTGGGAGGATCAAAAATTTTCTTTATTTTCGCAACATCAGTGCTTGATCCATCAAGTACTGATGTTGTCAAGCACGGCCAGAGCGATGTCGGTTTTCTAGGTCAAAATCTCTACCCTTGAATCGCCCAAGCCACTTTTGTACCCTGGTCTCTTCAACAGAACTTTCTGCATAAACGGCACAAATCTTAGTGAAATAAAAGGCAAATTAAAGCGAATCTAAACATAAATATTGTAAATACCACTGGAATTAGTAATATGTAAATAAACATAACTAATCCAACACATATTTTTGTTTACAAGCGTTCAAAGAGCAAATAATAGAAAATCCCTACGGACTATCCGGGCAACCCAATATATACGCGGTGCGCGCGGCGCATGGCAATCGATAGCTCCGTATTTAGGAATTTAGTCGGTATGGGGCGTTTTTTGGGAGCAGACCGGGCATTGTGCGTGCGAGAATTTTACAAAAACAATGATTCGGCCACTGTTTTTCATCTCAACGGTCATATAAATTTGCAGAACTGTCATTAGAGGAATGCAACGAACCCGAAATAGAAGCATCAAAAACCTACATTCACCTAAAGTCACTGTATGGGCTGCAATGTCAATGTGAGGAATAATCCTCCTGTACATTTTTGAAGGCGGCGGTAGATGCACAATTACCATCATTTCAGAGCATTTTATAGAAATGTTGGACAATTTTTTGGTACCTGAACGGCAAAACTTTGCTGTTTATAATCAAAGAACATGGAACCAGGACGGAGCAACGTAGCACACTTCCAACACGTCTCTGCCACGTCTTTGTAACAAATTGATCCCCAGGAGAAGTGACATAAATTGGCCTCCACATAGTCCTGATTTGAGCCTTATGGACTTTTTCTTATGCGGCTATTTAAAATCAAAAGTTTATCAATAAACTGGGTTCTTTGATGCAGTTAAAAGAAAATATCCGACACAAAATTGCCGCGATTCCAAAGATTATGTGACGAGCCGTCTTAAGGAATTTTGTTGTTCGTTTAGATGAGTGCCGTGAGTGTGAAGGTTTACATTTAGATGACATTATTTTTAAAAAACAATTTGCTAAAAGGTTTATTTCAATAATTAATAAAGGTTTTTTTTTTGTGAACGTCTCTCATTTATTTATATCGCTATATCAAAAAGAGACTTTTTTTTTGGGACACGTGTTATACAGTGGTGGCCAGATAAATAGAGCCGTTACAATAAAAGACACTGTTTGGCAAATAAAGTTGTAAAAGCATACGTAATTAGTACAATAACTGTATAAAATAAATGCATAACAAAAAAGGGAAAATATATCAAACTAAGTTTACACTAAGTTTACACTAAGTTTTTTAAAAAATACTGTAAAAATAATAGTAAAACAAAAAGTTAGAAAAAAAATGAAAATGAGGTCATAAAAATGGAGCCATAAAATTTCTAAAGCAGTAAATATTGTTCCTGTACGTTTTGCTGTTAATTTATCGATATGTTTTATTTATTTCAAGCCTTGAAATTAAAAAAATAAAATATAAGGCATACTTAGCCGAATAATAATTTTGTTAGAAATAGGCCATCGCGTCCATTGTACAGCTGCTGAAAGAATGGAGATTTTAATATTTACGAGAGAAGCAAAGTCACTAAGGGAAATTCCAAGAATTGTCGGTCGTTAAAAAAAAAACGGTGGAAAATAAAACCGGCCTTAAAAACAACCATACTGACAGACAGATTGTCCGAATTACAAAAAACGATCCATTTAATTTGACTACTGAAATTAAAAATGAACTGGGATTCGAAATAAGTTCAAGAAGAATTCGATGAAGGCTTCAGGCAAGTAACTTACACGGTAGAATAGCCAGAAAAGTCCCCTTGTTATCCGCCAAGAATGTAAAACAACGTTTAAAATTTGCCCAAGATCAGTTAGATTGGTATGATGAACAGGGTATTAAGAAATAGTGCAATATTTTATGGAGCGATAAAAGAAAAATAAATTTAATGAGTTCTGATGGTAGGCAATATGTTAGAAGATCATCCAACCATGAATTATTACCAAAACATACTATTATAACTGTTAAACCTGGAGGCGGTAATATGGTATAAAGCAATGGGCAGATTATTCATGGTATGAAGTAGGAACAATTTACTGGATTATAAAAAACATGGACCAAAATGAGCACATCCACATTCTTCAAGAAATCATGCTACCTTTTGTAAAAGAAAATATGCCGCTGGCATGGAAAAATCAACAGGATAATGATCCGAAACATACTGCTAGGAAAACGAAACAATTTCTTAGTGGATTACTGTGGCTTTTATAGTGGTTAGTTAAAGTGGATTTACTGCCGTGGCATTCCCTCAATCCCATTGAGAACTTGTGGATTGACTTCAAGAATGCCGTGGGTAAATTTAAAACGAAAAACAAGCTTGACACATCGCCTCGCTATATGGCCTGCCCACCTCCATTTCAATTCCCTCACCTTTACAATGATGTCACATACTTCCGTCTGTTCACTGATCTATGTGCAGGTCTTTCTATCCCACTTTGTAATGCCAGGCATACCCCTTTCCATTCCCCTCTATGCTACCCAAAGTCTTTGAATTGATTGTGATGTGAGTGTCCTTGTTTTGTCCAGAACAGGCAGCACGCACTGATCAAAAACTTTCCTCTTCAGACAAAGTGGGAGTTTGTTCTTAAACACCATGTTGAGCCTGCCAAATACCTACCTGCCAAATTCCTACCAGCCACACTTAACGTGCCGTTCCACTTTCCGGGCGGTATCACCCTCCATTGAAATCCTTTGCCCAAGATATATGTGGTGGTCCACCACCTCTAAGTCACTTCCTAAAATAGATATTCTTCTGTTTTCAGTAAATTTGTTGAACATAACCTGACTCTTTTTCAGGTTTATTTTCAAGCCAAATGGTTCTCTATCCTTTTGCAGCTCTTGTATGTGTATTTGTAGTTCATCTGGGTTTTGTGACAAGAGAACGATATCATCTACAAATCTAAGGTGGCATAAGTACACACCATTTATTTTTATTCCATACTGTTCCCTATCTATATTACGGAATACCTCTTCAAGGCAGACTGAGAAAAGTACAGGGGATATCGTGTCACCCTGCCGTACACCCCGTTCTATATTGATGTTAACTTCAAGATCATCCATGTGAACTGTCGCTATAGCTTCATCATACATGGATCTCAGTGGGTTTACATGGGCTCTGTCTATCC
Organism: Cosmopolites sordidus; assembly: GCA_031761425.1. Lineage (NCBI taxonomy): Eukaryota > Metazoa > Arthropoda > Insecta > Coleoptera > Curculionidae > Cosmopolites > Cosmopolites sordidus. The sequence continues at coordinate 60,468 of JARFXV010001061.1, read as the reverse complement.
CTTAGTTAAACAATGCATCCATTATGGCTTGCTTTGATATTAAGTCAAATGTCTTTTCATAGTCAATAAACGCCAAGCACAGTGGCATGGTGTATTCATTGTGCCTTTCTATGGCCTGTTGAACATCCTGGATATGATTCATTGTACTGAATCCACTTATGAATCCTGCCTGTTCTCTTGGTTGTGCGTCATTTAGTGTTCTCAGTATTCTTTTAGATATTATCTTGGTGAAAACCTTGTACAATACTGACAGGAGGCTGATTGGTAGGTCGTTTTCAAATCCTCCTGTGTTCCTTTTCTATGAAGAAGAGTCACTTTTTCATAGGTTAGGTATGTTTTGTTACCTGAGGCATTTTTAGTACAATTTTGCCAGTATTTTATGTAAAGTTCGACCGTCAGCTTTCAACATCTCAACTGTTACACTGTCCTTTCCTGGAGCCTTTTCATTCTTCATCGCTTCTATAGCATTTGTCACTTCATCCAACAGGATATCTGGCATTTGCTCTTCCGTGGATTTTGCTCTCTTTAACTGGTTTTGATCTTCATATAACTTGGAATAAAATCTCTAACCTCTAACATTTCCATACGTTCCCTGCAAACTGTGCGATCCTCGCGCATTAATGTATACATTTGTGTCCTTTTATTTCTCAGCTTGTGCTTTGCTTTATTTATTTCCTTGTTTTCCTGTAGTGTTTTTTTGCAGTAGCTGCATGTTAAACTGACGCGTTTCTTCTCTAATACGTTTTCTTATAATTTTGCAAAGTTCAACGTACTCGACTCTGTCACAAGGACTCCCTGCATTCCTCATTGTACGCCGTTTTTTCATTAAATTAACTGTCTCATTGGAGATTTTTAACTGCTTGAAACTTGCTGCTGGTGAAAAAAGTTCTGGTGCTATTGCAGTAGCCGTTTCAAGCTACCATCAGAACTCATTAAATTTATTTTTCTTTCATCGCTCCATAAAATATTGCACCATTTCTTGATACCCTGTTCATCATACCAATCTAACTGATCTTGGGCAAATTTTAAACGTTGTTTTACATTCTTGGCGGATAACAAGGGGACTTTTCTGGCTATTCTACCGTGTAAGTTACATGCCTGAAGCCTTCATCGAATTCTTCTTGAACTTATTTCGAACCCCAGTTCATTTTTAATTTCAGTAGTCAATTTAAATGAATCGTTTTTTGTAATTCGGACAATCTGTCTGTCAGTATGGTTGTTTTTAGGGCATTTTCCACCGTTTTTTTTTTGAACGACCGACAATTTTTGGAATTTCCCTTAATGACTTTGCTTCTCTCGCAAATATTAAAATCTCCACTCTTTCAGCAGCTGTACAATGGACGCGACGGCCCATTTCTAACAAAATTATTATTCGGCTAAGTTTGTTTATATTATATTTTTTTAATTTCAAAGCGTAAAATAAATAAAACATATCGATTAATTAACAGCAAAACGTACAGAAACAATATTTACTGCTTTAGAAATTTTATGGCTCCATTTTTATGACCACATTTTCATTTTTTTTCTAACTTTTTCTTTTACTATTATTTATACAGTATTTTTTAAAAAACTTAGTGTAAACTTAGTTTGATATATTTTCCCTTTTTTGTTATGCATTTATTTTATACAGTTATTGTACTAATTACGTATGCTTTTACAACTTTATTTGCCAAACAGTGCAGTGCTTTTATTGTAACGGCTCTATTTATCTGGCCACCACTGTATAACACGTCTCCCAAAAAACGCTCCATACCGACTAAATTCCTAAATACGGAGCTATCGATTGCCACGCGCCGCGCGCTCCTTATATATCGGGTTGCCCAGATAGTTCGTAGGGATTTTCTATTATTTGCTCTTTGAACGCTTGTAAACAAAAATATGTGTTGGATTAGTTATGTTTATTTACATATTATTAATTCCAGTGATATTTACAATATTTAAGTTTAGATTCGCTTTAATATGCCCTTTTTTATGCAGAAAGTTCTGTTAGAGAGACCAGGGTGCAAAAGTGGCTTGGGCGATTCAAGGGTGGAGATTTTGACCTAGAAAACCGACATCGCTCTGGCCGTGCTTGACAACATCAGTGCTTGATGGATCAAGCACTGATGTTGCGAAAATAAAGAAAATTTTTGATCCTCCGAAAAAGTGAGTAGGTCTGCGGATATGATTGCGGTCTGCCCCCTGTAGGTCTGCGGATATTCTGAAGCTCCATTTATGAAGCGAATGGTAAGTGGTGATTAAAAGTCGATTGTGTACAACAATGTGCAATGAAAAAAACCATGGGGTTTGCTAGGGTCAGCGATTTGAAGAACGGCGAAAAATTTTGCGTTTTGTTGGATTCGAAGGGTCCACTTTGAGCATCTTCCACGCAACCAAACCATCAACATCGAACATCAACGGAAGCATTTTTTTTTCAGTTTGTTTCAAGTTTTTTTTTCAGGCTTCAGACAAAAGTTTCAAAAAGTTTTTTTCTTTTTTTTTCAGTTTTCAGATAAGCATTGAGAATGCCAAGTATGACCTTAGCGAAACGTCTGCAAACGGGACGAAAACGATCGGATGTACTCCCGGACTAAGTCTAATGTATTCTTCCATCCGCGAAACACTGCGAACTATATATATATATATATATATATATATATATATATATATATATATATATATATATATATATATATATATATATATATATATATATATATATATATATATATATATATATATATATATATATATATGCGCTACATTTAACGGACACGTAACGAAACTATATAAACTATAAACTACGAAAATAACGATCTGTAATTCGCTCTGAAGAACAAAAACAGGAAATTAAATTAAGCAGAGCCAATTCAAAATTAACTTTTATAAAGTACCATAAAACGAAGGATGTTAGAGTTGTACTGCATAATTTATATACCAATAATATTTCAATGTCTTGATTAAATAATGTTTTAGCACATTCTAATAGATAAAAATCAAAATCGCAAAGGCTTTCATTTTGTTCTCTGCATTTTTCTTGAATCTGACATAGCGAGTATATCATATCCACTGTTCCACTACCTGCTCTGAATCCACAGTAACTTTCCGGCAGTATTGGTTCAACAATATCAGTCAGTCTATCTAGTATGATTCTAGCCACAATATTTTCTGCAGAAGAGAGCAATAGCATGTCTCGATTGTTGTTTCAATCAGCTCCTTTTGTAAAAAAAGGTATAATGCAAGCATCTCTAAAGTCCGATGGCATTTCCTAATTTCTCTATCACAGATGTAGTTTTACTATTTGTTAGCTTTCGGATTGCCATTTCTGCCTCGCCCATGGGGGGCACTTCGTCCCTGTTAATAATTGTAGGTCTTCGAGGCATGAGCTCGCCATCATCATCATCAGCCGTTATCAATCATCCATCCAATAAATGCAGGATGAAGGCCTCTTCAGCATAATTTCAACTTTGGCGGTCCTGAGCTCTCATCTGCTATTCAGATTCAATATACTTAATGATGTCATCAGTCCATCGTGCCCTCAATCTTCTCCGTGGACGTTTGCAATCAAGCAGGTATCCACTCCTTGGTCACCTTGGTCCACCTGTCAGTTCCATCGCCTCCCTATATGACTTGCCCACCTCCATTTCAATTCCTTTACTCTTCTAATGATGTCACATACCTTCGTTTGTTCTCTATGCAGCATACATCTTTACATTCCCCTTTATGCTACCCAAAGTTTTTGTAGTGATTGTGATGTGAGTCCCCATGTTTCAATCCCGTATATCATTCGAGATACGAGAGTCGATATCATACGAGAGTCAATCCCGATAACCAAATGAGTGACTCTCGACTCTCTGCGCTTAGAACATTTCGAAACATTCTCTAAACATTTCGAAAGTTCGCATACAGAACATTATGCATGAACATTTGGCCTTGAGAAAAAATGCCAGGAGTTTCTGAGGCGATTCGTGACTGTTAATGAAAAATGGATTTATCTTTGCACACCAGAAAGGAAAGAAGGGTCAAAAGAGTGGGTTTTACCCGACGAGTGTAACCCGAAAAAGGCGAAGACTCTTCTATCGGTTGGAAAGGTCATGGCCACTGGTTTCTAAGATTCGCAAGGCATTATTTTCATCGACTACTCATAAAAGGGAAGGATGATTATAGGAGAGCATTATGCTGTATTATTGGTCAAATTTTTCACCCACTCCTCTGCCATTACAACGACAACAACTAATTGATGCTATATCCAGCCAATTCTCCGGACTTGCACTCCTCCGACTGGTTTCTCTTTCCAAAAATGCAGAAGTGGCTGACTGGAAAGAAATTCACATATGAAGAAATAATTGCTCACAAAGCAGAGTTTGCAGAGTTCTGCAAGTCGTACTTTTTGGAAGCCATAAAAAAGTTGGAAAATCGTTGGGCCAAATGTATCGGGCTAAAAGGAGACTATGTTGAAAAAATAAATCGATTTCCGAAAAAAAAAACATTATTTAATTTAAAAAGTAACTGATATTACAATCTAACCTCGTATGAGTTTATAAAAAACTTTTGCTTCTCCAGTTTTAACGTCTCGATCAATACAGAGATTACGTTAAAGATGTCAGAACGAGTAGATTTTAATGGAATATTAAATTTCAGGAATTAAAAACAGTTACGGGAAGCCAAATTGGGCGAATAGCGTGGATGATCAAGGGTTAAAATATATTTTCCAGCGAAAACTTCAAGACAGGCTGTCGGCTTAGACTCGTATAACAGAAATACTATCAACACGATAGTTCGGTCGTACGACAAAATTATGTTTCAATGACGAATAATATACAAAATATCAAAATATATCTCATTCCAATTTTGGATATATTTTAATATAATTTTCAACATTATTATTCATTCAGCGCTTCTACATTTCTCAATTTAAAAAAAATCAGATTTTTAGTGGGTTCTCAAAATCTTCCTTCCGAGACGAAAATCTATGGTGGTAAGTTGAATATCATGGGAAAGCTGTTTTTTTAAAGGATATTTTCCGAAAGTGATAATATATAATCAGCGATGCAAATACTAACAGTAATAACCATAACATAAATAATTCAGGTTTTCTGAATTGTTGGATTAAATTTTTCTTACATGCAAAGGTTATTTTTAGGAATAAAGGGATATGAGATGAGGAGATATGGAATATGGTATTTCTTGTACTCTCCTGGATGAGATTTACAATTAAACACCAAATAACTTTGTTGAACTTCTCGTCACGCGTTTCACTAACCATATTAGCATTATCAGGACACCATCGTGGTGAGCATGATTGAATCATGTTATCATCATCGGAAGATGAATGAATTATTGCCTGATGATGTTAATTAACATGGTTAGCATAACGCTCATAATTGGTTCAGAGCTTCGAGTTAAGTGTTTCACACTCAAGGTTCCAATAGAAGAATTGAACGTTGTGACTGTTATGAATGTTTCATGAAAAAATCCACTGATGAGCGGTTTATGTAATATAAAAATGAGGGACAAATTATGGCGGTTTAGGAAAAATGTTTACCGAAGTATAACAACATACTTAGAAGTTTTGCACTTGTGATGGAATTATTTGTATAATCTATATATATATATATATATATATATATATATATATATATATATATATATATATATATATATATATTTATATATTATTCTTTGTTATTTGACATTGTAGACGCTTACTAGATTATCTTGTTTCCGTAGCCTGGCCTTATCAAGAATTTTAATAATTCTATTAGACCTGCCAAGAAGAATTTCAAACCACATAATATATAGAATTGATTCTTTTTCAATTGATGATTTGCTTTATTTTCTTCATGGGTGATCATTGGGTACCAAATCAGGACAGTACGGTAGATGATTTTGACCGGTCAAATATTGAGTTGTTCAGTCCAATGGGTGAGAGCTCGCGTTGTCGTTATGAAGAATGATCCTGCGTCGCTGGTTGTTTTTTCTTATTTCTTCAAAACCCTCTAGCAAATAAATGGTTGTGTACCATTCAGAATTGACCGTTCTACGATTCTTTAGTACCACTATAGCCACATGCTAATTTATCCCAAAAAAAAACAGGCGACCATTTGCTTCGAAATGCCTCTTGCGCGAATAATTTTTGTTGGGTTTGGCTTATTTTAAAATACCCATACAATTGACTGCTATTTGCTTTCGGGCTCATGTGCATAGATCCAAGATTTATCACCAGTGTAGATGTTATACACGGATTTTGACACACCACGGCTTTCACGGCTAAATGTTCATGTAAAATCTTGTGTATGCTTGTCATACTAATACCCAGAGATGCCTCAATCTCATGGTATGTCAGATAGCAATCTTACTTTATCAATTCGCGCACAGTATCGATGTTTCCTAGCACAACAACCGATTTTGAACGATCTTCTTTACATTCATCCATTAGCGAATGACGCCGACTATTGAATTCACTAAACCAGTGATATACAGTGATTTTATATGGTGTTTCATCGCCAAAAGTCGAAAAGTCAATGCACTGTTACTGAGATAAATCACGTCGAAAGTCATAATAAATCATCCGGCAAAAATTCTCACGAGTTAATTCCATTTTTTGACTGAGATGAAATTTGCAAATCACTAAACAACACAAATAGCGTCCGTATGACAAAACGTCCTGAGTACGTATACAGTCAACAATGTCAAACTTTACAATTTATATGTCAGGTGGGGGCCTAGTTGCCAATTGTTGCCAATTCCGGATACATAAATAGCAGCCCTCGTATTTATGATAATGAAGTAAAGTCGAAATAACGTTTTTAAGTGGCTTTCAAGATTTTGTGATAGCAGAAAGAGTATGAGAACAATCCATGTGCAGGTATATAAATAACAGTTGGAACTAAAAAATCACAAAATAGTGTCTGATATTCTTTGAAATAATAGCTTGGTGTGTGGCAGACTCGAATAGCTTATTAGCATTCTTAAATCCAGTATACACATTATTTTAACAGAAAATTTATGCGAAAATTCGCAATTGCAAAATGCTCATAAAAACAAAATTTGAACGCTTTCACTTATTAAGCATATGTGGGACATTATTAGCTAACGACTTCTACATGCTGCATACAATGAGGTACACCAAGACTATCATTCGATCATCGCTTAGATGAGTAAATGTATTTTGAACGAATCTCACTGAACCAACACATATTACTAGGTAATCCAATGGTTGAATTGTCTCATATGTTGACGTTTATTCTTTTGTAATGTGCACACCAAAAATGATGAAAAATAAATAAAATTTAGCTAATTCAAATTGTTCACAATTCTGCCAATCAGCATAAAATATTTATACCAATTACTGCATTTAATTTAATTTTTATAACGTAGCGGTGGGGAATTATTAATTTTTAAAAGTTAAAACATGGTTTTATGATTATATAAAGATTAACCCAAAAGGAAAGCCATTTAAGGTACTTCCCTTAAAACATGTCTTATAAAAAGTTACTGAATATTTAAAAAATACTATCAAAAGGTTTTGTTTGTGTAGAATCCAAAATGGAGCTTTGTCTTATATTATATTCCGCACATAATGCATTTCTTTGAGTAAAAACCGAAAAAAATTGTTGGTGTATTTATTATTGGTAAATATTTAAGTATCACGCATTTTATGGAAGTATAAATAAGGTTAAGTGAGTTTAAATGTTCATGAAATGAAATAAATAAAAATAAAAGAAAAATCATAGAAAGCAGCAAGAGTGGTAATGTTGATGTAATTATACATTTATTCCTTAATAAATTCAGTTATTACTTTATCAAATCAAGAAAAGACCCAAACAAAATAACTTCATACCCATGTTACCAATCTTAAGTAAACTATTAGAAAAATTGTTGTTGGTACGTCTGAAAGAATACATTCAAGATATAAAACTCATTCCAGAATATCAATTCAGATTTCAGAAATGACATGGTGCCATAAAACAAGTTCATAGAATAGACTCGACTACACATTTGAAAGCAACGCGCGCCTTAGATAACGTTTGGCCCAAAAGTCTCTGGTACAAATTAAAGAAGGAACTACCATACACATTTTTTTAATAAGTTGAAATTCTATCTTCAGGAAAGATACTTCAAGGTAAAGCATGGTCATGAAATATCCACATCAAATCAGAAGTACTTGAAGGAAGTGTGCTGGGACCAACAATGTTCTACTATTTACAGCTGACTTATCAATTGTAGAACACATGCATAAAGCCACAGTTGCAGGCGAAGTTGCAGGCCACACGGCGATCCTGGTAACACACACATGCCTCAACATAGCTGCAACATTACTACAAAGAAGCAAGTCCTCTAACGCTCCTACTGCAAGCCCACTAACGTCATATTTACAATATGTCGAAGAGAAGCATCCCTAGTGATGTTAAATTAACAACCCTTAACTACAACCATTACATCTGGTGTACATACAATTTATTTAAAAAAAAAAGAATCCAACTATACAATAAATTGAAAAAAAAGTATTTTCTCCTTGAGAGAAAATCCAAAGTGCATGGGAGACAAAATACTTATTTAGCAAGCAGCCTGTATGGGTTTATGGTTTGCGGTAAGGTTCCAGTCTAAAATGTTACGAAGAATATGTGATGGCCAATGGTTTATACCAAATAAAAAATAAGAAAGCACTTAAATATTAGAACGGTCAAGGAAGAAATTATAAAGAATACTGCAAAATATCTGGAGAAGTTAGCAGAACATCCCAATGCCTTAGCGGTAAATCTACTGGATACACTTATAAATTAAAAAGGCAAAACGTTGGATTAACCCTTCAGATTTATACGAATCTTTTGAAAAAATTGAGTAATATTCGTTTCCTTGTCTCCAAAGATTAGTACTTTAGTTTGCTCTAGATATATTGTCATTTGTAATGTCTTGTTCTGAACCTACAACAGAAAAAAACTGAGTTGTATCACTGGATAACAAATCATATATTATAGTTATTCATGAAATCAGTTTGTTAGCTCTAGTTTTAGTTGTCATTTTTGCACATTATTATGATACCTAAATGTTAAAAGCCGGCGAATATAGCGATCCAGATCATAGTCAAAGTATTTGAGTACTCCAAACGAATACGTGTCAAGGTCGAGATAGCCCAAGCGTTTAAAGCTGTAACTAGGTTTCGTAAATTTGGTATATTTATATTAACTATAAGTGAAAAAATTGAAAAATAGGATATACATTCATAATAAGAAAATAAGTGTTATTAACACCGAATAAAATAGATTAAAATAAAAATAGGATACATAGCATACAGATGAATGTTAAAAGTTTATACACAACTAATAAAACAATATCATGTAAATTATAAGTTTATAACTACATCGTATTAAATGGTTATTTTTTTAAATTCATTACTGAGAACCACATATCAGGAAAGTAAATTATATTAAAATTTTCAGAATTACTTTAGATTAACTACCAGAAAATAAAAAATATATGACGAATAAATAATATAGCTATAACCAAAACCAGCTGAGTCTGATTATTTAAAATTTAACACTAAAATAAATTGTTTTACACATAAAAATAATTAGCACTCCATTCGCAACTCTTTTGCAAGAGGTGGTCGCAATATACTAACTGATTTCGCATCTTATAAGATTATAGTAATAACATCGAAAATATAATATAATTTAAAAAAAAAAATATTTGAAGAAATGGACTTTTCTCAATTTCCTTTATTTTAACAGCTGTAAGATTTTTGAATTTATATCAATATAAACTACAACTGATTGCTATAATTTGTAACTGATTGTGTAACAAAATTATTCCAAAGTAAGTCTTCTTTTTCTCATATCGCTATGTATATCTGTATACTGTTTGATTTCTTGGTTTTCTCGAAGTCGGTAAGTTGTGCTATTTATTTGTTTGGAGCCTAGGATTTTTCTTTCCTTCTTTTCAATGTCCTCGATGTCCCGCTTTCTATTCAAAATGAGCGTTTCTGCAACATATAGACATTCTGGCTTAATAACTGTGTTGTAATGTCTCAGTTTTGTGTTTTTAGATAGGCATTTTTTGTTGTAAATATTTTGGGTAAGTCTGAATGCCGTTTCCATTTTTTGACATCTACCCTTATTGGCCGCTTTTTCCAACCCAGTTTCCATGATTATTTCACCCAAATATTTGAATTGAGAGACTCGTCTGATGTTACCATATTTTGTTTTTAGAAATGGTGTTCTTAGTCTGTTGCAGGTCATGTATTGTGTCTTTTCAAAGGAAATTTGGAGTCCTACCTTTTCTGCTGTTTCCTTTAGGACTTCAATCTGTTTTTGTGCCGTTAATACATCTTGAGCTAAAATTGCTAGATCATCAGCAAATGCCAGACAATCAATTTTGATGTTGATTCTCCCCAGTTTAATGGGCTGGTCAATATTCAGGGCCGACTTTTTTTCACGCCATTCCTGTATTACTTTTTCTAGAACATAGTTAAATAAGAGTGACGAGAGGCCACCCCCTTGTCTCACTCCAGTTTTAATTTCGAAGGGCTCTGAGATGTCACCCATGAATTTAACTTTTGACCTTGTGTTAGTTAACGTTGCTTTAATAATTGCCAGCGTTTTCAGATCTAGTCCTTGTTCTTTCAAGATTCGCGGTCAATAGAATCATATGCTTTTTTGAAATCCACAAATGTACAGACGAGATTTTTATTGTACAGTTTTTGATGTCTTAGAATCAACTTTAGATTCAGGATCTGTTCAGGGCAGGATCTGCCCGGTCGAAAACCTGCTTGATATTCACCAATGTTAGGTTCTAACTGTCCCTGTGCTCTGTCTAGTAGACATTGAGATAGAATCTTGTAACAAACTGGGAGAAGAGATATCCCTCTATAGTTGTTTACATCCGTTCTATCTCCTTTCTTATGTAGTGGATGGATTAGAGCATCTTTCCAATCTTCCGGAATCCCTTCGGTTCGCCAAACTTCTTGTAGAATTTTGGTTATTTTCTTGATTGTACCTGGACCAGAGGATTTCAAAAGTTCAGCAGTGATTCCATCCTCACCAGAAGCCTTGTCGTTCTTAAGCCGCTTGACTTGCCTAATTATTTCATCTTCATTCGGTGGTAATGAATGTGGGTTTGTTTGTTTAGGGTTTAGTGTTGCTAATTTGTTTAAGGGCTCAGGACAATTTAGTATTTGTTCAAAATATTTCGCAAGTTCTTTGCAATTGTCTTGGTTATTTAGAGCTAAGAGTCCGTTTTCTTTTTGGAAACAAAGACTTTGGGGTTGATAGCCTGTTAATTTAGTTTTAAATGTTTTGTAAAAGTTTCGGGTGTTATTTTTTTGGAAATCTTTTTCTATTTCATCAAGTTGATTGTTTTCATATTTTCTTTTAGTTTGTCTAATTAGCTTCGATGTTTCTTTTCTTACTTCCAAAAAGATGTTATAGTTTATTGCTGTTTTTTGACTGTTCCAATCTTTGAATGCTTTACTTCGGCTTAATACCCACCACGGATGTTTTCTACGTTTTTATAAAGGGACCAACTTTAAGGCTGTTTTAATAATTTTTTGCTTCAATTCTTGCCAGTTCTGTGCTGGTTGTTTATCAAGCTCTTCTGTTAGGGCTGGTTTTATTTTCTTTGGGTCAAACTTTGGTATTAGCAGCCTCTTTTGAATAAGTTTTCGAGGTTTTAATCTAATTTTGATTCTAGTCAAGTAGTGATCCGTGTCTATATTTGCTCCTTTCCTGACTTGAACATTCAAAATCTCTTTATAATTGGGGTACGAAATGGCAACATGGTCAATTTGAAATTCACCCATGTACGTATTTGGGCACCTCCAGGTCTTTTGTTTTGTTATTTTTTTCTTAAAATGGGTTGATATTATTTTTAGATTAAAGTGCGAACATAGTTCAACCAATCTTCTACTATTATGGTTAGTCCATTTATGAGCGGAAAAACGGCCGACTGTTTTCCTGTACTTTTTTTCTTTCCCTAGTTGGGCGTTGAAATCACCCAATAGGATTTTTACATGGTTAGAGCGAATTTTAGAGATAGTCTTTTCCAGAATTTCTCAGTACTTATTTGCTCTTTCAGGATTAGATTTATTTTCTTCGTTAACTGGGAGGCGTGCATTGATTAATGTATAGTTTTTGTTAGCATACTTGAGGGATAGTGTCATAAGTCGATTATTTAGTGGCTGGACATTTGTTATAGAACCAAGAATGTTTCTTGAGACAGCGAAAGCAACACCGAGATGTGGTGTATTTTTGAGTATTTTTTTGTCCGTTTTACTTTTAAAAAGTCTGTAGTTGCCGAATTCCAAGGTGTTATCATCTGTCAATCTCGTTTCTTGTACAGCTAAAATTTGGATTTTTTGCTGATTTAATGTTCGCCCCAATTCGTGTAGTTTTCCTGGACCCCGGATAGAATTGATATTTACCGTTCCAAAGAAAGTTTTTGTTTTCGGTTTCAGACGTTGGCCAGAGGTCTCCGGCTCCCTCTGAAAGATTTTGCGTTTAAGCCCGGACGCCCCAGAATCCGAAAGTCTGGTTGTACCAGCAAAGCTGGCAGAGGATTGTCTACCTCCTGGGGTAATTTTGTGATTACTAGAACGCTTCACGTTGTACTTTGAATTAAAGATTTGAACCATGACGGTTCAGAGGTTAAGACTGGAGGGGTTAGTTCCAGAATTTAAATATCAGCCGCACCACTGGTAAACAGACGCTGGCCACTCAAGTGGATTTAGTTTTTTTTTTTGCCTTGGTTCGGGGCTGCTTATTTTAAGATATTTGTAGCTGTCCATTAATATCTAATGGAACTTTCACTATCCACCACCCGTGACCCGTCCAGTACCTTAGGCGAGGTATGCTGGACACACTTTACTGGGGTAACACTTTATTGTAACAACCCACAAAGCACTGGTTGTGTGTGGGTCAAACCCAATAAAAGAAGATACAAATTTTAGAAATAGAAAAACCGTCACAACATTCTGCACAGGCATTTACATTACATGAAATAAGAACAAAAGGGTTGAAGGATCGAAGTGTCAGAGTTTCTGAAGTGCAAAATTAAGCATCCTATTTATATCCATGTTAACGAGCATTTTATTTCCAACAAACCAGCTTTTCAATATTTTCAAATCGATTTGAATATTTTGCAGCACTTTTAATTTTGTATCCTCTGCGTATAGCAGGGCTATGTCATCTGCAAATGTGAAAATGTGACTCTTTATTCTTAAGAAACTAAGGTCATTTATATATATTATAAATAAAATTGGACCTAACACAGTACCCTGTAGGACTTCACACAACACTGATCTCTCTGTGCTTTTATACCCATTCACTTTAACAATCTGAGTTCTTCCAGATAAATAACTATGGAACCACTTGCAGATAGTTCCCCTTATCCCTAGTGCTTCCAGCTTTTTCAATAAAATAGAATGCGACACAGTATCAAACGCCTTACTAACATTCAAAAATGATCTACTTACATATTTCCATTAAAGTTTTTAGTACAAGTAACTGGTAAGCCAAAACAAGTCTGGATTCATTCCCAGAACCTTCCTAAAGCCGTATTGAGTTTCTGCAAGAAACTTTATTTTGTCTAAATAATTAGTTAACTGTTGTACCATTAATTTTTCAAAAACTTTTGATATAACAATTTTGAACCAAAAAAAAGGATTGGAGCCATCAGAAAAGTTTATGAAAAAGGTAAAATTAAGTTTTTTTGTATCTAGGCATTGACTTTACTGATTTTATTTTATTTTTGTTATATCACTTGATATATTTGCCCATTTTGAGATTAATACAGTTTATAAACAAATTATATTTGTACACTTGATTTTTCTCACTTTGTGATACACTAAATGCCATAAGTTTTCATTAGGATTAATATACGGTGATTGAGAGAATATAATTAATATATCCCTGGTAATAAATTTCAAAATGTTTTCGACGAAATTTTCTCGCAGTATGTCTACATACTTCTGAACATTTAGGATACCATCAATAATTACTAAATTGCCAGTCTCAGCCCAAGACTGCATCACCAGACCATGATATTTCCACTACTGTTTTTCAATGTAGGAATGGTATTTCGAGGATTGAGCACTGTCGTATTTTCTTCTCCACTCACTTTTATGGTTTTCGAAAATAAATAAAAATTGCTTCTAAATTACTATTTTCCAAAAATCTATTGGATGATTTATATACTTCTTAGAAAATGAAGTATTATATAAGTATTTTCTTACCTAGAAGTGACATTTTTTTAGAGAATTTAAAAGTGTTCTCTGAATTCTAGCAGAATTCTATATTGTATTCCTTGCCATTTCTTTTCATTCACAATTTCCGCATGTATCTCCAAAGAGAGCTTTTTAGCCATTACTATTAGATACATTAACATTCAACACTCACTGTATAACTTGTTAAAAATAATTAAATTTGTTTATTACAAAAATAATATACAAAAGTATATTAAATTTATTTATTAGCTCTAAAGGATATCATTAGCAGAAAGTTCAGGCCTTAAATCCTGATAACCTGCCACAAAGAATCTAGTTTTGCCAATGGTTAGGTGAGCAATTGAGTTTAAATGAAAATTTTGTACAGAACGTTCTCTTTACAGAAGAAGATATGTTCACACGCAATGGAATTTTTTATTCCCACAATACTCATGTGTGGGCGGAACAAAATCCACATGAATTTTTCGAATAGCGGCATCCGGACAAGTTTTTTTATCAATATCTGGGCAGCGATAATAGGGAATTTTTTGATTGGACCGTTTGTGCTTTCCAACCGTTTAAATGGTCAACAGTATTTGAACTTCTTGGAAAACCATTTGCTGGACCTAATGGAAGATGCAGTTCAGATAAGGCATGTTTTTTATGCACGATGGGATTCCGCCTCATTTCTCTGTAAATGTAAGAGCTAATTTAGGTCGGTTATATCCAGGACGATGGATAGGACGTGGAGGACCAGTGCATTGGAACCTCGTTCCCCAGATTTAAATTCTCTCGATTACTTTCTGTAGGGATACTTGAAGGCATTGGTCTATGCTATCCCGATTGGCACTGTAGAAGAATTGCAGCAACGTGTTTTTACTGTTTGTGATTATAACAAAAATAAGCCTGGTATTTTCATTATCTGTTGTGAATAAGTGCTCAATCCTTAATAGTAATTAGTCTTGTTGTTGTTGGCTACTAAATAAATATTTTCGTACAAGGGTGCCTACTTAATTATAAAGATGCATTTCTATACCCATGTGCGTAGATTAATATAAATCGTGGATCGATTTAGAAAAAGTCAGTTTTCTGGAAAACGGTCTATCCTAACGAAATGAAATAAGAGGACCTTTTTTACCTAAACATTTTTGAGATGCAATAATTTGATTTAAAAAAATTAAAAAATATTGCAAACAAAAAAGTTATAGCAGCATTTACCAAGGAGACGCCACTGGCTAAAATATTCAATTATTAACACAAAAAAACATTTTTCCATTCCAACTTATTGAAGTATTCCGAATTTCACAACTATAGCATAAAACGTTTCGAAAATATTGCGAAAAAACCATCTTCATAGTTTCTCCTTTAAGGGGCTCTAGCTCCTTTAAGATTTTTGGCGTATATTTATAAGAACTTGTTTTATGCTTTAATCCCTATAGTCGCCGCCCAAAATATTTCGATGTTATTTCCAGACACCCTGTATATACAGTTAAAATAAAGAAAACTAAAAAAATCGGTTTGCTCAAATACTTATTATTTAACCCAGTATAAAATTCCTATTCCCCAGTATATTTTCCTATATAATAATTGTCATGATTACTTTTGTAAAAAGGCATACTGCACGTCGCAGTTGCACATCAAGAAATCAATGGTAAATACGTCCTTTAAAATGTATTCATCTAATGAGTATTTAAAATACACACTAATATTTATTAATGAAAAGTAGTCAAAGGAATATTTGTTTTATCCGGCGACACTTTCCATATCAATAAATAGTTGAACAAACGTATATTTAGAAGCTGTTTATTTAGTAAGAGAAGAGTAAGTATGAGAAGTAAAACTTTTCTAAAAAAGTAGTACTCAATTTTTACCATATTAATTTTCTTAAATATAATAGTATATTTATTCTAAACTTGTTTTAATAATTATTATTTTGATAATTGTTTATTTTTATAATTAGTGTAATAGATAACACTTATAATTGTAAATACTTACATAGAATATATAAAATATATAACAAATTTCCACTCTACTAACGAATTAGGTACCCTTTTCAATAAATTGGAGAATTGGTTAATTAATCAATTAACTGCATCAAGTGATGTTGGTCCAGTTAGAACATTTCTCCAGCAAAGATACGGTTTATATTTATCAATTATACTATTCAACAAGAGTAGTAAAATGTTTTTATTACTGTAAACTTATATTATTTTAACAAACATATTTGGAAAAAAACATTAAACAAATAAAAACAGGTAAAATGTTTGGCCAATCGCAGTGGTAAATCAGATGGACTAGTCATTCGCTTGACAATCAATATCTTGATTTCAGAGTTCAAATCTTGCTTCGGAGATTTTTTGTGTTCTTGGTTTGGATGAGTTTTTGTTTTTTTCATTGAGATTGGGATATATATATATATATATATATATATATATATATATATATATATATATATATATATATATATATATATATATATATATATATATATATATATATATAAATATATACATCGATTGTCGAATGTTTTCACGTCGTGTCAGCATTTGTCGTCGAAACACCGTCGAGTAAACGCTTCGAAAATGATGGATGAGATTCCATCGAAACGTCAGCGAAACCGCCCATCAGTGGACATTCAGCTACCACGGGATACCCGAGAAACTATTATTACATATATATATATATATATATATATATATATATATATATATATATATATATATATGTTATAATATGATGATCGAAAAATTGTGAACTGGACCTGTGAAGAGAAGTATTAAACAGCTAAGGAAACAGCCACGCCATCCTGCAACTTTTTGAAACCGTTCGGGACCCGTCTAACCTCGGGTAAGTACCAGTCTGACTGCAATCGGAATAGGTGACAACCTATCGGAAATGAAAATCATACTGGAAGAACTATTTGTATGAGAGAGCTGGTTTAAAGATCAGCTTCAAAAAAACTAAATTCCAGACAAACCTTGTCTCATCAAATTATCCCAAAAGATTCGGAGAAGAAATAGAACTAGTTCATCAATAGATATACCTGACCTACGAAATATGAATCAACGACTACTATCAACATCTATGAATCAACATCTGAAGTTAGAAGAAGGATAAGTCTCGCCTGCAGCCTACGGAACCTCAAGAAATGTATTTAAGGGTCTCATTTCATCAGTCTGAAAAGAAAGACATTCAATATACGCGTAGCCCCCGTTTTCCTGCACTCTAATATCAACATCAGCATACTAATTGAAGGTTGCGCAGAAACTATGGAAAGATCAAGGCTGGACATAATCCTTAGAGATAGAATACACAATGAAGATATACACCAACGGTATCACGGATGTCGTTACTCGTATAGCTGTTTTAAAATGGAAATGAGGAGGACCTATGTCGCCTGGCTAAGAGATACAAGATAGACACATACATTGCTGGAATGGAGACCAAGAGCTGATGCAAGCAGCAGAGGACGACTAACAACAGGATGGTCCGATAATCTATTACATAGGTCTACAAGAAAAAATGTTTCTTTGGTGCTTAGGATTTTCGAACTGATTTTAGCTATATGTGAAATCAATTTTTCTCTATCTGCTCTACTTTTTTAGATACATCCACTTATCTATCAATATTTATTTTCAATTCAATATATTCAAGTATGGGCGTTCTAAAATTATACAAAGATCGGTTCCTGTATATTTGACCTATTGTCCGTGTACCATTGAGTTAGTTCCAGGAAAATCCACTAGATGGTATAGGTATTGCCTTTCCGATAATTGAAGTGACCTTCAACTCTTGCACTAGATTTGAGGTTAATTTGTTAGTACTCGCCGTGCAGGGTAAATCGAAGTTAGTCTCGCATGATATTTATGTTTGGGAAATAGTTGTTATAAAGTTAATCTAAAACGTACCATGTTATAGATTATTGTATTTGTTGTTGAATAGAAATAAAATGAGTTTAAGTAGAAGAAGTTATGTAAATTATCCTGATGTGTTTTGCTATATATGTGAAGAATACCCGTTAAAAGAAAACAGAAATACTGTAAGTAACTTTGTAATGAGAATTTATCTTGGGTACATTGGTATTCTGGTCTGAAAAACTTGTACAGAAAATTTATGACAGTGGGGGGGAATCAATTGAAACAACCGTAGCAAGTGGATTATCCTAATTTCGTCTCTGCAAGACACCCGGTCCCTCACTCAAAGGAAATGCCGATCCCAACATTTGACCAGCTACCAGAGTCTCTCTCCTCTATCTTTGTATATAATAATATTTGGATAATATAATAATAAAAATTCCGTGTTAAGTTTTTTTATTTGATCCATGGATTCCACTTAAAATAGTGTAACGTATATTTCACTAAAATGTTATATCTTAGAAATTTGAGCCGCTAGGCAAAAATGAATGCCATATTTGAATGTAGAGCATCAAATTCGTATGAAATCAGCTCTAAATACTCCGACACCAAAACAACTGTTAGCCTGTGTTATTTATGGCATAATCAATTCTATTCTGCTCTATTGTTGAGGTCTATGTCTTGTTTTACTTTTTCCTCTGTCAAAAGCTCCCTCCATATCCAAAAATGCAAATTACACTTCTCTTCCTTTACTTGTTGTTTTAGTTATAATCTCTTTTATTGTAAATATAAGGCCTTGTGTTCATCTGCCGCCCCTGAATCTACTTTGTGATTGCTTTAATATCGGTTCTATATTTTTTTCTAATTGTTTCTTATAGTATATTTATATATTAAGTATTATTTCATATATTTTCACTGCTGTGTTTAATAGCGTAATTCCCCCGTAGTTGTTGCAATCGTTGTTATCTTCTTTTTTATTTCAAATTACATTGGCTACAAACCAACGTTTGAAAATCTACTGATATCTATAAACAACAATCTCTACTAGTAAACCAAAAAAATAAATCCAACACAATCATTTAGATTCAAGACCTTATTTGAGAGTTAAATAGATGGATTATAATAATTATTTAAATGGATACAGTAAAAAACTTATCAAAGACTGATAAAATACTTGTTAAAATAACAATGTTACGGTTTAGCTGCTGAGAACTTATGCGACTTTGTTAGTTCTAGATTTATTCGGCAGAAATTAATCTATTCCACATAGGAGAAGCAGTAGTACTCTTAATATAATACACCTATTATCTCAGCTACAGAGCTCTACGAGTGACCTTCTTTTACAATAATCTATTTTTGTCGTTTACATATAGAAGGGCGATTCATTTTTACTAACATGCATTTCTGTAAAAATCAGTGCTTAAACAAGTAAATATCAGCAAATATTGAACAACGAATGACTTTCGAGAATTTATTTTTCATGTTTGATTAAAGTGAAACAAAAGTTTTCAATCCATCTATATATATATATATATATATATATATATATATATATATATATATATATATATATATATATATATATATATATATATATATATATATATACTACAACATATCACTATAGTGAACACAAACAGGTAAAAAAACTATAGAGGACCTAAAAAAAGAATGAAGCAAAATTTTTAAATTTATATGTATATATCCGGTTCAATTATTTCAGTGCGGGATCTGACAATATTAAAAGATTAATAAATGACTACTTCTTTATAAATGTGATAGTAGGGTAAGGTATTATTGCTTGTTTATTTAAGGTTATAACCTAAATTGCGAAGTAAAAGAATGGCGGTTTTTAACTTACGAATATAATCAAATTCACTATAAACAAACTATATTTCATGAAATTCCCACATCCGTCCATATTACTGCCCATGCCCATTGTCGCCACATACAACACACGCCTGTAAATTTAAATAAACAGCAAAAAGCATAAATAAACTGTTCAAAATTCGTTGAAAAAAACCGTACTCGTATCACGACGTTCAGCACTGTCACTTTCTCTTAACGTACAAACACTGGTCAGTTTCTATTCAATGACTAAGAGTGATACACCTTGTTTCAAAGGAAAAGTAGCAGCTGACGTCTGTAGGTAGGGAGATCTGTATTGTATGGGCTGAGTTGTATTATTCATACTGGAAGGATTGAACATATTTTTAATATTCTCTATATAAATACTTTTTTTATTGCACTTATAATTTCTATTTATAAATACAGACTTTGAGAAAAAAGAAAAATTACTTTCTATATTATATTTATTCTGGTATAATAAATTTATATGAACAGATTCATGCAAAATTTACCATAGTAATTATATTGAAAAATATTACTGTTAATATTTAATAAAAGCATCGTTTGTAATTGAATGAATTTTTAAAATAATTTTCTATACATAAAATAAAAGAACTGTGCATAAAATATTATTTCTAGAAACGGTGGAATGTTGCATAAGCCTTTTGATAATAAATCAGTAGCGTCTCATGAGGGAGGGTGTTGGGCCGCCGCCCCTCCAATATTTATTGCAGTAAACAATTTTTCAGAGCTAAATGAGAATAAATGATATAGAGGATATTCACTTTAAATTCAACTTTATATCAATATTATTAATGAGGTTTTATTAACTCACAGGCTAACCCTATAATAAGACAATTATAACAATTTTGAACAAATAGTTTCCTTTAAACATGTATCCAAAATGCAAACATTTCCGCGAAAAACAAGTTAGAATTTTATTATTATTTTTTTAATAATGGCAACGTCTTATCAATTTATTTGTTTGTATCCATTGGAATTCCGTTAATTTTTTTAAATTTTTACAAATTTCAATTTATATCTCAATAATATTTCAATGTATTGATTAAATATATATATATATATATATATATATATATATATATATATATATATATATATATATATATATATATATATATGTATATATATATATATATATATATATATATATATATATATATATATATATATATATATATATATATGAGTCAGTCAGGCCAACTCAACTGACTCAGAGCCCACTCTTCACTCGAAGCGAACACTTGAAAATGGCGAAATGTCCTGATTCTTCACAGAATGAACAAATCGACATCCGGAATAATTTAGAAACATTGTCAACCATCCGTGAAAATATTAGTATATGTAATTCTACATATACGCCATCCGACGGGAAGTCGGCGACAACATGGGTTGCTGGCTGTGGATAGGGTCTCCTTATTCTTGATGGTATGGTATATGTCGGCGCCCTGATGAGTCTGAACCTCGAGAAACGAGACATATGTCATCCAGTTGAAGGGATAAGTGGGGCTCCTTCCCTGTCAAGCAACCAACAAAAATGTTCATATATGTATGTATATATATATATATATATATATATATATATATATATATATATATATATATATATATATATATATATATATATATTACATCTAATATTTTCACGGATGGTAGATAATATTTCTAAATCATTCGGGGTGTCGATCCGTTGATTCTGTGAAGAGTCAGGACGTTTCACCAAAATCTCATTTGGCATTTTCAAGTGTTGTCAGCTTCGACTGAAGAGTCCAACTGACGTGCACAGATCGTTATGCTCGCTTTTATAGCCGACATCATTAGCGACATTATATTTTTAACGAAATGTCGCGATAACGACCTCCAACCGACATGCACAAAACTCACCTATCATACAAGAACGAGAAAAACCAATGTTATCTTAAGAAATGCCAGCCGAGCTCTTCTCAGAGAACAATTCCGAAAGAAAAGAAGGCATTTGAAAAGAAGACAGAACGGAAAAGGAATCCTGACTGTTACAGTCGATGCTAAGCAACAAGGCTCATCCTATTTTGTGGAATGAAATAAACAAAGTATCTTTCTGGCGCAGCGAATCGGATTACAATCTTAAAACGGAAAAATAAAAAAGGAGTTCACTAATTTAAAACAAATACATTCTGAACGTCCAAAAGAAATCCAAGACAACAACAAATTAGTTATAAATGTATCTAACCACCACTTATCTACAGATGAAGAATCCATACTGAGCAAAGGCTTCAATTTTGCCATTGCCCCAAAATATATACCAATAAAAGAAATAATTTCGAACGTTGAATCAACCCTAGACGACAAGCCAGATGAAGAAGCGGAAATAATCAGATAAGATGTAGCGCGAATACTATGATCCAATAAAATACCAAAACCAAATGTTAATAAGACTGAAATCAGAGCGCTCGAAAGTTTAAAAAGAAGCAAAGATTTCACTATATTACCGGCGGATAAAGGAAACGCAACAGTCATAATGAACACCTAGGACTATATGGTAAAGATGACGAATATTTTACTGAAAAAGACATATAAACCAGTAAACAGAGATCCAACAACCTATCTAGAAAAAACGACCAAAAGCAAAATCAAAGAATGCAAACTAGAACCGGATATTGAACGAAGAATAATTTCAAGGAAAAAATCAAACAGATGTCCTAAATTTTACGGTCTACCCAAAATACATAAACCAGAAATCCCATTAAGGCCCATAGTAAGTGCCTTTGGTTCTCCAACACAAAATTTGGAAAAATACCTAGCAAGTATCATGTAACCAAGCGTCAAACTTGTCGAGTCCTATGTTCAAAATGCAGAACATTTGATAAGGATGATTAAAGATTTCTAATTAGAGGATACAGACATACTGGCAAGTCTGAACATTATCTCACTATATCCAAGTATCCCCATAGACGAGGCCCTGGACCTAATTATGATGAAAGAAAACTTTCCACCATATGAGGGGGAATTCTTCGAACACTGCTTGAAGAATACATATTTTTCCTTCAACAAGCAGATCTACAGACAGACCGACGGTGCCCCGGTGGAATCATCTTTATCACCCGTTAGAGCCAACCTGTTCATGACCGACTTCGAAACAAAGGCATTGGCTAACGCTCCTTTAAACCTAAACTTTGGAAACGCTACGTGGATAATATCTTTATAATATGGCCTCACGGAAACGAACTTCTAACCAACTTCCTAACCCAATTAAACGGAATTCACCCCAGAATACAGTTCACTCTGGAAGTCGAACAGGGTAGAAAACTGCCGTTTTTGGATCTCCTTATCACAAGGAAACGTTCTGGAACCCTCGAATACACAGTGTATAGAAAGCCAACTCACACCGATCGATACCTCAACGCTAAGTCCCGTCATCATCCTTCTCAAATCCAAGCAGTAGCGAACACCTTGATTTCCAGATCCTTCCGACTGACACTACCAGATACACGAAGTGAAGAACTCTCAAAAATTTTCACACCCTTTAGGCAAAATGGATATTCAGAAAATTGTATCAGGAAGGCCATTCGCTATCAGGAAACCCAAAGACGAAGAACAATACAGGATGAACCAAATACACCAGGTCCAAGGTCCAATACACTATCCAATATAAAATTAATAACAAATTAAAAAACTAACAAGCCACTTCCGCTCTGTTCCAGCATCATCTACAAACAGGACATAAAATCAATTTTGAAGGAGCCAAAGAAATAAAGAATGTTGAAAACTATAAGGTCCGTACAATCAGAGAAGCCCTTGAAATAGAAGAAAGGGGTGAGCTAAATACGCGAAACGACGCTCGCAACAATTCAAAAGTATGGAAATCCCTTCTGAAAAAAGAAGAAATGTGGCAACTTGACGGCGAGGTAGAAAAATCTATAAACGGACGCCCAACAGCGTTGCCGAGCACCGCAAATAGTCCCGAACTTCCCAGATATAATCTGCGCAGTCGCCGGCCGGCTATAAAAACGAGCACAAGGACCTGTTCTCGTCAGTTGGACTCTTCAGTCGAAGCGGATAACACTTGAATATGCCAATTGAGATTTTGACGAAACGTCTTGACTCTTCACAGAATCAACGGATCGACACCCGGAATGATTAAAAACATATATATATATATATATATATATATATATATATATATATATATATATATGTCAAAAAACTTTTGACTTTTGACATTGCATCATTAAATATACGGATTTTGAAAACAGAGACCCGATTGCAAGAACTGTTAATCGAACTTGACAACATACATTGGGATATTATTGGGCTCTGTGAAACGCGAAGAAAGGGTGAAGAGTTAATCAAACGGGAACCAACTGGACACGTACTCTACACTCGAGATACGGAAAATGGCCGATGTGGCGGAATTGGATTCCTCATCTATCGCAAGCTGAAGGACAGTGTGGTAAAATCTGAAAGTACATCCGACCGACTAGCCCAATGCGTCATTCAGCTGAATAAAAAGTTTAGGCTTCAAATCGTCCAAGCTAATGCACCAACTATAAGCCATAGGGATGAGAAATTTGAGGAATTTTATGATGATGTGGCCCAGCTTTTATACAAGGAGAAATGTAGGTACAAAATCCTGGTGGGTAATTTTAATGCCAGAATTGGAACAACAACAACAGACGAAAAATGCAACTGGCCCATATGGAACTGGTGAGCGAGACAATAGAGGTGACAGATTGGTTGATTTTGCTGAAGGACAAGAACTATATATTATGAATTCATTATATAAGAAAAATATCAGCAGAAAATGGACATGGAAAAGTCCATTTGGGCTCACAAGCGAAATTGACTACATCATGACCAACGATAAAACAATATTTACCAATTATACTGTCCTTAACAATTTTAATGTTGGAAGTGACCACCAAATGGTACGAGCAAGGGTTCGGATTGACTGTCGAAAAGAGCGCTAAAGCGATTTTGAGATTGCTTTGTCAAACCGGTTTGCTGCGTTACAAGATCCAGAGGAGGTCGAAATATCAGTTCAATATGAAGAAATCGCCAACAATGTATTTCACACGGCTACTTCAATAACAGCAGAAGAAGAATGTCTCAAACAAACAAAAATCTCCAGTGAGACCATTGATTTAATGAAGAAATGGCGAGCAATGAGAAATGCAGGTAGTCCTTTTGGCAGGGTCGAGTACACTGAGCTCTGCAAAACTATAAGAAAACGTATCAGAGAGGACACGCGCCGATTCAATATGCAGCTAGTGCAAAAAACCCTGGAAGAAAATTTTATTCCCAGTTATATGAAGATCAGAACCAATCAAAGACAACAATACCCACGGAAGAACAAATGCCAGATATACTAGTGGAGGAAGTAACAAATGCTATAGAATCGATGCAAAAAGGCAAGGCTCCAGGAAAAGACAGTGTAACTGTCGAAATGCTAAAAGCTGGTGGTCATAAAACACTGGCAAAATTATACTCAAAATGCCTCAAAGAACAAAAAGTACCTGACTTATGGAAAAATGCAGATGTGATCCTTTTACATAAAAAAGGAGCACAGGAAGATTTAAAGAACTACCGTCCAATAAGCCTCCTCTCAGTAATGTACCAAGTTTTTACTAAGATAATTTCTAAAAGAATATTAAAAAAACTGAATGATGCACAACCAAGAGAACAAGCAGGATTCAGAAGTGGGTTCAGTATAATGGATCACATCCAGGTTGTACAGCAGGTCATAGAAAGGCACAACGAATACACCATGCCACTGTGCTTGGCTTTTATCGACTACGAAAAAGCATTTGATTCCATCTCAAACCATGCGATAATGGATGCACTGCTTAGCCAAGGTGTAGAGAGAGCCTATGTAAACCTATTAGAATCGATATATGATGTTGAAGTGGGAATTAATATAGAACGAGGTGTACGGCAGGGTGACGCAATATCGCCTATTCTTTTCTCGGCTGGCCTTGAAGAAGTATTCCGTAAACTGGATTGGGAACAGGATGGTGTAAAGATCAATGGTGTAAACTTAAACTATCTTAGATTTGCAGATGATATTATTCTCATTTCACAAGACCCAGAGGAGCTGCAAAGACGCATACAAGAACTGCAAAGGGCTGACGAACCATTTGGCTTGAAAATAAACCTGAAAAAGAGTCAGGTTATGTTCAATAACTTCGCTCAGGTCAGAAGAATTTCAGTTTTAGGAAGGGATTTAGAGATTGTGGGCAGTTTTATATATCTTGGGCAGAGGATTTCAATGGAGGGGAATACCGCCCGGGAGGTGGAACGGCGTGTTAAATGTGGCTGGCAGGCATTTGGTAGGCTCAACATAGTGTTTAAGAGCAGACTCCCACTTTGCCTGAAAAGAAAAGTCTTCGATCAGTGCGTTCTACCCGTTATGGCATACGGAAGTGAAACCTAGACACTCACATCGCAATCAATTCAAAAACTTCGGGTGGCACAGAGGGGAATGGAAAGATGTATGCTTGGCATTACAAGATGAGACAGAAGGTCCTGCGCATGGATCAGGGAACAAACAAAAGTCTGTGACATCATTGGAAGAGTAAAGCAATTGAAATGGAGATGGGTAGGCCATATAGCGAGGTGATGGGACGACAGATGGACCAAGGCAATCCTGGAGTGGATACCGCTTGATCTCAAACGTCCGCGAAGTAGACCGAAAGCACGATGGATTGATGACATCGTTAAGTATATTGGACCCGAGTGGCAGAGGAAAGCCCAGAACCGTGAAAGTTGGAAGCATGCTAACGAGGACTTCATCCTGCAGTGGATCGATACAGGCTGATGATGATGATGATGATCAAATAGATTTTGAAAGAGCAACAGTTCTCCAAAGCATAGTTTCTAAATTGAGTACGCTACGAGATAGCTTCTTCGAAGTAAACGAAGAAGCTGCAGCGATTGCTGCAAAATGGAATATAGAAGCAATGTTTCCGGTTAGTTGACAGTCAAATATTAAAATACACTTTGGTGAGTTAGCAGAAGATTACAAGTTTTGTAATGGTGAACACAAGTTCAAAGTTAAAGTCCTCTCTAAGGTTTCCTCTCTTAAAGTTTCCTCTCTTGGACACTGTAAATGGACAAATTACTAAACGTTTTTCATCTTTTCAAAATTTAGCGGAAAATTTTTCAGTTTTATTCCCTCAAAAATTACTTGCTTTATCAGAAGATGATATTGTGTCAAGGGTTGAAAGACTGCAAACCAACTATAAAGCTGATATTGGTCCCACTCTACATTTAGAACTGGTTTCACTTCGGATGGGCCTACAATTTGAAATAGCACAGTTAAGTTCAGCTTATGATCTTTTCAATCTGCTATATACAAAGCTAAACACGTAGTTTTTGGTAAATATATTGCAAAGCATATTTTGAGCGAAATTTGTCTTTACCCCTTATAGTATTATACATATTTAGTAACAAAATAATTTATTAAGTACTCTTGAAAAATATAGTATGGGGGGCCCTTGCTGATTTTTTGCGGGGAGGGGCCAAAATATATAGATCCGGTCCTGTATGTATATAGGGTGTCCGGAAATAACGTCGAAATATTTTGGGAGATGACTCTAGAGATTAAAATACACAAAATTTCCTATAAACATACCCCAAAAATTGCTTCTTAAAGCGGCTAGAACCCCTTAGGTTGGGTAGATTGGGACAGTGTTATTTCTCAATTTTTTTCCACTATCGACACCAATGTTTTTACTGTCAAGTTGTTTATTCATTAGGAGCAAACTTTTTATAGTAGTAAGACTTGCTAGCTCCTGTTCCTTGTGTATGAGCCGAAGCAAAACAACTTGGTGAAAAAAAAAATTCGAATATTTTCCATAAGTGAGAAAAGTGCATTTTTTTCATCGGTAGAAAAAGGTGGATATAACATTTGTACCATAGTTTTTTGTCTCTTTTATAGCCCTGAATAAATTTCGAACATATCTTGCATAGGGAAAAAAATTTCATGTCATTTCAAAATGACCACGATGTACATAAGTTAGGACAGTTGAGGCACGTAGATTGGGACACTACGTGTTCTCATATTTTCTCGAATGTTCTAAAATATTCCATAATATTCCATGGATTCCATATTCCATGGAAGTATATCGAATTTTTAAATTTTAAATTTTTTCACACTCAATATTTAAATCAAATCCGTTCGATATCAAATGAATATCCTTCACATCATTGAAGGAATAATAATTCAATGAGTTGGTGGTAATTAAGGTGAATCATGCAGTTTATCGCCCATGTATATAGTTCCCAGAATATGTGATTGTTCCTTGCGTTGTTCAATATATCCTCAAAATTTCTTGGGCTCTATAAACAAGGAGTCTTGCATGTCATATATATGTAATCACGATAAGATCTGTTAATTTTGAGCTTAATAGTCACTCAATACACTAAATAAGTTAAAGTAATATAGATCACCACTCATCTTCCGCTGTTGTGCAATTTGTACCTAACATGAATATCTCTTATAAAATTAAGTGGGGACCAAATCCGGATAGGATTTAAATTTTGCATTTCAACCCATCTTGACGATAAGACAAGCATTTCCAAAATATCATCAACGTTCCGTGAATTGTAAAATCCGATTTAGTCGACGTTAAAAATAATATCTCATAATGACCGATAATCTGCTTTTGAAAACTTGTACATTTCATTATCACAGTAGTTCGAGAAATTTGAAAAGGGCCCTCATTCACGAATCGGACAGCATTACTAGCCACTGTGCAGAAAATATTAGTCATATATATTATACGCATTATGCAAGTGATTATGATTACTAAAAGCTAAACACTCATGCAAAGATTGTCAAACAGGGCCAAGAGTCGTAGTAATTTTATTATGATTATGATTATAATAGTTGGTAAATAGGTACATAGTTAGTAAATAGTAAAATAAATATCCAGTTATTATGACCTTCTGATTGAAGAGAAAAGGAAGAGAGGAAGATTCAATGAAGAAAAAAACTTGAAAGTACACTGTTGACAACAGAACACAGTACGTTATCTTGTTAATGTATTATTATCAGTATGATAATACTTTTTACTCTTTTCTGTTTACAATTTTTTTGACCCGTAATACACTACATAAAACGTATAACTTTATTTGCCTCTAATTAAAAAAATATAAAGGAATAAAATAATTATAGCTAATTATCCAGGTATTTTTATTATAACAAATTATTATTTCAAGTTAATTCGAATATCATTTGAAATATTACAGATTTAATTATTTTTTTATCAATTAGATTTTATTAACTATGAAAAACATCATCTAAGCAAGTAGGTAGTTAATGTCTTCATTTATATTTGATCTGTATAAAGCTTGTGTGAAATAATCTTGGCAGAATATAAATATTTTCCAGGTTCATACATTGAATATATTTTTCAGAAGCGTTATCTACTTTACGTGTACAGTTTTAATAGGAGGAATTTCAGAGAGTACTTAGGAAAAAAATTATGATATTAGATTATACCTTCTAAATTTTGTTAAGCAATAAAAATGGCAGAAAATATGCAACATTTTCGACATATGCCTTTTATTTCCGAAAGGGTAAGAATGCTTCACAGATGTAAAAGAATATATGTGATAAGTACGGTTAGCAAGGCCGATGTAGGGATGTCGCATGAGTTAACGGAGAACAAAGAATGAGAGTTTAAGCAGATGGTTACAAATAATGAAAAATGAATTGTGTATAATAATGTTAAGCATATGAGACCATAAGTAAACGCAAACATGTTCCTTCAACCAGCGTAAAAATCCATTTATATGCGAAGAACGTATGCTATACACTGACTGAAAGGAAATCTTTATTAAAATCTGTTACGTGAAAACCAGAACAGAAGTATTAAAGCGAGCAATTTACCAAAAATGGCCTGAATTAGCCATTACCACCTGGATCTTCAGAACTGGACCAGAAACGTCATAACATATATCAGCGCGGGATTATGCAGCTACCGGAGAGATGGAAAAAGATCACTGAGCAGAACGGCACATTTTCTTCAATGTTTTTCAAAAAATGCAACCAGCTTCTGCATCAACCCAATATATGCTAAAAGAAATTCAGCATATGCCATACCCTAGTAACACAACAATTCACAATTATTCAAAAAATGAATTCTTATCTGACTTTTGTTAACAGTTTCCAAATTTTGTAAAAGAAATTACATTTACGGGTATCTTCAATGTTCAATCAAAAATCTTATATGCCTCCTCGAAAAGTTTTTTGGACAAAAACTGCTTATAGGTCTGAAACAATGAGCTCATAGGAATGTTTATAAATGTGTAACGTTATAAATTATCGGCGGCTACAGATAAGTTAATTTTATGTCAATCTTATTTGAGAGCGCACCGGTATCGTGGAGGACCGGAAGTTTAACTTCACATGCTGAGCGTACATACGTCTCTAAGCCGTACCCCTCCGTCTGAGAGGGTTTTATGACCCGGTAATTAGAGAACCCGGTCAATTAGGGACCAGGCCGTTATAGAACTAGTTATTTCGGAACCCAGTCATTACTAAAACCAGACTTTTTGGGGTCACTTTGTGCAGTGCCCGGTCAATACAGATTCCAGAACTTTTCGGGACCCCCAAAACGGTCGTCCCCATTAGGGACACAGAATTACCAGTAGACGAACTTATTGGTACTTGGATAGCCCAGTGGCTGGATAAACGGCCACGTGACAGAGGAAAAAAGGGCCAGATAATAACTTTTATTATATTTTTTTATTGAGATGATATTTCACGATTCTTTTACATCGATTTGGTCTTGCGGTCGATGTTGATGGTTGTCCCGGGACAACTCATGATTTTCTGCGTTTTGGGTTCTCGAAATATATTTTTCGCCTTCAGTCACGAACCGATGCAAAAAAGTCTTTCTTCCATGCCGAGAAAGCTAAACTTGGCACATCATTTTCGCTTCTCCATCTGTCTGTCATTCAGCTGATGTGGTACCCATTTTCCTGCATTCTGGATCTTTCTCTTGGCATACATACGATCACAAATGGTTCGGCAACCAACATTTAACATGTCTGTCATTTGTTGTTGAATTTTCATACCGTCTTCTTCCATCAATGCTTGCAATTCAGTTTATTCATTTTTTTCGATTGACCTGGACGTTCTTTGTCTTTCAAGTCGAAGTCACCACTTTTGAATCATCTAAACCAACGCCCACAAGCGTATTGTGTTGGGACATTATCACCGTAAGTTCCGCAAGTCTACGACGGCTTTCACTCGTGTTCTACTTTTAATTTAACAAGAAAAATATTACGCGCCGCAAATGCTCTTTATTTGGTTTGAAACTCGACATATTTACCACACGAAAAAAATATGATGCTAAGTCGAAATCGTTCAAACTTCAATGGCGTTTTGAAAGGTACAGTCATACCAACAACATTACATAAGAGATTAGACTGTGAACCGACCCTTGTCTCCAGCACCATCTTTGCCAAAAATCAAGAATTATTAACCGCCACACCTGGTAATAACATTTTGTATTGCATTTCCCGCATTTTCCTTTAGGTAAACTGTGTATAATTCACGATAATGCACGGTATTTTCTATCATATTCACAGTTACACAAAACACAAGAGTTTTTCAATAAGAGTGTCAGAGCTTTGAAACGTAATAACCGCAACAGTGTTTGAAATGTAAATGTTACTTATAGACTGCTGTGTTCAGTACATTGTATCAATTTTCATGAAAAGATGTACGATTCAAAACGCTTTTAAATTAAAAGCTCAGAGGCGTCGCCCATTTTGGGGAAAAATACAAAATTTGGGCCGATGAAAATCCTCAACTGATTCAGGGGTTGCCTTTTAATTCTCAGAAACTTACTGTTTGGTGTGGTTTTTGTACTGACGGAGTGATAGGAACTTATTTTTTTTGAAAGTGATGATAGAGATCGTGTTACTGTTGGTAGTGGATGTTATAGGAATATGCTAATAGAATATCTTTGGCCTGAACTAATAAACGTGGATATCACTAATATTTTTTCTACAAAACGATACCTGTCACACGTCTCAACAGACGATCGATTCATTGCAAGAATCATTTCCTGGAGGCATTATTTCGCGAAATGTTAAGGTACGTCAACTGGCCAGCAAGATCATGCTATCTCATGCCCTGGAATTATTTTTTGTGGAGTTATCTCGATTTTACCGAAATATACCCCGAACACTTCTTGGCCTTAAACGAAACATTTAGGCTGCCATTAAAAATGTACCTCACGATATATGTGAAAAAGGGTCGAAAATTGGATCTCAGAATGCATTCCACCTGACGAAGCCAAGAGGAACATTTAAACGACATTATTTTCAAAACATAATGTCATTATTTGATCTTCAAGATTAAATAAGGATTACCGAATTATCACTTGTAGTTATCTTGGTGCTTCATTTTAAAATTCAAGAGAACTCAGAACTTTAAAATTGCGAACAGTGACTTTCTGAGGATAAGGAGCTAACTCCTGAATCACTTGAGGATTTTCATTGGCTCAAATCCTGCAGTTATGTTTGGTAACAAATCGATTAAGCCAGAAGTGTGCTTCGTCGGAAAAAATATTTTGTTCTACAAAGTGGAGGTCAGCTTCCAACTTCCAGTTTCTACGCGCTGTTGAATCGTGTATCTTTCCGTGGTGAACTGACATAATGTAGTGAAAACAGCAGTTTATAAATGATATTTACATTTTTTGTCATTACACTGTTTGCAGTGTAGTCGCTATTATGTTTCAATGTTCTAAAACTCACATTGGAGAACTCTTTATACGATTAAAGTGAATGAATGTTGTTCAAATTAAAACAGTTACCAAAAAATCGCATGCTGTCAAACAAGCTCATCTCCACAAATGTTTTGTAAAATATATTCAGTGTAACATCTGTATCATAAAAATAATAAGTGTAACATGTCATTTGCAATTCTTAAGTGCGGAAAATAATGTAATTCAAGTCCCGCCCTATTTTTATGAACACACATTGTTGGACACAGTGTTTTTGGACTGTGGAGTGGTCTCAAAGGCAATTCAAGAAGATTTTGTAAGGCTAAACATCGACAGTTTTGTTTGTTAATGATAGTGACATTTTTATATCCTTCAAACATCAAACATCAACCATTGCTTTAGCAAATGTGAGGCGTTGTTAATAATCCACTTCATTCAACTCTTAAACAATCAACAATTTTTACAGGTCTCTCTTGAGTCCCCAACAATATGATGGATACTAAACAACATTGTAGGGAGAATCGCAAGATCACCTTTTCCTCTAGTAGCTGAGGGCTATCTATTCAAAAAAAACGTTCGTTTTTGGACAAATTAAAATTGATCTGTACTTTTAATAAATATAAGACTGAATTGTTAGACCGTATAGTAAAAGTGCAGACAGTAAATTGATGCAAAGAAAGAGAAAAAATAGTGTTTACATTAAATATTGGTCGGCAAAAAAGATCTAACTATTTCCTGTCACAATATCTGGGTACACATCGTACACTCAACAAACTTGCAAAACAAAACATTAAATGAAATAATGTGCCGGACATTTCGTCACATTCGAAAACATTTGTATTAACATGTACTCGTCACGGCCATATTAGGCTAATTTTATATTGCGTTGTTGACTCAATTTACGTAGAAGGTCGGTATGTTCATCTTCAACTTTCTCTGTAATCTTTAAAGATTATGTTCTGTATATTTATAACTGTATGGCATGTGTGTTTCTATATAGAAAATTTTATACAATAAAAAGAAATTATTTTTATTCCCATATTAAACGCTCATTTATAAATTATCAACATCAATAAAGTTCAATTTTTTATCAATTCGTCCATTACAGTAACAGTTCTAACAGGGCCTAATATAGCATTTGGAAGAAATCCTAATGAAATTTGAAAAACTGAAACATTTTTTCTGAAACTTATTATACTGCGCGAATACCTTCCCCTTCTACTCTTAACGTTTACCTGTTTCGAATCGTAAACGTGACCTAGTAATGTGAAATCCCTTCTACTTTCGGTCTAGCACCATATGAACAATTGCAAATAGTGAGCAATTTTTAATCGTCACTCTAATCCTTCCCATAAACTTTTTTAGATGTGTTTTAATGCCAGCTTGAAATTAAAAATTATGAAATCTACTCTATTAACCAACCACCTTAATTGATTTACCAACTATTAAACATTTTTTAAATTACTTTTGTTTTAATGTATTTTTTACACTTTGCATTTATTATTTTATTTATATTAAATTATAAAATTTAATTATAAAATTAATTACATTTTGTGAATGTTTCAATTAGTAATTCTTTGCTTTTGTCGTAATTAAATTAGATCATTTCTTTTACTCCTAGGTTTGTGTTTTTTGTGTGTTATGAAGGTCGATGCAAAGCAGAGAACCAAAACGATTTTTCTTGAAAATATCCAAATTTTCATATTTAGACTCTATTGGCTCATAAATGGAAAGTTACACCATTGTTCATATATTATTTTTCTTGTCTTGAAACATATATCAGCTTATTTAACGTCATTAACAAACATCTACAGTGACACAAACATAGCATCAAACTGTGGTATTTGGAATGTTTTATTTTAAAACTCAAGTAGTCTTAGATATTCAAATACTTTTAAAAACAGCTCTGTGTTTGCATGCCTTTTTGAACGATATATTACACAACTAGTACGTTCTTGGTGCCATATGTAAAACCTAGTAACACGTATTTACGTAAACAATAGTTGATTCCAAGCAAAAGACTGTCAAAGAGACCGCCGTTTATGAAATCGGCACCTTGATTCATAATACAGCTGCTTACATGTTGAGACGTGTTTCTTGTGTCCATTTAATCCATGTAATTCTATCGTGCCAAGTGGCAGTTATGTTGTTCTGACGTAAATTCCTCCACGTTTCATGTTTTATTTACTTTGGACTACTTTTTTGGTAAAATGGCTAGTACAGCCCTCACCAATGTCTTCGCTCAGGCTACAGCAGCAGTTCACCTTGATGATCTTGATGTTGGAATTAATGTGGAGCGGAGTTTATGGCAAGGTGACGACTCAATATCACTAGTGCTTTTCTCAGCTTGCCTTGAATAAGTGTTCCGTAATTTGGAATGAAAACAGGGAGGAATAGAGATCAATGGTGCATACATAAGCCATCTTAGACTCTCAGATGATATCGTCCTTTAACATAACCCAGAGAAACTGTAAAGACACATACAAGAGCTGCAAAGGGGTGATGAACCGTTTGGTTTAAAAATAATCCTAAAAAAGAGTCAGGTCATATTCAATACATTTGCTGAGGGCAAAAGAGTTTCAATTTTAAGAAGGGATTTGGAAGTTGTGAACCACCACATATATTTTGCGCAGAGGATATATATATATATATATATATATATATATATATATATATATATATATATATATATATATATATATATATATATAAATACCATACAATTTTTTTATTATTAAAAATTTTTACAAAAAAACCATCCATATTATATATACACACATCCTTCTAATGAAACATCGTTTCTGAGTCCTGTATATAACATGTTCAAATAAGTGTCAGTTTGACGTCCTCTTAGAAATATATTTTTCGTTTTATCCACAATTGTACGTTTGCAATGTTGCCAGTTCCACTGCCTTTTGTCTATTGTATTTTGTAAGTGATTACTATATATATAATATTACATACACACACATATCTGGCGTCCGCTTGTATATTAATTACCTCTTATTGCTTATATGACGTCCTTTTCTCTCAAATAAATTTAATATTATTTTAAAAATTATTTGATCCTTAAAAATTTGTCAAGTGGGCGGCGCAATATTCCGGATATTATATCTATTCGGATATATAATATCCGAATAGATATAAGACCGAATTAAAACCATCTGCAGGTTTTATGCATTTTGAATTTGTAATACAGGGTGTTAAATTTATTATTGTGAATCGAATATTTTTTTTGTTAAGTTAATTATAATTATTTAAATTTATATTAATACTATATTAATATTATAAACTAATTAAAAAACATTTTTAAAAGTAGCCTTTGAAGCCAAAACACTACATATACTATATATAAATTATACATTTGTAATAACGTATTTTTTGTTGTGAGCCAGATGTACTTTTCCAGGCTATCATTTTGATATATTTATAATTTAATTTTGATATATAACTAAAGATGGGTTTTAAAAGCAAAGGGCAAAGGCCAGACACTAAGTTTTAAATACTGACCCTGAACCAATATATTATATTGAAGAATTTGGATCATCTAGTTGATTACCGGAAGTGTTGGCCCATATATAGGGCTGGAGATCCGGTATTTATTTTAATTTCGAAAGGGTTGATTACTAGCAAAACATTTAATAAGAAGTGCGCAGAAACTATATCGATATACTGAGAAACTGATGAACCCTGGTTTATCTTGGAATTTGGTTGTTGCTATAGAACAATGTCGAATTAGAAGCCACATGCTACTAATTGCTTCTGAAAACGAAACAAAATTACATCAGTAATGTGATGGAAACGAGATGTTCGTAAAAAATGCGGATTGACATGCTGGTCGCACAAATATACTATCGTTCTCGAAAGTCTCACGAATTTTTACTTGCTTGATTTTTGAAAGGAAGTGGACTGACGAATATATAGTGCAAAATCCGAACTTCTAAGGAATCTTCGCACAATCGTTAATAAGATTGGGAAGCGCTCTGCTGACTATCATATCATGGTTAAGGAATAAATGACGCTGAAATGACTGTAATTCGAAGAGAAGATTTCGTTCCCCTTCTTTAGAAGCGACAATTGCATTATGAAACGGAGTTGATGATAATTTTGAACTCAGCGACATGCCTGGGTCTGAAGCCGTGATTCCCTAGCGCATTTTTTGGACCCTTTCCTAGTTAGTGATGACGGTAACTATTATCTGATTTGAAGGGAGAATATTTTTAGAAAAATTTCATACAGTTCATCTGAGAGCTTGATGTGATCAAATAAAAAAGAAACATACCAATTTTCATCTTTATCTAGTCGAAATCTGAGCAAAATGTTTCAATATATACTGTGACATCGATAATTATTAGAACTTAATGAGTTTAGTTTTTTTTTCTTTTTACTCTAAACTAAATATTCAAATTTTTAATACATGAAGATGTGTTTCCATAAAAAAATTGCCTTTTTTATATTAATTGTAAGTTCCGTACAATTTACGAATACCCTTATTAATCTATTCATATGCAAGATGGAAAACGGACATTTTATAACCAAATTTGATTACCCAAAAATATTAATATATATAAAATTTGATAAACATATCTAATTGGGGTCATTAAATGCTGATTGTAACATTTGATGATGGAAGTATTTTTAAAGTGTTTATTTAGTTTTTTTATAGGACTGGTAGGAAAGGAAGCTGGGATATGTTTAAAAATGTACCTGTAATACCAATAACAGTTTATTTAATAACTATAATACCCAAATAATGAATTATTAGCTAAGTATTTTTTCTGTATTAATTTATGGCCATGTTTTATTACCGAATATTCCAGGATGTAATGTTTTAAGTTCATCTGTGTCACCCTTTTTAGGCGAAATTTTATTTTTAATGTGATTTTTAAAATATAACACTACTGTTTTTTTTTGTTGGGTAGTATTAACTTTCTTTTCCTCTTTTTCTCTGTTACTCTAGGATCTTCAGTAGCTTCAATTTTATCATCAAAACTTTCTAGTAAGTCCATATGCATACAATCTTCTTTCAACGCTGATTCGCTTTCGCTATCAATACTTCCATCATGGATAATTAAAATATCGTCATGTAGATTTATATTTATTTCATCTAAGGTCTTAGCCTTATAAGAACCTGCTTCCATCCTTTTTCAATCAACATCAATAATTTGGAAATTTTGGCTATCTCATATACATCATCAGGCAATCGATAAATTTGTTTATGTACATTGCTCGTATGTCCCACAAACGTGGCTACTGTTCTGTATCATTTGGAGACATATTAAAGATCTGAGTTATTGTGGCCAAGTGTTTTCGTAGTCTGGTGGATGTTATAGCTTCTGGATTTTTCAGTTCAGCGACTTTCGCATGTTTTTGCATAACCTGGTATCCTGTGATTGGGTGAGATAATAGTGTTTAACTTAGGAAACAAATATATATTAGTCTTACTTACAAAATTGTTTTTCAGGTTAATTAAAATGTATACATGATCTTACAAATCTAAACTGAAAAGAACCGGAACACCACGCCCACTTTTTCCACACATCACTACAGGTTTAAATTTAGTCAGCAGTATTTTTTCGATTGTAGTAAGGGTATCATTAAAGTCTTCATAACTTTGATAAACTGGTGTATGTTCATAAAAATGCAGAGCGATTCGTTGAATTTCCCCTACTCTTTTGCGACTTAGCAATAATAAGCGGCAAAAAACTGTTTCCATTAATAATTTGTAAGCATCTGTTCGCTATACGTCATTTTTAGGTATTTCTACTGCTTTATATGCAGTTTTTAAAAAATAGTTCCGAAATGTCTTTAGATCATCTGCTAAAGGTAATATGGTGAATTTATTCCATTTTTTTGTTCTTAAATCGAAAGCAGCCATTGTCGAAATTTTTCCGCTTAAAAGCTGTTTGAACATTTGAAAATTTGCTTCCTCATGTCCAGTTGATAAAGTGGAATTATTAAACTTTCGTTTTAAAGTGAGAAGAATCGCAACATCACAACATTGTTTCAGTGATGTTTGTATGTTCATTGCAAAAGTGGGTGAACCAAATACTTCTCTAATTGGATCAAAGTTAGAAATTTGTTTTGTTGCTTCCACAAATAAATCAAAATATTCTGGACGAAGAGCGTTATACGAGTTCTTAATTGTGGGATGCATTTTTCGGGAACATACATACACAAAATGTTTTTCTCTATGACTCTTTAAATAGCGAGCACCAAATTTACATATTAGAAGGTCTTTCTTAATAGCTAATGATATTTTATCTGCTTTTACTCTTGGAAACACTATTTCCCATAAATCATTATCTATTGGTAAGTGCTTCTCTATAGGAACTTGAGAGTCATTCAAATGAGAAAATAGTGTACTTTTCCCTGGATTTTGCCAGCAATATTTTACATGTCGCCATAACTACCGTGATTGATAGTAACCATAACAATTTTTACATGGTGCGTATTCAGAAGGGTAATTTGAAATTTGACTTTTCTTTACCGGTTTAATACATTTGTCTATATTTTGCAAGTGGTTTCCTTTTTTTCTCAAAGCTGCATTATGTTTACGAATTGGATCTTTACATTTATATGAGAGTATCCTTTGAACTTCTAATTCAGTAGAATGATTCCTTACTAAGTGTCGTGCAAAACTGAATACCTTAGATTCACAAAAATAACAAAGCTCTGACGTCAGAATTACTTCAAATTTTTGCACCTTTTTGTCCTGAGTTTGAATGCTATTTTTGCATTATATTTTATGTACATTTTCCATAGAGACACATTGAAAACCAGTGTTTTTTTGGACATAATGTCTTGAGTAATACTTTGAGCATTCTATATATTCGAATCATTTTCTTCAAAATATACATTTGGATGTTGATCTTGATCATTAATATTGCAGATTGTCTCTTTATCTGAAATTAAGCATATACAGATTGTAATGTTTGTTCTATAGTTTACAATGTATAAATATATTCAAGACGTATATACAATTTGAAACCATTAACAATTATCTTCATTTGGATATTTATTAGTTAATTAATAGATTTTATTAAGTTAAAGCCTAACAGTTGTAAACAAATAATCGCAGAAAGTAAAATAGGTATTTAGAAAACAATCCCATTTCCGTATCTCCTCTATGCGAGCATTATAAAATTTGAAATATTTTATAATATATATCATTCATAGATCGATTCAAAAACGAAAAATATGTTTAGAAGCACTTTAGAAAAAATATTTATTAAAATTATTAAAAAGGTATAATGTGAACATTTTCGTGCCTTTGCTTGCATGACTTTGCTATTGCTTGCTATTTCTAATATGATCTAACTCAACAACAATTTACCGAATTTCTTCATTGGAGTTTTGGCGATGAACCATCATAAATCAGAAGTGTTTATAGCTAGTTGCAAATTTTACGAGTAAAGTCACATGTCGCATTGTCAAATTTCTGAAAGGTCGCCCATCCAAATCTGTTTAATGACGACAACTCTAGGCTTTGGTAATAAATAAATACATAGGGTATTGCAATGCCATTTGGCCGTAGTAGAGCCTTGTTGCCGACCAAAGTAATTTATTCGTATACTGTTTCAAAAGAAATAATTGATCTTTGGTTTATCTGGCCATGTCGCTAGGGGATTTAGAGGAGCAAATAACTCTTTATGCTGAATGGCATTCAATAATTTGTTTACCAGATGCAATTAGTGAATTTAGTCAAAATATTCGAAGCCGACTCACCATCTTTCATCATTACAATATCGGCTTTTGTTTATTTCCGCATATCAAATGCAACTTGCGTGGTCTTCAATTTTTAACGCGTGATTAGGTTTGTTTTCAGAATATTTTGAAAAACAATAAAGCAATTTAGACCCATTAATGTGTTTTCCTTCTTATTTTTTGTAGAATCTTTTGCTCTGACCCACGTAGTAATTAAAATATTCTATAGCGCATTCTGATTTTCTATAGCGTAGATAAAATTTACATAATACTTCATTAATTGAGGAAAAATCTTCTCAGTAGGCCATATTGATTTATTAGAGATTTTATTAAACTAATCAAGGACGTTTTAAAAAGAATGAAAATGCAAACAATAAAGCAAACAAAGTAATATTACATACCAAAATAACTAATTATTTCTAGCCCAGAATATATTGTTAAAATTTAATTATCAACATTATAACAATAAGGAATGCTAAAAACATTGTATGATTTTAGTATCATTTTCTATTAGAAGAATATAAAATATTAGTCCTAAATAATTCTGAAAATATTTGTTTAGAAATTCATTTTATTGCCACAAAAATAAGCTAAAAAACTATATCTTAAATTGTGGTAGAATAATTAAACTAAGCCGAATAATGGAAAAAAACAATTTCAAATGGAATAATAATACAATTTAAAAATAAGTAGTCTTTTTTTTACACAACTAATAAAATTTTTCTATAGAATTTCGAATGTAAATCGATTTTTTTTTATGTGTACATAAGGTTTTGCACAACCTGCGCGTCTAGTATTTTGCAAATGTTCATCCAAATTTTCTAAGAATTTTTGATGTATTTTGGACAATTTTATTATTTTTATAATATATTGGTGGTATTTACTAAACATTAACAAAATATTAATTGAAAAGTTTTCAAAGTTTATGTTTTACAAGACCGCTAAATCTTTATTCTAAACACATTTAAGAATATGCATCTTATTTCTGATATAATCCTTAATAGGTGAAATTTTACTTTAAATTGTCAAAAATATTCAAATTCGCGTAGCCTAGCTTTTCTCTTTAAACCAATTACATATATGTTAACGGTCAATAACGTCTTAAAGTAACAACATTACATACCGTCATTATAACCATCAGCAGCTACCAAGAATGATTTTAATTCCAGTACTGTAATTAAATGACAATTAGTTAAAGGGCAAAAGTTATATTATTTTTCAAATTCGCGTGTCGTTAACAAATGGTTACCTTTTTCCTGTTCTCCAACGGATAAACCTTTTGTTGTTGTAATAATATTTGGTGTAAGTGGATGGTGTTGTACATTAATCATTAAATCGACCATTTTCTTGATCCTGGCTTTTAATAACATTTTAAATCAAAAATAATATATCCGTTAAGAAAAGAAACACCTAACCTAAAATAAAGTTATAACACTTAAAGAAAACTAATTTTTCTATCTGCATATATAATAATAATAAATATCTTTAAAATAGAAAGTATGATTTAATAGAATCGAAATAGCAGATATATACTAAATCACGAAAGAAGAAATAAATTATAATCAAATTTCAAGTTAAAATATATAATACTAAGATAAAATAATTAAGTAATTTGTTTCAACATACCTTGAGAATGATATTGTACTCATTTATAATAAAGACTTTATTTTTTACGTAAAATGTTACACACAAACTTAGGGCATACGATGAACTGAAAATGAGAGTGGTAAAAGCTAATCGATTCCGAAAACCTGTGTTGCCAAATTTACAGGACGCAATACCAACAGTAGGTTAAAATAATATATGCAGTTTCAATATACACTGATACACGCCTCTAACGGAATTAAATTTTTAATTAAATAATTATTCTTTCATAAGATGGCAGTAACTACCCTATTCTGTAATAAAAAGTCAGCTCGATTGTCCCTAGTGTAGCGGGTAAAAAACATGCGAGAACAATTGTGCGTCGGTATACGGATGCCTTCATGCGGTGGACGCAGGGTTTAATGCAATTCGGCCTTACGCCATCATTAGTTGGGCTCAATATATTATATATATATATATATATATATATATATATATATATATATATATATATATATATATATATATATATATATATATATATATATATATATGCAAAAATAGAATAATGAGCTCCTGGGCCGGTTTCTGGCCTTAAGCTGTTATCAGTTGGGCTCATATAAATCGGCCATGTCGAATGGCGTTCCAAATGTTCAGCTTGAACTAAGGACGGCTTAAGGCCAGAAACCCATCTTGGGGGCGCTTGCTGGCGTATATGTATATATATATATATATATATATATATATATATATATATATATATATATATATATATATATATATATATATATATGTATATTATGTATTATATATATTAATGGAACCTATTTTTAAGACAAATCATAGAGCGGCAAATAGGGAGTTACAGAAATAAAGATAGGCCAATGACACGATGGCAAGATAATGTAAGAAGAGATGAGGACGAACTAATGCACATCAAAAACTGGCACGGGTCTGCTGGAGACCTATCCAGTTGGAGGCGTAGTTTGAAGAAGTTGAAGGCTCACTAACAGGTTGTAGCACCACAGGAGGAAGAAGAATAGACCTGGCTGAGCGTCTTCAGCCCGAGCTCGCAAAGTTTTTCATTAAACCTTGCGCGGCAAACACCAACCTTCGGTAATATTTTTCGAACTTCCCCAAATTGACAACATTGCGATCGTTTCTTGAAGTCAGAACTGCTGGGCGTATAGCTCTGTAGTCCTCTGTGTTAGCGTGTTTATTTTCTTTTTTTCCTCTACCCCAGAAATAGGAGAGGAAACTCGGTATCCCCACTATAGACATTTCAATAAACCCAACGGCTCTGATTAGCAGTGATCAGAGGGCACATGTTTCATATCTTGAAGCTCGTCAGGGTACCGACATCAGCTCTTATATCAAGGTTAGGGAGACATTCAGATTATTTATAATTAACAATTCACACTTTCGCCGACTTACCGTCGGACGTAGTGCAAAAAAGTCTATATATAAACCAACAAAAAAAAAATATATATCATCATCATCATCAACCCGTATCAATCCACTGCAGAATGAAGGCCTCTTCAGCATGCTTCCAACTCTCGCGATCCAGAG
Source organism: Cosmopolites sordidus (assembly GCA_031761425.1). Lineage (NCBI taxonomy): Eukaryota > Metazoa > Arthropoda > Insecta > Coleoptera > Curculionidae > Cosmopolites > Cosmopolites sordidus. The sequence continues at coordinate 16,987 of JARFXV010001061.1, read as the reverse complement.
CTCTCCTCTACCATTCGGGTCCAATATACTTAATAATGCCATCAGTCCATCGAATTTTCGATCTTCTCCGTATACGTTTGCGATCAAGCGGTATCCAGTCCAGGACGCCCTGGTCCATCTTTCGTCCCATCGCCTCGCTATATGGCCTACCCACTCCCATTTCAATTGCTTTATTCTTCCAACGATGTCACTCACTTTCCTTTGTTCTCTGATCCATGTGTAGGTCTTTCTATCCCGTCTAGTAATGCCAAGCATACATCTTTCCATTCCCCTCTGTGCTATTCGAAGTTTTTGAACTGACTGTGATGAAAGTGTCCAGCTCTCACTTCCGTATGCCATAACGGGCAGGACACACTGATCAAAGACTTTTCTTTTCAGGCAAAGTGGTAGTTTGCTCTTAAACACTATGTTGAGCCTGCCTGCCAGCCACATTTAACGCGTCGCTCCACCTCCCGGACGGTATCCCCTTTCCATTGAAACCCTCTGCCCAAGATATATATATAGTGATCCACAACTTCCAAATGCGTTCCTAAAACAGAAATCCTTTTGTCCTCAGCAAATTTATTGAACATGACTTGACTCTTCTTCTGTTTTCTCTTTAAGCCAAATGGTTCCCCAGCCTTTTGCAGCTCTTGTGCGTGTCTTTGCAGCTCCTCTGGGTCTTGTGAAAGAAGAACGATATCATCTGCGAATCTAAGATGATTTAAGTATGCACCATTAATCCTTATTACATCCTGTTCCCAATCCAGATTACGGAACACTTCTTCCAGGCAGGCTGAAAAAAGAAGAGGCGATATTGCGTCACCCTGTCGTATGTCCCGCTCTACATTTATTCCAACCTCAAGATCGTCAAGGTGGACTGTCGCTGTAGCTTCGTCATAAATCGATCCTAGTAGATTTACATAGGCTTTCTCTACACCTTGATTAAGCAGTGCATCCATTATGGCCTGCTTTGAGATTGAATCAAATGCCTTTTCATAATCGATAAAAGCCAAGCACAGTGGCATAGTGTATTCGTTGTGTCTTTCTATGACCTGCTGCTTCTTTAACATCTCCCCAGTTATACTATCCTTTCTTGGAGCCATTTTTCATCGAGTTTATACCCTATATCTACCAGGATATCCGGCACTTGTTCTTCAGTTGGCATTGCTGTTCTTGCTTGATTCTGGTACTCATACAACCTTGAATAAAATCTTTAAACAACATCTAACATTTCCCTCCGTTCCCTGCATATTGTACCATCCTCGCGCATTAAAGAAAACTTTCATGTCCTTTTCTTTCTTAACCTCTGCTTAGCTTTGTTAATTCCCCTGTTTTCTTCCAGAGGTTGAATCGGCGCTTTTCCTCTCGAATACGTTTTCTTATAGTTTTGCAAAGCTCCACGTACTCGACCCTGCTAAAAGGACTGTCTGCATTCTTCATTGTCCAGCGTTTTTTCATTAAATTAATGGTCTCATTGGCAATTTTTGACTCTTTGAAACATTTATCTTCTGGTGCTATTGAAGCCGCGGTTTTATGCGCATTGTTAGCGATTTCTTCATATTGGTCTGTAATTTCCATCTCCTCCGGGTCCTGTAACACAGCAAAGCGATTCGACAAAGCAATTTCAAAATCTCTGCCTCTCTCCATCAGCTTCCCAGAATCCACTTTGCCCCTTTTTGATCTTATCATTCTTTTGCGCTCTTTTCGGCAGTTTATCTTAATCTTTGACATTTGGCAATTTTTGACTCTTTGAAACATTTATCTTCTGGTGCTATTGAAGCCGCCGTTTTATGCGCATTGTTAGCGATTTCTTCATATTGGTCTGTAATTTCCATCTCCTCCGGGTCCTGTAACACAGCAAAGCGATTCGACAAAGCAATTTCAAAATCTCTGCCTCTCTCCATCAGCTTCCCAGAATCCACTTTGCCCCTTTTTGATCTTATCATTCTTTTGCGCTCTTTTCGGCAGTTTATCTTAATCTTTGCTCGTACCATTCGGTGGTCATTTCACACATTAAAATGGTTAAGGACAGTACAATTACAAAATATTGCTTTACCGTTTAACATGATGTAATCAATTTCACTTGTGAGTCCAGATGGACTTTTCCATATCCATTTTCTGTTGATCTTTTTCTTGAAAAACGAATTCATAACATAGAGTTCTTGTCCTTCAGCAAAGTCAACCAGCCTGTTACCAACCTGTAAACAAATTACTTTTAACGAGAGATTTTTTTCTCAGAATTCAGATTTCAGACTTAAGCAATGGTTTAAAGAATTTACTAATTTTTTCTTGTTTTGCCGCTTTTCCTTTCTTTTTGTTTTGCCAGTCTTTCAATTCGGATTGGTATTCGGTTGTGGCATTGACAAGTTGCCATAGACGGATCAATTTTTATGAAGAAATCACAAATCTCATTTGCCATTCGTCAACGTTCACTCAGGTTTTTGAAGTTTAATGTCACCTTTTCAGTGATCGTTGAGTGTTTCTCTTCAATGGAATGGGGATTAATAATGGGATCTTGCAATTTAAGCAATTCTTGAATGTCACTTGATTTCTCTGTTCGAAACCCTCTCGTCCTATGCCATTCGCAACTTGAGCAATGTTTTTAGTTAATGTTTGAATTTTTGCAAGCATTCTTCATCATTACCGACAATTAGATCAGCCCACGGTTTTTCCAGCATGATGTAAATTGCATGAAAAATTTGTCCAGAATTGCATAACATTCATATCAGGATCACATTCCATGCTGTCCAGTATCATTTTTTCCATCATCAAGGTTTGTCTAATGTAATAGAGCTTAAAGGCCTGGATTATTCCTTGGTCCATAAGTTGGAATAAGGCCGTCGTATTAGGAGGCAAAAATATCACCTTTATATTTGAATGCGTAGCTTCAAGCTCAAGAGGGTGACCTAAAACATTGTCCTAAACTAGAACTACCTTCAAATCAAAATTATTTTTCTTTAAATAAGTTTCAACTTCAGAACAAAACAATCTCAGAACCAGACACAGAAAACGACACTTATAACCCACGTTTTCTTGTTTCAACGCCAAAACACTGGTGGGTAGTCCTTGTTTTAAATTTTCAAAGCGCGAGGATTTAGCGATCTGTAAATCTAAAGTGGCTTAATTTAACAAACCCCCAATGCATCAGAACAGAGCAGCGATGTAACTTTATATTTTGTTGTCTTAAAACCAGAGGCGGACTTTTCGCTTTTGGATATATAAAATTTGTTTGGCATTCTTTTCCAAAACAGAGCAGTTTCAATCACGATCAGCAATTAACTTTGAAAATTCTTCTGGATATTTTGCTGCTGCTGAAGTGTCTGCAGATGCAGTTTCTCCAACAATTCTGATGTTATGCAGTGGTTGTCGTACCTTGAACTTAATGAATCAACCTTCCGACACTTGAAATCCTCCATCCGTATGTTCATCACTAGGTTCTTTAAAAATGTGCGTAAAGACGTTTAGCTTTCTCACGAATTATAGCACCACTTAGAGGCATTCTCTACCGTCTAGTCTTCAATCCATAATGTTAATGCAGCTTCCATTTTTTTTAATTGCTGGATCACAAACAATTTATTCTGATAGTGGGATTGAAGCTGTAGAAGTCCTTATTTTGTCTTCTGATTTCTTGATGGATCGTACAGTTAGTCCACTGACATTAAAAAACGTAATATGGTTGCAAACGACTCGCCAAGACGTAAAAGGTCAAGCATTTAAATTTTTACCTTAAGCAGCAAAACGACTTTTTTCCTTTGCTTTTACTCCACATTATAAGTCGTGAACATAGCACAAGAGACACGTGCTATTCACTCGACATTATTGCGACCTGTGACAAGTTGAATCAATAAAACAAAAGATTCGGCACCGATCCTGCGAAGGCGGCTTTTATAAAAAGCCATAGAGTCACGCGAAATCCGACGGCGTGTACGGCGGCGGCGACTTGTTTGGCAAAGAACTTTCGGCCATGCGGCAATAAGAATTGTTTGTTTATAAATACTTTGATTCTTGTTTATTTTGAAAGGTAATTGATAAATAAATGTATATAAAGCTAAAAATCATTAGTTTTGGATCCCCGAATAAAGAAATTTTCAGCCGCGAATACAAGAAGTGGTCACAATTTTTTAATCCGCGAATACTGAAAACACGAATAACGGAACCACGAATAAGGAGATTTGGCTGTATATGTATAGGTGTGTGTGTACATATAATCTGATAATTGTACATATATACATTTATTGACTGCTGTAACATATATAAAAATACGGATGCATATTCACTTCTGTGTTGATATTCGAACATATTGAGAACGAAAGATAAGCAAATAATAACTACTGTTTAATTTTCATAACATTGTTCCTCAAAAAACATCTGCAAGGATATCGAAACCGATAGTATATGTTATTGAATTGATATTTATAACGCACACGCATGTATCGTGTAATAATATAATGAAGGTTCTTGTTAGTGGGGATTTAAATTAGGTTTCATTTTGAAAATAATATGAAGAATAGTATGAAGAATTGACATTTTATCTATTTCTAAGAAGTAGATCATTATTTCTCTAGCCGTGTTTTAAATTAACCCTTACTTATTTAAAAGGAATTACTGACCCAGGATGTTACCGGTTTTTATCCCGTAACCAGTATAGAAGAATTGGTATATTCTCTACCAGAGGGTTCTTGTGCAGCGAAAATTTTAGTCAAAACTTAAAATCGACCAAAAAATACTTCGAAGAATTGGAAAACTGGGAGAACTCCGGTTCTCGGTGGATTTAGTTGTTTCTCCTCACTCCAACCGTTGCGTTAAGAATCATGCGCAGCTTGATATACTAGACTTGATAGAGCTTAATAGAACTTACTAGAGGTTAATTTATTAGAATTTTACTTTGGGAAAGAGTTCGACATATTTAGGGACATAACAGTCTTCTGGCAACTTCCTCAATAATCTGAGTGCTTCTTCTGTAACCAAAGCAGGGGAACAGAAAACTATGTTTGGCTGTTCTAGCTATAGCCATTAGCCTATTCCTATAGCCATTAGCCTATTCTTAGCTATAGCCATTAGCCATTTTACTGCAGCGTTGAACTGTCTATGAATGTTATTCCAGATTGTTGAAGCACTATGAGAGATATCGAGATATCAGCTGTTTAAAGGATGAACAAAGTCGATGCAAGAGGAACATGATGAACAACGATGCACGATTAACTCCATAGAAAACCTAATGCGATAGTCTTAAGACTATTGTACCAAACTCTATCAAATAATTTCTTTAGACAGAGAAAGATAGTGCCTATTTGCTATTTTTCTTGCCCACCTCATATAAAGGCGAATGTCCCACTTGAAGCCATACTGCTCGTTGATAGGATCCAATAATCGCTCCTGCGGCCATCTTCCAAATTAATCTGATTGGCTTGTACCATGGCTATAAGAACTTGCTTTCATGAGTTTCGGAATTGCTACAGAAATATCAAATTCACGTTGTGATCGCCGACTGCTTTCTCGGAAATTTCTTGAGTTGCTTAGGGCCGTTGTTACCCATCATACCCTTCCATTCAGTGTGAAACACTAAATTCGAAGAGATTTACCACTAAACACCAAATCATAATTATTAATTTAATCACTATATTATAAACTCGAAGATTATATTTACCAGTTTTAAATTCCTAATATATTTATTATGACATAAAAATTGAGTCTTCATAATATTATTCATATAAACAACTTAAAATCAAATAGAATTATCTAATAACACGGGTCAACAAATGTAAACTTTTTTGAGGTAACATTGATGAAAATAGGTGTATATGAACTATTTTGTATGATAAGCTAATTACTGTAACACGTAAAATTTTTTGGTTACAGGGGGTCGGTGGTGAGGAAAAAAAGGAGCCCACATATTTTTACAATCTAATATTTTGTAAGAAATATTTTTGTTTATTATATATTTTCCCAACCCCGGTTTCACCTCAAATAAAACGACAGGTCTATCGTTTGTTTAGAAGGTCTTTTAGCATACAAATGTAAGAAATATGTTTGTTTAATTTACATCTTCCGGTCTCTTGTTCATTCTCAGACAAAACGATAGTTTTATCACTTTTTTGGTAAAGATGGGTTTTATTGCATTTGACCAGACGCCGGCTATATTTCATTTTTCCGCTTAAGGGCACTGGGTTGTGTTATTGTGTTTACATTCAATGTGTTCAATGATCCTATGTAAAAGCTTCGACAACACTTAGGGGCAGTTACCGACCGATGTGCGATAATGGTGGGGCATCTTTAGAGATGACTTCATTTCAGCATTTGAAACAAAACATTTTCATTTATACTGTGAACAAGTGCCGTGTCGTGTCGTTCCCGGTTAATTCCAAGGGTGAGTGTATCACCGAACACTTGGCTATCTATTAACTTTTATTAGTTGTGAGTTTGTCACTGAACACTTTAGTTTCTATCGATTTATATTAGTTTTGAGATTTATTTAAAGCTCTATTATTTCTATTTAATGTTTTCATTAATATTAAATGATTACTATGTGTGTTCAGTAATAACTGAACACTTTGTTATCTATTAACTTTTATTAGTTGTGAGTTTTTTACTGAACACTTTGTCTTCTATTGATTTTAGTAGTTTCGAGAAGTATTTAAAGATGACTCCTATTTCTTTTTTTCACAGAATACTGTTCTGATTATTGCCAAATATTCAAGTAAAAGTGAATTAAATTTGTTACTATTCATTTTAAATAATATTAAAAAGAGTGTTTCTAATTTAATGATTTCATTTATATGAATGAAATGACTTCTCTTTAAGTTCTCTCTTATCCAAATATTTATACAATAACGGCATCAGCATATTAATATGATTTGTAATTTAATTGAGAGAGATATCCATGGTATTGTCGCGCGTTTTTCCCTTCAATACCATGAATGGGTAAATGCTGTTTTGCTTTTCTAGTATCTAGAGTGGGTACATCGCGCGGTTTTCCCTTTGTGCCCATTGCACAACTCAGTACTAGAGGTTACACCGTAGGGTGTGGTTGGATATCCATTATGTTTTGTTATCTCTTTGGGCGGGTGTCTCGTGCGTTTTTCCCTTGATGGTGTTGTACCTTTTTCCCTTGATGGTGTTGTACGTTTTTCCCTTCAGTGCTAGGAACAGTACTCAGTTTGATATTTGATTATTGGCCGATAATATTATCATTGTTGAAGTGATGTAGAGCATCTCTATTTCAACTGATGTCAATTGCTATCGTTGTTATTATAATTGGTGTTAAGACAAAGATCTCTCGTTGAGTATGAGAACAGCCTCATATTAAAGTATGATTTATATCGGTCTAGTAAATTTAAAGTAACAGATTGTAAACAGAGAATAATTTGATGAATTCAAAGTGTTCAGGGTTACTTTTATTTCCAGATAGTTAAAGCTGTAATGATTGGAAGCCACCACCATGCTCGTCAAACTTATGTACGCAACTAGCCGCCCAGTTAGAGCAATTACCGTTAAACCATCCCAGTTATCATTAGGCAGATATGTACTTGTATATCTGTCTCTATATTATACATACATGAAAAAAATCTTTCATTTTATGCCACGTGATTTTTATTATTTCTTACAATTTATTTAATATAAACATGTAAAACGTGTTAAATCTATGCAAAGACATTTCTGGGGATTATGCGAATAAAAATTATAATACATGAGATGTCATGCAGCGACAAAAACTTTCACTTTTTTCTCTTGTGTTCTGCAGCAGCATTTATTTTTTAAACCCATGCTATAAAGGAGAAGCAGGTACTTGGGGAACGGAAAATGAGACGTGCTAGGCCATTTCTTCGAAAAGGTGTTTTAATAACTACCTAGATGACATGCAAAAAGGGCATTCCCAACAGTGTTACAAAAAACATCTCGACCTGTGTAATTAACAATTAATTTCTATGTTGAATAAAAGATAAGATACTTTTAATTTAAATTAATATATTTTTAATTTAATCGGAAAAGTAATTTAGTATATTGTTAGTAAATGTAAGAGTGATTTTAGCTTAAAAATCTCAACATTGTACCCAATAAAAATATATGTACCAAATATTATAAAACTGTTATCTATGCCTGTGCCGACCGCGATGGTTAGGTAGATTAGTCGCCCGCCTGACAATCCAATGGTAGCTGGTTCGATTCTAGCGCTCAGATGTTTATTTTTCTTGAATTCTTCTGTTCGTCTTACTTCCTACCCCACACACATAAATACACTTACATATACACACACGCACACACATATCCACACCTAAATATCTGTGGTTGTTTCTAGGCAAGAGTGTAAAATCCGACAACGAATTACCCCTCAGTCAGGTCAGTTAAAGGCTGGGTAAGGTCGGATGGCCAGTCGGTAGGCTTCCTGATAGACCTATGGGTAAGCACATAACCAAGGGTTGATAGGATAGCCTGAAGGGGCTGCGGGCCTGGGTTTGTCGGTAGCTTATGACCGTGGTTCAAAACCCACGTTAACCGTAGGTCCAATCGCTAAATAGCCTTAGAAGCTGATACGCCTCTAACCGTAAATTCTTGCCCTTCCTTTGTTATCTATGTGTATGCAATAACGAATTAGACCCAAATGCAAAGAGAGAGTCAGGAAGAAGTCACCATTGTTATCATTATGTATATATTTGTATATTATAGAATTGTATTCAAAACTATAAACGCAAATAATTAATAAATAAAATGAATTAGTGCCTTAAAAAGCCTTTCTAGGAGTATTAAAAAACGATTAACTAAAAATGAATTAAATAGTAACTTTGTCAGGATAATCTCCCAGATCATAACTGCTCAGAGATTTTACCCAAAACATTAATAAAAGGTGGCGCAACAATCACATTACCATTTTGTTTGTCGTGATATTTTTGACAGTTTGGGTTTAGGCTGTTGGGTAGTGCAGACTTGCAAGTTGTATTATGCAAAAATACACGTCAAAAGAACGCAGTGAATTTGTTGTAAATAAAAAAAATATATTGGGACTCAACGTGTATTTCGATGAAAATAACCTAATCGTTTGGCGCCACATAAAACGACAATGTGTCGTTTATTCAAGTAATTTCAAGAATTCGGAACTATTAGCTATAGGCGCCGCATTAGAGGTCCAAAAACAGTGCGAAGCGTTAAACATAATACACGTGCAAAGTGTAGGGGAGTCTCCAGAAATGTGGTGTATAATTGCGAATTACTCCATGCAGTTGACGCCAAATTTTAAGAAGTGACCTACACATTTTTGACCTATGTATGTGTGACCTACACATACAAACAATAATAAGTGATTAGAATAATGTAACGCCATAAACTAGTTCCAACAAATTGATCATTTTCATAGAAAACTGATTAGATGCCACCTGATTATTTTTTATAGGGATTTTTTCGGTAAAAGGTTTACATAATTAAGTCCGTCTAACCATGCATTAATTGAAGGATAACATCCGTGCTGAAATCGCTCCGTTAACACCAGATAGATTGACAAAAGTTATGGAAAATGTGTTAAAAAGGACACAAAGTTGCATTGCTATTAATGGCTCACATTTTATTGACACAATTTTAAAAAATTAATTAACACAAAATTTAAATCAATTCTTCTATTGGAACATTTGGTGTGAAACACTAAACTTGAAGAGATTTACCACTAAATACCAAGTCACTTTTTTTGAACTTCTTGACGCACGTTTCACTAACCATGTTACACCATCAGGAGATGAGTTAATCTAATTCTAAAACTAAACTATGTTCTATTTATATGAAAACCCTACCTAAAGAAACGTGTAAAAATCATGAACTGTGAAGTTTACTAAGCATTACATTAATAATTGAAAAAGTTGACTGAACGGAATAGGTCCTTTTTCTCGGTTCATGATTTTCTTACATTTTTCTATTAAAATTCTTTCATATGCATCCAAAGCCCTATTATTATTAACATTTTTAATTAGCGTTAAATTACTAATATCTATACTGTGGTCATGTTCGATTGCATATTGGGCAACACAAGAGTTTTCATTTCTCCCATATCTAATGTGGGCAATGTGTTCTTTATATCTTGTCAATATGGATCTTTTTATTTGCCCAATATACTTTCGATCATAGTCTTGACAAACTAATTTCGTAAATCCCCGACTTTTCATGTTGATCTACTTTATCCTTTGGATTACTCAGAACTTCTCTTAATTTATTATATGGTTTGTACACAACCTTAATGTCCACTTTTTTCAAAATTTTGTCTAGCCCTCTTGTTAATTGAGCATCAAATGGTATTGCCATGAATCTATTTGTGTTCTGATCCTTTTGAAAAGTCGAAGATTCTTTTAATAATTTTCTGAACTTATATTTTCTAATTAATTTATCTACAATGTTCTTATTATAACCATTCACTTTAGATACCTCCCTAATTATTTTTTTTCTAATTCTTTGTTATAATTATCTTTATTTAAATGAAAATTAAGTAATCTATTTGCCACAAAATTTAAACTAGCCATCTTATTTTGGAAGCTATAATTTAAATCTTTAGCAAAGTATCTCGAAGTAATGTCGTTTTTTCTAAAAATATTAAAATCTAACCTATTTTTATTGTTTTTATTGACTAAAACATCTAGAAATGGCAAAATATCGTTGTTTTCGAGTTCATGCGTGTATATTATATTTTGGGATTTACCATTTAAGTTCTTAATAAAATCATCTAAAGTTTAATTTTTCGAATCGAAAATGGCAAAAACGTCATTCATATATCTTAACCATACCTTCGGAAAGTAACTGACAAAATTTAAGGATCAAATAAACATATAAAAAATCTCTTGTTTCTTTGAAAAATTATAAATAATTAAAATGGTACCGTGACACTTGCCCCACTCTTTATATTATGTGAATATAGCTAAAAAGTATTTAATGAAATCATTTTTATTTATAATATATTAAAAGCTCTACATGCCATGTAGGCCGATGGATATTATACGTTTTCACTTTTTTCTATCTAGCATTGTTCTTTAAAGTTCCTGCTAAGTACCAAAGACTCCATTGCATTGTCATGCCACCTCTTCCTTCATCTCTCCTTCATTCTTCTACGGACAGGGTCTCTGTAGGGAGCTAATTTTGGCATTCTGTGTTTTGAAAGGCATTTAATATTACCCTAGCCATCTTATTCTTTAATATTCTGATATTAGAACTGATGTTCGTTTTTTTTTTTATAAAGCTCTTCCACTTCTTTAGTTCTGTATTTAACCTTCTTCCCTATTTTTCCTTTCGTGACTCTTAGTAGGTGCCCTGAAACCATTGTTAGATGTAATAGATAAATATAAATTTGGTATATAAGCTATACAAGAAATGCGCTGGGTGGATAAAGGAATACTGGGAATTCTGTTTTCACCGCCGGGAAAACATAGACGGTATTGGATTTGTAGTGAATATGAAACGGAAGGGACTGGTGATGGGTTTGGAGGCGGTCAACCAAAGACCACAAAATCAGAATAAGAGATAAATTCTTCAACTACTCGAATATTAATGCACAAACAGATGATAAGCCGGGAGAAGAAAAAGATATGTACTACGAGAACCTTGAAAAAGTATACCAATAATGCCCACGATACGACATCAAATTAATATATTGAAGTATATACTCAATGTAATATGTCTACATCTTTATATTCCCTTACAATAACCCGAGGCGTGTGCTCCTGCTTGAGCATCATCATCGTCGTAAAAAAGCTTTTTTGACCAGATGTGGACAGCACCCTTCTTTTCTCTGAATATCACCCTCCAATCGGTCTACTAGGGAAGCGTAGTACTTTCCGGTGGTGGTTCTGCCTTTTACGAGATTGTTTATGATCATCACATCACGAAAATTTCAGAAAACCGTAATCATAGCTTTTCGTAGAGATTTTTTGCTTTCTTTGGTGCACTTAGTCTGGCGACTATTGTTTCTTCTATGGCATGTACTGGTAAACATATGTTTCATCTACATAAAACATCGAAAAAGCTCAACAAAACCGCGCTTGTTACCGCACATTGTTAATATTTATGACAATTTTATCCGTCGTTACGGTTTTTGATCATCTCGATCAACGATCATTTTTTCTGTGGATATTCGACCACGTTTACGTTTAGCAGCCTACTCTTTTACCATTGAAATTTTTCTGAAAATATTAAAACTTATTTACATTACTCGATCGCCACACACAAGCAACTAAAACACACTTCTGAAACTTCGCAGTACACCATCTAACAAATCATACTTGATATATCAGTCATTTAGTTACTCGTACCATTTCTGTGTCAGCCCGAGAACTTTTATATACATTTATACATTTACTTTTCTTATATCTTCTTACTGTACTTAAGTACTTTTTATATTTGTTTTTGGTTTATATATAATCCAAAACTTTCTGCTTATGCTTCTTCTATTTTTTTTGTTTTTTGCAGTGTATTTTGATAGTGTATTTGATTTACCCAAGTATATGGTACTATTAATAGTGTCATCCCTTTTTATTTTACTATTTGTTATTATAATTTCCAGTACCAGATTGATACTGTTAATAGAGATTCTTCCTATCTGAGCCCTCTATTAACTTGGAATTCTTCGGACTTCTAACTCTTCCATACTATTTGCTTTTTGTATTGTCTAATGTCATTTTTATCAATCTAATCTATACCTTAGTAATTGGTATAGATAGGTAGAGGCCTATAGGTAAGAGGCCTATATAGATATAGGTCAGGCTTTAACTGGCACATATTAGTTCTTTCAATACTGGTATAGGCCTTTTTATATAAACAAGTCATAGAAGGTTATTTTATATTCGCACCATCATATAGTTTATATTCCTTTTAGTTAAATAATTTTGTTCAGTTACCGATCTCTTGTTCTTAAATCCAGCATGATATTCTCTTAAAATCCTTTCAACGTAAAAGGCCAGTTTGTTTCTTATTACACGTGCTGATTAACTTTTAATATATTGGTCATATCAGGGCCATTGATTATTCTTCAGACATTTTTTTTCTCTCATATTTCTTGTATGAGATCATGCATTTTTTATAGCTGCACTCATTCATTTTTAATAGTTCTACCACAATCTCATTTTCACTTGATTTCTTGTTTTTCTTGAGACCCTTGATTGCATTTATTATTTCTTCCTTGCTTGGGGTTATATTATTAGATCATCATTTTTGACAATGTAGTTTAACCAACAATATTATGTACGAAACATAATTATTTTCGGCTTAATAGGTTTTACGAACAACAAGGAAGAACTCCAATAGGACTCTTTGTCACCGTTCTTAACTAACTTATTCATGAGCAAATTTGAAACCTGTGCGAAGGGGCAGTTATTAAAGGAGCTATTATTAGGGGAAATTACTTTCGGAGTGAGTGAACACACTAATGATGGAAATTAAGACTAAATTGTATAAATAAAACAAACTTGGCTAATTTCCACTTATATTTTTCTCTAAAACATAACGCATTTCGCTACACTGTAGCTTCTTCCGATAGTTGACAAAGAATGAAACTGTATTATGACAAATAGTAGGTACTATAGTAATCAAATAATTTTACATGTTTTTTTTTCTGGAAATTCCCAGAAACCTTATTCAGGCTGTTTTTTCGACATATTTAATAGCGGAGAATGGTTGAAGTCTATTTGGTCGTTAAGGATATCTGTGCATTTATGACGCTTCATTTCCAAACATTCTAGTAAATTCAGTCTGGTAACCTTATTTGTATGTGTAAGATTTTAAAATCATTATTAAATGTATGTTTTTCTTTAATAAAATGTTCCCCGTATGTTGAGTCTATTTTATTATTTAGATAGCTGCGCTTGTGTTCTGCGATTCTAAGTTTAAATGATCTACCTGTTTGTCCTACATAAAATTTATTGCACGAGCCACAATTTATTTGGTAGATGCCTGATTTATTGTCTTTCTCCGTTTTTTGTTTATAGTTTTTAAAATTTTTCCCTAAGAATTGTTGGTTTTAAAGGCTACATTTACTTTAATGCTGCTAAGATATTGTTGAATTTTTTCAGATATATGTCCATTATAAGAAAGTGTTTTAAATCCACATTCTTTAATTTTAATCCTAGGGTAAGCTTCCGATAGAGCTTTATTTGTCTGTTTTTTAGATACTATTTTATCAACCATTGAAACTGGATAGCTGTTATTAACCGCAATTTGCTTAATTAAATTTAATTCTATTTTGTATTTGTCTGGATTTAGAGGAACATTAAACAACGATTCATGATAATACCATTTAATACCCAATTAACACGAGGGCTAGACAATATTTTGAAAAAACTGTGCATTAAGATAGTCTAAAAACTATTTAATAAATTAATAGAAGTCCTGAGTGATCCAAAAGGATAAACTAGATTAACATAAAATCGACGATTTATGAAATTAGTTGTCGAAATAAATAACATTAGATATGAGAGAATTGAAAAAACTTGTGTTGTCCAAAATGCACTCATAACCATAATACAGATATTAGTAATATAGAGCTAGTTAAAATTGTAAATAATTATAGGGCCTTGGATGCATATGAAAGCATTCAAATAGAAAAAATATAAGAACACGGTGAACTGGGATAGGAGCTATTTCATTCGGCCAACTTTTTCAATTATTAATCTAACGCTTATTTAACTTCACGGTTCATGATTTTTTTACGCTTTATTAGACACAGGTGACCTACAAATAGAGCATAGTTTAGTTTTAAAATTAGATTTAATCATCTCCTGGTTATTCATCTCCTGATTAATCATCTCCTGATGATAATACATACTTCTATATTTTAAATTTCATTCATCAAACCGTTGCTGTAAAGACAAATACACAATAAAAATTCACTTTAATATTCTTTGTTATTTTATATTTTCTTCACCAAACATTTATCTTAATTGTTCATATTACGTTCAATTTTAAAATCATTTAATCCACGTTCATAACATGACGTTTCCAAATGAACTAAATATATCATTTACTATTTTTTATTCTTAATATAACAGTGTTGCTATAATTCTAACTGTGTTACTTAAATCGTATCTTATAAAATAATGATTAACCCGTATCGTATTAATGGTTTTCGTATCTATATTGATAACCGTAATGAAGACCGGAACATCATTTTTATTCATCTTTATATTAATAATCTAAACCAGAAAATCACTTAATGTTTTATCAACATTTTTAGAAGTTATTACATATTATTCATAACTGCAGCGATATTTTTGGCTGTCAAATGACTAATGTTCCAAATATACCTTGAAACTAAAAAGTAAAAAAAACTCCCGGAATAGATAACATGTTCTAACAGTCGATAAAAATATATATGAATACCTGCAAACTATTTCACTCGATGCCGATAAAATAATCACACACCGGACACTGGAATAATCGACTCCTTTTGTGTTGTTGTCTACCCCATTGTGGCTATTCAAGACCGCCCCATGCCGACTGCTGCTGTGGCAGATATATAGCGAACCGAGTGAGGTGTGAGGTAGTTAGATAAATGTCTTGAAATTGTTCAGATTTATATAAATAAATTATAGTTTATAACTGGTGATTTTTCTTTTCTCTTACTCTTAACGAACCGGTGGAATTACCTAAGAATTAGTGAAGCCTGGAGATTCAAGAAGCTCAAGCCCAATTATCAATAAATAATTAACATCTGAAATAATGAACAGATGCCTGTAGAATGGCAATGATTGACCGAATCATAAGGAGATAAACTGAAATGCGAGAGAACTATCGTGGCATATCATTTGCTTTGAACAACTTATAAAGTTCTAATAAACATAGTGAGGCAGAGGATAGAACCATATATCGAAGAAAGAAAGGCGAATATCATGCAAAGTTTAGAAGAGGACGCCGAACAATAAATCAATTATTCATAGTCAATCAAATAACGGAGAAAACAACCGAATTTGATACTCCTTTATTCCAGATGTTCATAGATTTCAGACCGGCGCACAATCGCCTACAAAGAGCAGTAGTACACGAGGGCATAGAGGGAAATGAGAATACTAGCTAAGCTTATTAGATTAACCTCGATGGTAATGCTTAATTCCAAGGCAGCAGTAAAAATCTAACAACACACCATGATAAAATTTAAGATAAGAGAATGTTTATGACAGAGAGATGGATTGCCACCAATTCTATTTAACATAGTATTGAACAAAATCATCAGCGAGGCCAGTCATAGACATAAATGAAACAATGAATACTAAAGAAAAACAGATCGTAGGATATGCAGATGATTTAAATGTATTAACACGATCAAAGCCAAAAGAGCTAGCCTAGAAATAAATATAGGCAAAACAAGCGTGTTAAAAAAAAGAACCAATTAAAGGAAACAGTCCTTGATAAACGGCAATGACAATACTGAAGTTGTGAAGGAATTTACGTATCGGGACAAAAATAAAAAAAATCACAAGAGAAATCAGAAATCGTATTTAAGGATTAAGGTAAGTAACAAAGTCACTTACTCCCTGCATTCTATCCTACAAATGAACAAATATAAAGGAACACGAAAATTAGACTCTATAAAACTCTCATACCAATAGTCCATTTATAGCTGCGAGACGTCAACCGTCATAAAGAAGCAGAAGATATACTTGCAGTATTTGAAAGAAGAGTACTCAAAAGAATTTTTGATGCTATGAATCAATGCAATGACAATGGAGGATCAAGTATAAACTATACAAAGACCTGAATGGTACGACTTAGATAGACAGATCATGTGGCGAGAGTGCCAAAAAACCATATATCAAGGAAAATCATGGAGGGGCAAATAGGGGGCATCAAAAAAAAAGTAAACACAAGACTCGATGACAGGACAATGTAAGAAGAGATGCTGAAGGACTACTACACATCAAAAATCGATCTGGTTGGAGGCGAAGGTCAACTGACGGGCGACAGAAACAAGAAGAAGAAAAATAAATATACCTCATAATAAAATAACAATTCCATAACAGCGAAAGACGCACGGGGAGAAGAAAAAATGATT